>JASDQU010101681.1:265616-276053 GCA_032191745.1 Picea mariana
ATGTAATTCTTCAAGACATATAAGAAAAAGCATTCCGTGGTTTTCTCCCGATTTGGGTTTCCACATAAAACACTGGTGTACTGTGCATGTGTGTGATTGTTTATTTATTACTGCTCATTATTGGATAATAATTCTACATTGATATAACATTTGAAGAAAAAAGATTATAATTACGTTATTATTGATTCACCTCCGCTCTCAGTAATCCAACAGTACTGTAATGGATCAACTAGTCATTAATACTCTAAATCATAAAGACAATTCCATGGATATAACAATAATAATGCATAACCAAAAAATTGATAACAATTGATTGCATATGATTATATAATGCATGAGATATCAAAACGATGAGGGAATACCTGAGAATTGAATACCCCAACTTACTTGCAACTCGATGCATGTTGAATTGTTGTGCTGCAAGCTTGATTCTGTTGACCGCAACAACAATGTGGGGGACGAATCTCCACCCAACCAACCCCTCAGTCTATGCAACTAAGATCCCCTAAGCCCTCAATCAACTATCTATGTCAATGTCAAATTGTTACTTCTCGAGAATTCTTCAAAGCCCGAAAACCAGAGATGACTTCCACCCTTTTCCTCTTCTATTAAATAGACTTTCTTGGTCCCTCCATGCAAAAGAAACCTCATGCATAGGTTCCACTTGTCATCATGCAAACTGCCCTTTTTCTTATCTTAACTTAACTTAATTGAGTCTTCCAGAACTTATCTTCTCTTATTTATTTATTTTTCTTTACTTTTTATTATTGTACTATTTAAAGATATACTTATTTATCATTATCATTACTAATACAATATTACTATTATTAAATTATTGTTCTTACTATTATTACTATTAATATGGGGCATTACATACTCCCCCCTTTCAAGGAACTTCGCCATGAAGTTAACGTTATTATGTTACTTATGGTTTTTAATTTCCTCCCCATATAATCCACAACACCCTCTGCTAAAATAGTATAAATCCACCCAAGTGACTACATTAGGCATCGAAATTTCAATCCCCATCGAGGAAGCACGAGTACTCTCTAGATTGTCTTCCCAACTTTCATAACTAAGGTTAAAGCCTCTTAGTCTATCAGGGATCTAGAAACCAGACCCTATCTTGTCCATAAGAGCTCTATGAAAAAAGACCAAGACATATCAGTCTATAAGGGTTCTAGGCACAATACCTCATTTTCCTAAGAAGGAATATGGATTGATACTCAAGTACATTAATGATGTGGATCAATACTCATGTACACCAGTAATCTAGATCAATACTTTCCTACACCAGTCATCTCAAAAGGTTGGACCAAACTCCCTCCTTATACTCCCTCGAGTACACATCCCCAGGTATCGAAGTCCAATCCCCCAATACCACTGGAGAGAAACACTCCATCCATTCTTGGGGACTTCAACATCACAACTCTGGTATCAAGCACTCTGGCAATCTCGAGGTGGTCCCTTGTCCATCAAGAATCATACAAGGAAAAAGAAGCATTGGCATAGATTGGTTGATTGAGTTGTCCCCAAACCATAAGGTATTACTTGTAATATTCTCCTTCATAGGTATGGGATCCAACGAGATCATCAAATAAACTGGCCCTCTCGACCCACTGGTGGATATTCTGACAATCACCACCTCACAACATGCAACCAATGCATTAGTTATAGTCATAATATCAACATCTCAAGAAAATAATCCACATGCTAGTTCTTGCACATCATCATGAGAACTCGACATCATTGTCATCACAACATATTGAACATTATGACACCACATGCTCATGCATCTCAACATTAAACATCTCATCATAAATTTGCATGTAATTTCCACATGTCATCACATCATGACATCATAAAAAATATTATCATAAAACAATTCCATGCAATTACACCATGTCATCATATCATGAGATATTATCATAAGATCATAACCTCAACATTTCTTTATCAAATATAATAAATGGAACCACATGTTATCCTAATATCATAGCATTACATCATGAATGTGATAATCATCTCAACACATATTTATCAAAGACATAGCCTTTTATCAACATAATTAAATGGAATCACATAACATCATATGTGAATACCATAGGCTCTTGAGATAACATCATGAATATAATAACCATCTCAACACATAATTCATGCAAAGTAATTAAAGCATCAATGACATTCTTATCATGATTCATTAGTAAAATCAAGACACTAGCTTGCATGACTATATATACAAGGAATACCAACTATCACATCTAATGCAAGAATCATCATCAAAACATCCATCCTACATGGATCTACTTGGTTAAGTTCGTTACCCTGAGCTAACTCTCAAAGGGCCATTAGTGCTATGAGTACCATGTGATCATCTAGATACTAATTGTATCTTGATGATCATTTCCATTTCTTTCAACAAGAAGGTTGACAATTTAAGGGATATGTATAGTCACTTCATCAATGTGATAAAATTTTCATATATTTTTCTTGTTGACTTTCACATAAACATCGATCATTTAGGGCCACAATCTCTAGGCATGCATTTTTTCCCATAATGAATTCGATGAATTCAACACTAAAAATATTGTTGGATTTATCTTTTGATTTTATTCATTCAAGGACCACTATACCAAGTGCATGAAGGAACAATTAACCTTAGTGATTTATTCTTCATAGGTAATTATCATTGTTCACCCCTAGAAGGATTAGCTCATTTAATCCAAATACAAAATGCATGATTGGCATACTAGCTTCTTACTCTTTATGCTAGGTGTTTTATCACCATTCTATGAGACTTAGTCTATCACATGGTCTATTTCATTTTCCAAATTAGACATTTGTTCCCTTGAATATTTAAACCTTTAAACATTTCTCAATCTATCATGTGTTATCATTCCAATTACAAGTGTTTTAGTTCATTACATCCCATTCTTCACAACTTAAAAATTATATAGGTCATCACTATGACCCTTACCAATCATCCTTATTCATCTATCATATTTCTCAATCTACTCATCAATATCCTTAAGAGAGCTTCCCACTTGAATGAGACACCAATTTACTATCATTACATAAATTTTCCTGGGATTTATTACATTTTCATAGCCCCCCTAGTTGTAGTTTCATACTATCTTAAGGTATATACTAGTTTCTTCCATTTTGGATTTCTATTGATATGTACTTGTAGGGAATTGTATTAATATTCTTTCAATTTGATCAACTATAATTTTCTCACACATTGACTCAATAACTTGAGTATTCTTTACATCTTCAGTTTACCTAGGCTAGTTTAGCATATTAGGTGATTGTATATTACTTCATATTTGATGGCCTCATCGTAAGGTCCATATTTAGACCTCTTAGCATATACTCTTACGTACAAGGGAAAAACTCAAGATACCTCTTGAGATCCAATAATAATCGATCATGTTAATTAACCAATAGACACTACACTATTTTGTTGCATTAATTATTTTTAATAAAATATTTATTCATAGTAGTTAACCCATGGAAACAATAAATATTAGATTAAATCGCAGTTTTCCCAACAATCACTAGTTGATGGCACTATTTTCTTGTCATTCTTCCCCTCTTCAAGCGGTGATGTCCTCAAAGTAAAGTCAACCAAATAATCAACATGAGTCCATCTTATTTTATCAATTTGTTATATCCATCTTATTTTATCAATTTGTTATATCCATACTTAATTGTCATTTGAACAATTATTTATTCTCATGGCTACAAAAATAAAAATCAAATAAGGGGAAAAGAAAAATGACAACCCCTGTGAATCCTCATAAGGAGAAAAGATACTCCCATACCCAAATGGAAAAATCAAGATCAAGATCACTTCCATGTCAAGTCAAGGAGTCACATAAGTACCATATAGGATAAAATACTAACATCTAAGATAAAATGTTAGCATATAATAGCCCCCTCGTAGCCAACTAATAAATACAATGAACAAGATCAAAAGAATTTGCAATATATTTGATGACTTACCATAGATCAACACAATAAGAAAATATATGCCCCCAATCCATTCATGCACTCAAGTCACAATTAACTCAAAACTTACATAATCACATACATGTATCATGTATTATGACTCCAGTAGATATTTTACATGAAATTGTGACATCAACATCACAAGGGATCTTCTCATGTGAAAGATAAATCTATGTTATCATTACATAACCATAACCCAAAGTACTAAAAATACAAGGTAACACTAACTTAATTTTTTATTTATAAAACATATTTCTATGTGGTATTTTATGATTATCTTTCCATAATTAAAATACATCAAATTATATGTCATAATAATAATTATTATTATTATTATTTTATAATTACATATTATTATCACAATTGTTTTAGTTTCTTAACATTGGATTAATGCAAATGTATTATTATCACCAATTATTTTAGTTTCTTAGCATTGAATTAATGCAAACAATCCAATGTCGAAACATCCATCATCCTTTGACCAGACCATCCCGATGAAAATATAAAGGATAAAGGATCTCATGTTCAAATGAATAAATTCAAAGTAAAATGTAAATTTATACCAGAAGTTTTAACAAACACTAGAATACAATAAATTTGCCAACAATTTAACACCCTGCAATCTATTTAACAATTTTGTTTTAAATTAAAGTTAAATTTACTAATCTAATTTATTACCCTCCCATTTAAACTAGATCCAATTCATCATTAATATTTATGAAAGTTGATAAAATTATATCCATCATTAGTATTTATGAAAGTTGATAAAATTATATATCTTTATACTTTAAATTAACTTACATTTAAAATTTTAAATAATTAACAATTACATCATTTTTATTTATTAGTAAAATTTCTTAACCAAATCAACTAACAAAATTGAATATGTTTTTCCAACATATGATTGGCAAAAGACAAATTGATCTCTCCTTTGAAATTTCTAAAGGTCAATTAAAAAGTCGGAACGTGAATATAGAACTTGTTTAATTAATTAATTAATAAATCATTAAATAAAGAGAAATTTTTCTTACCTTGAATCTTGAAAGAAAAGTAGGTTCAATGAATTGACTTGAGAAAGTTGTTGTTTTAAAAAATGGTTTTTTTTGTGGGAAGATATAAATTTACACCAATCATTATTTTTTGTTGTTGAAAATTCATTTCTGAGTACAAAAATAGATTCAACATGTTAAAAAACCCCTGTAGCATTTAGATTATACAGAAATAATCACTCAAATCTACGAATCCAACATATTCTCACCAAATTTCGAGCAAATGTCCCTAAAAAAAATCATCATTTAGTAGAAGTTTAATTTATGGCCTTGAGAAATATTTTATCTCATCGAGAGCGTTAAGATTGTAGTCAATTGCCGACTTTAAAATATAAAGTGCCAAAAAATGATTTGTGACTTTACTAAACAATGTTGTAATTTAACTTTTGATGTTTAAAATTTAGTGAGAAATTATTGGATTGATAGATTTGAGTGGTTAATTCTATATAATCCAAGTGTCACAAGGATTTTCAATAAGCTCAATCCATTTTTGTATTCAAAAATGCAATTTAAACAACAACAAAAAATGTGATTTCATATAGATTTATAGGTCTCTCAATAGCTCAATCCATTTTTATATTAAAAATACAATTTAAACAACAAAAAATTGTGATTTCATAAAAATTTATATAATCAAAACAAAAACAAAAAAAACCTACACCCTAAATAATCATATTTTTCCATTATTCAAACTACACCCTAAACAACCATATTTTTCCATTATTCATCCTCAAGTCAAGTTTTTTTTGTAACATTTAATATATATATCACCTCGACCTCAAACTTTGGATAATGTGGCGAAGCAATGATAACATAACAAAAGATGCAATAGTGGCATATCAACAAATTCGAGAAAATTCAATTGCAGGGACTTCAGGTCTCCCTCTATTCAAGGTAAGGGAAATTATCAACCTGGTACTGATTAAAGAACTCGTTCCAAAACACCCTCAAACTCCGTACAATACAAATTATAATGGACAATCTTTACAGCTTCAGATGAATCAAGATTAATGGACAATCTTTACAGCTTCAGATGAATCAAGAAGGTGAGCAAAATTAATGGACAATCTTTACAGCTTCGGATGAATCAAAAAGGTGAGCAAAATTAATGGACAATCTTTACAGCTTCAGATGAATCAAGAAGGTAGATTCCAACCACAACTTTATATATTTTGCCAGAAAAAAATCAAACCATTTTTTTCTATAAGCTTTGCTTTACAATTTCACCTACAGACTACTTACAGAAAGAATTCATCTTTACAACGACACAACACGTCAAGTTCCGTGATTGTTGGTCTGTTCTACTCGGTAACCGTAAAGAATTCCGAAGTGTCACGTCCCAGGCTTTGAGCTGCTGCCCCGTCATTCAGAAATTCGAAAGGGCCACAGGAAGAAATGGTTCCCCGGCCAGGAAAGGGTACGGCGTTCGACGAAGAGAAATTTGCAGTGAGGTTCGATGGCTCCGCTTCATTAAAACACTTGTAACTGTTCCCCGATAGTGCTTTACTATGTTGGAATCGCAGTTAGATTTGGGCAAGATTTCTGTGGGAGATGTCTGGGTTGTTTTGGAAGAGGAAGTTTTGTTCCATTTTGCTTATCTTTATTTTGGGATTCCGTGTGCGATGCAAGTTTCTTGTAGATTTAAAATTTATGAAAGGGGAACAATTTATTAAAAGGTTGAACTTTAGGAGAGTTAAAATCAAATTAAATGAAAGAAATTGAAATGCCGACATTGATGCTTGAAAATCCTCAACAAAACAAACCTTTGTGAGATCCCTGGGGATTTTCGGCAGGCACAGTTAATTTTCAGCAGGTAGTGTGTTTTTTTTTCAGGCTTTTCGTCGTGAAACTGAGTTTGATATTTGCAAATGAAAAATAGAATATGTCATTCCATGGTAGAAATCTGTAGCAGAAAAAGAAATCAGCATACAACCACAATTTTGCAGTCCTGAAGATCACGTTTTATTCCAGACAAACAAATTGTAGACCTTGCTCTAGCAGAATTGTGATACCCAAATGTTGAGATTTCAAATGTGGACAAGCAAGACAGATATATGCAGTGCAGTTTAGATGTCCAATGAACAAATAACTTGATTTTTGTACTAAAGGTCCCATGGTCTAGCGGTGAGGACATTGGACTCTGAGTCCAGTAACCCGAGTTCAAATCTCGGTGGGACCTTAAAGTCGTGGTTGCCTTGTCGGTTACTAAAGGCAACCAAAGATATATCCAGAAACCTGAAGCTATTTTTCGGGCATGCCTTTTTACTACTGTAAAACATGACTGGTGAACTCTCTTTGAGTCACTATCAACAAGAACTTCATAGATCCAAAGCGGTGTGTTTGGAACAGAGAATTAGGCGCATATATATATATATATATATATATATATATATATATATATATATATTTTATTTTGTCCAATATATCTTTATTTTTTTTTTCTGTCCAATATCATGGCAGCAGTGGTCCCTTATTTGTGCATACCCCTCCCATTTTATATCAATGTTGAAACTAGGTTCATTGGAGTTGAGTTACAAGTAAAGCAGCTGAGCAATGGAACCTCAAACAACCCCATGAGATCACAAGACCAAAGTAGTAATTTACAATACCCTATCGTTGCTTGCAAAAATTTCTCAAAAGCAAATTCTATTTAATAACTTAAACATACATATAGATGTCGGTTGCATATAGTTGCATAAGGGTTCATAGGCCTCAAGGGTTGCAACCTCGCTCCGATACCATATGTAATGACTCCTCTAGCGATTAATACTCTAAATCATAAAGACAATTCCGTGTATATAAAAACAATAACGCATAACAAAAAAAATGATAACCATTGATTGCATATGATCATACAATGCACGAGATATAAGAATGACGAGGGCATACATGAGAGTTGAAGACCCCGACTTACTTGTAACTCGATGCATGTCAACATGTTGCTCTCCAAGTTTGATTCCGCTAACCGCAACAACAATGTGGGGGATGACTCTCCATCCAACCAACTCCTTAGTCTATGCAACTGAGAGCCCTTGAGCCCTCAATCAATTATCTATGCCAATGCCAAATTCTTATTTCTCGAGAATTCCTCAAAGCATGAAAACCAGAGATGCCTTCCACCCTTTTCTTCTTCTATTAAATATACTTGTCCCTCCATGCAAAAGAAACATTATGCATAATGTTCCACTTGTCATCATGCAAACTTCTATTTTTCTTATCTTAACTTGACTTACCTTCTCGTATTTATCTATTTTTCTTTACTTTGTATTATTGTACTATTTAAATATATACTTATTTATCATCATCATTGCTAATACCATATTACTATTATTATTGTTATTACTATTAATACGAGGCATTACATGTACAACATCGTTATATCACCATACTAATGACCCATCGGGTCCTCTATTTACAGTCTCAACTCTCAAGATCTAACCAACTTCCTAAAAATCAGGAATATATTGTTCACATACAACCATTGGTGGTTAGATTTGACTCCATTAAATCCGTGCTTTCTAGTTAGCTCGTCAAAGTTGCTCGACTCGACCATCCATGCGTCCAACTCATAGTCAATTTCTCACTAGTCGATCCATTGACTGATTGTCTTCAACTGCTAGTCAACTATCTGATCGACAAGCAAGTCAACTATTTGATTGACTTATGTTGACTTCTGACCGATTACGCGATCGATTGTTTCTAGTTGTTGGTCGATTGTCCAATCCAGGGGAAATGTGATGAACCATCAAAACCTGAGGTTCCAACAATTGAAGGTGCCTCGCCTGTCGTCAGTAGTCATTGAAGGATTTGGTTGACTTTGTCCATCATCTCATTTCTCTGTCGCGTAAGGGCTTCCTCGAGAAACATCTTTATAGGATGTCTTGCTCTGTCATCTCTTCTTTACCTCGCCATGGGAGGCTTCTTGGGCTGGCAAGAGTGGTCATCTACTAGTGAAACTAGCTCAAGACACAACTCTCTATACCCTAATCTTGTTAGGGACATGCAAAGAGAAACAACAAAGAGAAAATTGTTTTGATACCACTGATCCAGATTGTATAGAGAATGCAATGAAACACACACATAAATATAGCAAAGAGCACAGTAATACAGTGAAACCCCAACTTTTGTTAATGAATAAAATAACATAATATTGTAAAATAGAAACTGGCTAGAATGGAGGTAGCTCATCTCTAAAGTGGGAGAGATGGCATCTATGCTCATTCGCAAAAGATAATACAAGAGGTTGAAAGGGTGGCCTTTTAACATAAAGAAAGAACCCTAAAGGTCCAAAACCCTAAGCCTAGGAGGTGGAGTGCAAAAAAGTGTTTTGAAATGCCAAAAGGTATTTTTGGGAATTTGTTTCTACACCAAGTTTCTAGGAATGTAACTTTCACATACAATGTTCGTTTGGAGCACATAGTAGCTCGTTCGAAATATTTAACCTAGGACAACAATAAAAAAGTTTGGTTTGGCTTTTCCAAAAGTAAATCCAAGCCCTCATCACTTGTCTAAAAACCTCGTTAAGGGTCTCTAAATGGCCCTGGAAGTTTAGGACCTAGAAAATCCCAGAAAATCATAATAAGAATACCTAGATGGAGAACCCCTATGAACAAATAATAATGAGAACCCCTTCGATACATGGTCAGGGAAAAAAATTTAAGAGAAAAAAATGAGGTCATAACTTTTAAGCCAAGGCAAAGCTAAATAAGGGTTTCTGAGCCTATAGAAAAATGCAACATGGGAACCAAACGTTAAAGAGAATGCTAACTACGGTAGCCCATGGAGGGTAGGCACTACCACACAAATTATGATGTGCAACAAAGAGAAAGGATAAGGTCACAATATGGAAATACTGAACCTAAGACATAATGTCAGAAAAAGTGATGGCTAATAATGCAAGATTGGGATGAAGGGAAAAACCTATCGCTATATGCAAGTTTAGAACACCTACCTCATGATTCAATGATTATTTCCATATAAAAATTATTAAAGAAAATGTATCGAAAGTCCTATATACATTATCAACAACACTAGTCTAGAAGTTAATAAATCCAATATAAACCTCCAATAACAACTCATGCTCTGTAATACAAAAAATTAAAAACAAAAACCTAAAAATACAATATGGTACAAAGAACTACGCTCCTGAGGGCCTGCGCATAATACTTTTTCAGGTAGATCCCATTGTGAGGCTTAGGCCACGAATGTTGGATTACTGAGAGGGGGGGTGAATCAGTAATAGAGCAATTTAACCATATAATCCAAGTGTTATATCAATGAAGCATTATTATCCAATAACTGCAGAGTAAATAAGCAATGAACAAATGAACAATCATACACATACACAGTACACCAGTGTTTTACGTGGAAACCCAAA
>JASDQU010101682.1:3595-31126 GCA_032191745.1 Picea mariana
CTCTATCTCAGAACAACTCTTCAGTTTCTTCTTCGTCATCTACCTCATCCTTCTGTTTACATCCTTCGCTCCACTCTTTAACAAATTCTATTAGCCATGTTACTTTTGTAGTACAATGCCTAGATTGTTGGAAATTAGTCACTCTATCCACTCTCTCTGCATTCAAAGAAGAAGACCAATTACAATTTGAACATAGCCATCATAATCCCCGCACTAACCTTGCACCGACAAACTCTACCGCAAAAGAAATATGTCCTCACCCACAACGTTCTGACTTCCCTTTTCCTCATGAACCACATGTTCTTGTTATAAGAACAAACTCTTATACAGAAACTAACAGAAGATGTCAAGTAACTATACCACCTGACCTTAAAAAGCCATATGTACCTAAAATCGAGAAATTTCTCTCTTTGATGGTTGGTTGTAAAAAACAGAAAGTAAATTCAGAATGGATGAAAGCAATGTTAAATTGGGATCTATTTACTCATCCATGTGCAGAAGACTTTGCTTCAAATAGCTCAGATGAAGAAAAACTGAGCTTATCAAAAGAATGGAAAACCCATATGGATGAAAAGGATATGTTTATTTCTTTTTATGAATGGAGGACTAAAAGAAGACTTTTGAATCCAAGAAATTGATTTGAAATGGCCTTGGAACCATATTCAATCAAGCCAATATGTTGTCCTATCCAAACTCTCTCTATCTCAAATCTGGGAAAAGAAATAGGCAAACTTAAAAGGTTTATCAAGGAGCAGGAGCAAAAGACAGAACAAAAAGAAGAGCAAGTATTTCCAATATTACATCAAAAGTTTGATGTCCTTGTGGATTTAAAAATTCAAGGAATGCCTTTTCATCTGAAAACATTGTTAGATACAGGATCAGACCTAATCTTTTGAATAAAGATATTATTCCTGTAAATTTCTGGCAAAAGACATAAGAAAGTGTTGTTGGACTTCGAAATATCCCAACAAAAATCTCTTTTGAAATACCTGAAGCTACTCTCTACTTCAAACAATATTGCCTGCATCTAAAATTCTTGCTAGCAGAGATTCCTATATCTTGCATTTTGGGGATACCATTCTTTGTAGCAGTTGAACCCCATGGATCTACTATGCTAGCCAATAACAGACTGGGTTATTTTATTAGCATTCTCTCTGTGCCTGAAAATAAGAAAGTTATTAGAAAACTTCCTTTTGTATCTGTCCCAAGGATATCTAATATGGTAAAAACCATAAAAAATAAAATCCTCAAGATTGAAGAATTAAAAGGACAACAATCTGGGATAAGGATAAAAGAGCAGTTAAACCAAAGTCAAATTCAACAAAAAATTCTTTTGTTGAAACAAGAATTCAAAGATCAAGTATGCTCTGAAAATCCCACAGCTTCTTGGAAGCAAAAGAAACATGAAGTTTCTCTCCCATATAAGGAAGACTATAAGGGAAAACCCTATCGAAGCAGAGCTATCCCTATGAATGTTGAATATCAGAGATTATGTACAAAGGAAGTTAAAAGCCTTCTTAATAAAGGCCTCATCAGAGAATCTATTAGTCCTTGGAATTGCTATGGTTTCTATGTGAATAAACATTATGAACAAGTAAGAGGCATTCCTAGGCTAGTAGTAAATTATAAGCCTTTAAATAAAGTCTTGGCCAATGACACATACCCTATCCCAAATAAGACTGGTTTGGTTACAAGGATTGTTGGTGCAAAAATATTTTCAAAATTTGATCTAAAATCAGGATTTTGGCAAGTGGCTATCAAAGAAGAAGATAAATTTAAAACAGCTTTCAATGTCCCAGCTGGACATTATGAATGGAATGTTATGCCATTTGGCCTAAAGAATGCACCATTCAAATTTCAAAGGGTCATGGATCATACACTAAAACCGTACTTTGATTGGCTTATTGTATATATTGATGAAATTCTTGTGTTTTCATCATTTGTGGATAAGCATTTTAAACACCTTAAGAAATTTCTGCAAATAATCAAGCAAGCAGGCCTAGTATTTTCAAAAGAGAAGCTTGAATTATTCAAAACAGAGATCAAGTATCTAGTCCATACCATAAAAAATGGAGAGCTTACTTTGCAAACACATGCTATAGAATTTGTTGACGAATTTCCGGATAAAATAACTGAAAAGGTTCAGTTACAAAGATTCTTGGGTAGTTTAAATTATACTAGCCATTTATACAAAGGCTGTGCCCACGACAAAAAATTTTTAAATGACAGGTTAAAGAAAGACCCTACTCCTTGGACCGAAGCCCATTCTCAGGCAGTCAGAAACATAAAAGCCAAAGCCAAAAATCTTCCCATACTGCATATTTCTGATGATGACCTCCCCAAAATAGTTGAAACAGATGCTAGAAATATTGGATGGGGAGCAGTCCTCAAATGAATCAGACATCAGGGCGATAGAAAAAAAGAAGAAATTATCCAATTTTCTTCAGGTCTTTGGCAATCAGTTGAAAGAAATTATTCAACTCTGGATAAAGAAATAAAGGCGGCATTAAATGCCATCCATAAATTTGAAATATTTCTTATTTATAAGAAATTTCTTCTAAGAACCGATGCTACTACCATGAATAAAGTTTTAAATAAAGATATAAAATCTCCTGGTGATGCTAAATTTGCTAGATGGCAAGATCTGTTCAACAATTTTGATTTTTCCGTCGAACATATTAAAGGTATTATCAACTCCATCCCAAATTTCCTAAGCAGAGAACACTTACAAGCCTCTTGTATGATAATCTCTATTCAACTTAGAAATGGAGCAGAAACACTGGTAAATATTCCTGATTCTCTAAATTGGGAAGCTTATGAATCTGAATGGAGACCACATTGGGAACTAAGAAGCACCAAAATATTGACTCAAACAACTCAGCTTGCATATTCCAATCTAGTACTAGAAATTAGAAACATAAGAATTTCAAATGTGTTAGCTCCCATCATCACCAGATCTTCACAAAAAGCAGTTGAAGCACAAGAAGCTCTAACTAACATTTTTCATGATATTGATCTCATTTGGGACATTAGAGACAATGTGGGGAATAATCAACAATACTTCTGCCTAAACAGACCACGATTATTATATCACTGGCCTGAAAGAAATCCAAAAATTCATTTCCCAAATAGTGATTATAATTATTCATCCTATAAACAACTGTAGTGGAATTTTATTCAACAACAAGAGTTTTTAACTCTAACCAAATTTGGAAACATCAACACATCTACAACAAGAAGGCCACCCATTTGGCTTGCAGATTGGTGGAAAGATTTTGGCCTCAACAAAGGAGAAATTGATCCAAGAATCTTAAGTTCTATATCTCCTTTACAATCAATCCAAAATCTCTTTGAATACGGACCAAATGAAGGTGAGATGTTATGCCATTTCATACTAAATCATTTTCAATGGGTTGTCAAAGTAAAAACCATTATCCAAATTATGAATGGCCAACCTTTCATTGCACAAAAAGTATATACAAAAATGTGGGACGCACTAAATTATGAACAAAGGTTTTTAACTCATATTGAAAATGATTAAAATACTTTAATGTCTTACTGGCCGACAGTGGTGTCAGTCGGTTTCCGTGGGTTGATGTTGCCAACCTCCACAGTGTATTTCAAGTCTAATTGGCCGACAATGGAGCCAAT
The DNA here is from genome assembly GCA_032191745.1 of Picea mariana. Lineage (NCBI taxonomy): Eukaryota > Viridiplantae > Streptophyta > Pinopsida > Pinales > Pinaceae > Picea > Picea mariana. Next base: position 7,247 of record JASDQU010101682.1, read on the forward strand.
CAGGTTTAGTGGGTTGACGTCACCAATATCCACTTTGTAATAATGAATAATGAGCATCTTGGAAACTTGGAGAACTTCTCCAACTTTTGGCATGGTTTGACCTGCATTTCCAAGATTCTCAAATTACGTGTCTTTTGGAATGTGACAAATGATAGGGGAATCTTTCATGACTACCCCACCAGATCTAAAGTAAGATTTAATTTTCTTAGTGGAGAATAAAGTTATGATTTGGTCGGAAGAATATTGCATGATTTCTACCGCCAAATCTCTAAAAGTAGATTTAGTGGAAAACATGTAGGGTCCAAAGTCTTTTCGAGTCTCATCGGTGAAATGATTCTCTTCTCCACAAATTTGTATATAAGGATATGAGGAGTTCATTCTCGGGGAGGAGTTTTTCGGAGTCAGTCAGTCTGTAAGTTGTCTGAGTCTTTCTAAAGATCCTTTATGTCTGAGCTTTTGAGTCATTCTGTGTGTATGCAAGTTTGCATAAGTCTGTAAGTGTGAGCGCGAGTAAGAGCATTCTGCTCTGAGTATCCTACTCATATTGTATACCCTGGCTTTAGAGCTTCGACTCTCTGTGTTTAATGTAAAGACTTCCGCAAGTGTTTATGAAATCTGAATGTTGTCTCCTATAGTGCATCTGTTACATACTCTCATTTCTATTTGCCTACTATTGCAATCTGTGTGCCTTGAAAGATTATGGTAGCCGACATTCTCTCAAGTGAAAGATAAATCTCTGGAGGAAAGTTGTGTTGAGGTTCTCTTAGGTCCTGGAACACTTATGTAAGTCCTGCTAGGCAGGTGGCCGTTAAGGGAAGTTTATGGTGTTGCGATGTTCGAAGGTTCGCTAGGAGTTTTCTTTAGGAGCGTATAAGGTTCAACTTAGGGTTCGCCAGGAATAACTGGATTGGTACTGCAGAGAGTAGCAAGATGTAGAAGGTCAAGTAGCAGAAGAAAGATAGATGCATGAGACAGATTCATCTTCATGCTTCATTCTCTGTCGGAGGAAGCCTCTGAGTCACAAATGGTATTTTCTTAGGAAATCTGGGATGGAGTTGATAGTACCTTTAATATGTTCAACAGAAAATCGAAATTGATGAACAGAGCTTGCCATCTAGAAAATTTAGCATCACTAGGAGATTTTATATCTTTATTTAAAACTTTATTCATCGCAACAACATCGGTTCTTAGAAGAAATTTCTTATAAATAAGAAATATTTCAAATTTATGGATGGCATTTAATGTTGCCTTTATTTCTTTATCTAGGGTTGAATAATTTCTTTCAGCTGATTGGCAAAGACCTAAAGCAAATTGGATAATTTCTTCTTTTTTTCTATCGCCTTGATGTCTGATTTGTTTGAGGACTGCTCCCCATACAATATTGTTGGCCTCTGTTTCAACTATTTTGGGGAGGCCATCATTAGAAATATGCAATATGAGAAGATTTTTGGCTTTGGCTTTTATGTTTCTGACTGCCTGAGAATGGGATTGAAAATTAAATGAACAAATATGTTTAAAAATATACACATGGCATCTGTTAAAAAATTCTGATGACGCGGAGTTGTTTATTCAACGTTCAAGATGAATATAATACATCATTGACCATTGAACTTATGTGAGAAAATGAGACATCCTAATGGCGATAAAACAAGGCACCACAAGTGCTAATAAGAATAAGGGTTTCCACTGTAAAAAGGGGAGGGAGTTGAGGGGTTTATTATATTGCATTTTCCACTGTAAAAAGGGGAGGGAATCTTTAATGGCCGATGTCATAATAGCCTTGGATAATATGAGATGCTATGTTTACCTTCAAAATGTTTGTTTTTATATGAATTTGTTTCATTTTAAATATAAAAATGATCGATTATTTATAAAAGTTTGTTAATCTCAGCCAGTTCAAGGAGATTTCATTAAGTAATAGAAAACCATAATGTTAAAGAATAATTAGAAAATTGAGATGATAATTTATACTTGTTTACATAAAGTATTTGATCTTTCTGTATTTCAACAATTTAAAGAATAGTTGAGCACAATAGAAACCACTATCATTTGTACACTATTTTCGGCATCCATTTTGTGTGATTTTAAGTGATTATAAATGAGGAAATACAAAATTATATAATTTTATTAAACTTAGACATAAGAAGTTATGTTTATTTTTAAAAAACATTTATATCATTTGTTTTTGTTAGAAAAAATGATAGTTAAAAAAAATGGTATATTAGTGTCTTTGTTAAAAAAAATGGTTATTAATAGTTTAAAAATGTGAAGAATACCTTTCGATTAAAATTATACATTCTTGAATTTTTTTATATCAAATAATAGAAAACCACATTAATGGAGAATATTTAGAAGTTCCAAATGGTGAATTTTATATCACTCCTCTATTCTCTAGAAGAGGAAACAATTTGTTAAATAAATTATATATAAAATTTATTACACTCATCCATTTTATAGAAAGTATTTTTACATAAAACTTATGAATTTCTATTTAACAATTGTTTTAATTGCAAATATATTAATTAATAAATTATATATAAAATTTATTACACTCATCTATTTTATAGAAAGTGTTTTTACATAAAACTTATCTTTGGTGAATTTCTATTTAACAATTGTTTTAATTGCAAATATATCAATTAATAGCAAACCACATTATTGGAGAATATTTAGAAGTTCCAAATGGTGAATTTTATATCACTCCTCTATTCTCTAAAGGAGGAAACAATTTGTTAAATAAATTATATATAAAATTTATCGAGGATACAATGATTTGTTAAAGTGTTTTTACATAAAACTTATCCTTAGTGAATTTCTATTGAGCAATTGTTTTAGTTGAAAATCATTAGGGACAGATACTTGGTCTGTCTTATAGAGATGAATCTCTCTATCGAACATTGGGACTTAGTTAATTTTGAGATATTTCTTTGTGCATAAAGATGAACCGAACTAATTGTTTGTTGAGTATATTCTCATTGATGTAAGGGTGCATATATGTTTGAGCATATTGTCATTAGAACATAATTACTTGGTAAAGTCGATTAAATTAGAACATAAATACTCCCTGACATACTTAGAAGGATGACTATGGATCATAGAAACTACAGGCATTTGGAATATACAATTGTTGAAATAGATAACAAAGTGGAAGTTGCTGACATTGTGGGAAGAATAGTTGAAGACCTTAAAGATGAAAGTGAACCATATCGTCGAATGGTAATGGAGAAAATTGTTTGAATGATGTCTGGGAAATTGACAAAGTGTTTTAATTGCAGGGGATCATGTGCATATCCTTTCTACAAATCTGAACCATATCGAGACCACATAAAGAAGAAGTAAACCAAAACTATGTTTCAGAAAACGATTCGACTGAAATTAGCACCTATAGTAAATCCTTTCTATAGTATAAGTGAGTGGAAGGTCGAGATTTTCTCTAAAGAAACATTCCAAGATTGACAACCCCTATCGTATTGGATGTCGACTATCGACTATCGGTGCGATCATCTGGTGAGTGGATTTGTAAGTCATGAGTACTCGATGTCCAGAAACGTCAATATGATGTAAGGGAATGCACCGAGGATATGACATGTTGAAAAAAGGTTTGTAATAGTCCATGTATCCAATGGGTGAAGAGACATCCAAGCGCCCATTCACAAAGGATATCAACAACTATTATCAATCATGCATGAGTAAAATGATTACGGTTTAAAAAGGGAGGATATTAATAGGAGGTGTAGATTTGACCATTGACAGAAAGGTCAGATCAATGGTTATTATTAATTGCACATGAAATTTTTTTGTGAATGATTAAAAGTTTGGACCCCCTCACAATTTGGAAATGTGCACCATAGAAGAGGACACATGTCACAATATTGTTATTGTGAGCCCCCTTTGTATCGATATTCCAACAAGGTCTCTATCCCCCTACAATAAGTTTCGTGGTCCCATACATTCGGTCCTATGCCAATCAAATTAAACTATTTAACGAATAAAAATAAGCCCCATGGGTTTATACACTATGTGAAGCATTTCAATGACATATTTTCCACTAGTCAGGTCAGAGAATCTCTAGGTCCCCTTTGAATGTTCATGTATCCCACGTATGGTTCGACTAAACCATATATATATATATATATATATCACGACAATGAGAATAAGTGGAGATGCTTGAGAAGAGTATGAGACTTTGAACTAACAGATCCAGAAGCACATAGATATGAGAAGTGTGTTTTGTGATGGTACAATAAGGAAGATGATGAACTGGGTGCTCTAAAGGTTCAAAGACTTGTTATGAATATTGTAATGTTTGGGATATGATATTTGTAGGTATGTGATTTGGTATTTTTTCAAGTATCCTTGAGACTATGTTGCAGAGGAGTAATTATGTCATAATTGTTTTTAATGGGTCTGAAGACTAGTTTTGACATAAATTAATACTAGTACAAAATCAAAGATAAGTGACCCAAAAAATAACCAAAATCCACATATAAATGACCACTTTTTATTTGGTGATTATTGGTGGCTGATTTCCAGTCTCTTATCACACGACCACAAATGTGGTCATATTTAGTTTGGTCATTTATAGCTTGTCTTGTGGTCATTAATTTGGTCATATATTTGGTCATTAATTGTCATAATTAATGACCAAATTAATGGCCAAATATATGACCAAATTAATGACCAAATATATGACCAAATTAATGATCACAAGACAAGCTATAAATGACCAAACTAAATATGACCATATTTTTTGTCGTGTGATAAAAGAATGAAAATTAGCCACCAAAACGACCATTTGGTCATTTATATGCGAATTTTGGTCGTTGATTTCGTCACTTGTCTCTCATATTTTGGTCATTTTATATGTGAATTTCGGTCATTGTGTTTGGTCACTTATATCTGATTGTTTGGTCACTTATCTCTCATTATTTGGTCACTGAGGTACATACCCCATTAATTAAGGGCACCTTTCATGCTTCGTTGAAGACATTTGACATGCTACATCAAGCACTCCTCAATCCACACTTCAGTTGAGGCTTCTTAGCCGCCTGGCTCTAATATCAAGTTAAAAATTGGAAAGGAAAGGAATTAGACTCAAAGCTACCCCCTACTGGAGGGATACTGCACCACTAATGTCCATGCCTACTGGCCTTTGGTTATGGAATAAAGAGAAGAGTAAGGAAGAAAGGAGAAGTACGAACTGTGTGGAAAGCACATTCACTGAGAATGGGTCGAAGTGGTCAAAGAAGCGGAAAAGAAGGAGCAAAGGAAGGAAAAGCTAGGCATTGGAAGAGAAGACTAAGGAAGACAGGTCAGGAAGGAAAGATGGATCATGGAAAACTCAACAAGAGGAAGAGGATGTCAATGAGTGCTTTGGAGCACATCGTGGAAAAGAAGGAAAGACAGGCTGGTGAAGCCCTGGAAACGCGGGTCAAGTAGACCTAGGGTAGTAGATACCTAGGGTTTTGGATATAGGGTTTTGACACCTAGAATTTTGCCATATAATCTATAAATAAAGGTCTAGAGGAGCTGGGATGGGTTCATTCATATTATGAGGGTTAATGGTTGTCGATTTTTGCTTTCAAGAGAGAGAGAAGTCTGTTGTTGTATAAGAGTTTGTATTGAAATATATTCAGCTGGGTGCGAAGATCAACCCTGCATCTTGGTGCGAAGGGAGGGGAGAGAAGAAGAGAGAAGAGAGAGAGATATGCAAAGCTAAGAGTGCAGATAGAACTGTATGTTTCCATTTAATATATCAAGAAGCATAGTTCTATGGATGTAGCCTTAGGGAGAGGGTGAACCACGTATATCTTGTTGTTCTATATGATTGATGATGTGTTATTTTATTTCTGTTATACTTTTATTGCATTGTTGTGTTAGATCTGAGATATAACCTGCGAAGTAAGATTAAGCATGGTAAAGAATAGCTAGGTTGTTGTTTGTTGTTTCCCTAGATCCACTTTACACTTCCTCTGGTTGTAGACAACTGTGTCCTGCAACCCGCTATTGCTACTTCAGGTGAGACTGAATCTGCTTCACAGATGTTCCAGAAAGGGCTAGTAGTTAGGGTTTGTTGGTGCATTGTTAGAGTTGAACCCTGGGTCTGCCCCTGTGCCAACAAATGGTTTTGTTTCCAGGACCAGGATCTTCTTGAGGGAATTTCAAGGTGGTTTCCATCGAAGACAAAGATTCAGAAGTGGATAGAAGGACAAGAAAAGAACTTCGCTGAAGCCCAGAGAAAGAACCCTAATATGAGTACAGAGGATTGGTTGGGAAGGTATATCTTTACTAATATACATGATATTTTCTTTGGAGGAATTAATAAGGAGCTATATGAGTCGTTATCCATATTAGAAGATACCTTGTTTGAAATCAGACCTAGACCACATGTGGTTTAGATGTCGACAGTGATCAAGAAGGTCATGAGAGATGATAACGTTGTGTCAAGAGCAGTAGATCACTGGTTTGATAGCACTATTGGAGGGTACATTATTGAGTTTTCTATTGACAGAGTAGAGTCATATATCCGAGTAGAGAGACATTTCTTTAATGGACCTAGAGGAAAATGTTTACAGTTTTTGAAGTTGAAGATCAAGATGTTATTGCATGAGAAGAACATATTGAAGATAAAGTAATCAGTCAGATTGAAAATCAAATGTTCAAGAACTCAGACTGCAACAACGACACATAGGTTGGACATACGCACAGTGGGAGATCCTTCAAAGAGTTTCGTCTGGTAAACTTGTTTGAGCAGACTCATGAGCCACTAGCACAAGATGAAGGGTTCTACAGCGGAGAAGAAGAAGAGTTATTGAATGAGGAACATTCAAATTCTGTTGGGGAAGAGGAAGAGAAGACTGAAGAACCTCACCGAGAAGAATCAGAGACTTCAGGAACTGCGCCTACCATTGAATTAAGTACTATTACTCCTCCTATTGTTCTAGAAAGGTTAAGTAACCAGAGTAGTCAGAGTTATCAGAGCACTCAGAGCACTGTTACCAACAGTCGAATACATAATCAGTCAAGAAACCTAGGAAGATCTATGGCAGATGAAATGAGGTTACCTATGTTTAGAGGATATGGATCTGAAGATCCTGATTAGTACTGGTTCTTATGAAAAGATGTATGGAGTATTAAGCAATTCAGTGACAAAGCTATTAAGAGAGCTCAATTTAGTACTACCTTGAGAGACCGTAGACTGATCTAGTACATGAAGTTTGTTAAAGCGGTTGCACAACCTAAACCGTTGAAAGATATCAAGACTGCGTTGAGTGAAGAATTCAAGAAACCCAAGTCGGAGTCACAATGCATTACAAAACTGAAGGAAACAAGCAGAGAGTAGTTGAACCTATTTGGGATTTTGATTAGAGGTTTAAGACCTTGACAGGCCACTTGAGCTTTCAGATTCTAGACAAACAGAATAAGGAATGGTTCAATGCTACCCTCTTACCACACATCAGAGTTCCTCTGATGCAACAAAAGGTCTCTTCCCAAGCCGAGGCATTGGAGATCATCATGAAACTAGAATCATCCCCTATGGGAGGATCTAGCTTAGGTATGAGTCAAATTTTGAGTAAGCTAACTAGCTTATCTCTGCAGGTCGAAGATATGAAGAAAGAAAAGGGAAAAGATAAAAGAGAAAACATCCGGTGTATCAAATGTAAATTAGAGGGCCATGACAAGGAGCACTATCCCCTATTTAATGAGTACTTGGCCTCTGGAGCTCTGAGCCCTTTGAATCAATTTACTCTACCCTGGTGTGAGGTATGTAGAAATAGCCATCGCCCCGGTGAATTTTATTACATGCAAAAATATGTCGAGACACCTACCAACCTTTACTACACATTTTGTAAATCTGTGGGACATGAAGAGAAGGACTGCAGGGCTTATGACCTCTTGCATGAAATGTCAAGAGATACATATAGGATTCAAGGAGAGATGGAGTAGGAGGGAAATTCTACGCAGTTTAACTCCCCAAGAAGAGAAAACTTCAATCCTCATAGTGGATTCAGAGGAAGAGGATGAGGAGGAAGCATGGGTCTAGGTCAAGGTCAAATCATTTGTTATAATTGTGCCAATCTGAGTCATTTGGCGAGGGATTGTTAGAACCCTTGTACCACTTGTAGCTACTGCAACTCATTTGAACATGTTATTGAGGATTTTCCAACATTGTTAGGTAAACTTTAGGAGAAACGAGGAGGAAACTAGCAAGTCCAATTAATATCAGTCGAACCTCGCGGAGAGGATCCCAGAGTTGTTGTTATCATGAGAGGAGGCATTGTTACAGGAGAAGATACGGTGAATGCAGAAAAGACTATAGAGGGATTAGGGACCAGAAGAGATGTAGAGAAGACAGAGTTGTTTGATCCAAGGAAGGAGAAGCAGACATTTGAAGAGGCAAGAAGATAATTTGGAGGAGATCAGTATTCTTCATCGAAGGCACAACCAGAAGTGAGAGAATGTGGGATGCCTCTGGCATTCGATCAATCTGCATCACCTGGAGAAGAAAAAGAGGTAAGAAAGCTTGTCAGTTTCTTGTATACATTCATTGATTTGATTAAGGATGAAAGCGATGTGCAAGAACTACAACACTTGATCAAACAATATGAGCCAGGGAAGGTAGATCCTCTACTGAATAGAGAAGTACATCAAGTATCCATAAAGATAAGGACAAACAAGGAACTACACCTTAATTCTTAGATTAGGGACTATGACGAAGCAGACCTGGGCATTGATGGGAAAACTTAAGTTGATCTATTCCCCTATAAGGCTCAGGATGGATAAATCAGCAGGTAGTAAGCCCCTTTGGAAGAGTTGATCATGTCCCTATGGACATCGACGGGGTAAGGATGTTTGTAGACTTCAAAGTAATTGAGAAAGTTGATGATAGTTGTCCTTATCCTACGTTGTTAGGAATTGATTGGGATTTCAACATTTATATTGTGGTTGACTTAAAGAAAATAAGAATGGCATTTGAAGGTGATGGCCTTAGGGTCATTGCGCCTCTTGATCCTGACGAATATTGCAGATACACAGAACCCATTAGAGAAGAAGATCGTTCTTATGAACTAGAGAATATATATAAATTGATAGCAAGACAACAAGATTACATTAATCCTAGGGAAGATGGAAACTTGAGCTAGATAAGTGAGAGTGCATGCACATCAGACTCAAAGGAATCATTGGAGAACTGGAAAAACAGGATGTATAAAGTCTCCACACGACTATGTGCTAGATTGACTAGGGAAGTTCGTTGGGTCAGCACATAAGTCAGTAACCTGCCCACATTTGATGGTTTGAATCATTTAGAAACATTCTTATTGGAATTTGAAGAATTTGTAACAATACAACAGAGGTTGTTGGCACTGGACAAAGCCTTGAAAGAAATGCGAACAAGATGGTGGGGGACACACAAGAAGAACATCACAGAATGGGTACAATGTCACACTTTGATGACAATGCATTTTTTAGACCAAGTCGAAGGGTGCGAAGTTCGATACACATGCCAGAGTTGTCCAAAGGACCATGTGTGAAGTCGTGAGGAGGCCTGGAACAATATTCCTAAAGAAAAGTGGGTGCACAAGTTCATTAACACTCTAGATACTATGCCCATCAATTTGTATCCTCAAGTAGAACTGTGCCTCACCACTTCAGATTGGTACGGTATGACCCATATCTTTATAGCTACATTTTTATTTGAAAGTCAATACCCCACAATAGATCATGATTTACAAGTTGTAAGACAGAAATTCTTTGAGGAGGCACCTAACCTCCCTATTGAGCAAAAGGAAGATGAATGGACTACACCTCTTCAGAAATTACATGTTTGCTACAATATCAATGCTGATGAAGATGATGACCCTAAGAATGTGAACATCATATAAACTGAAGGACATAGAGACGTAAAAGGGATAGGGATTGAACTACTTTCATTGGACAACCAATTAAAATCAAGAAAGTTAATATTGGAACAGAGAAAGCACCTAAGTTGGCCAACATTGGAGATTACTGGGATGATGACACTATTGATAAGATTACATAATTACTACATGAGTATCAAGACTTGTTTCTAACCAAGTTCACAAACATGAAGGGCATTAAAGGGCCCATGGGAGAAATGAAGATCCCCTTGAAACCAGATGCAAGGCCAGTCAACCAGAGACCCTAAAGACTGAATCCCAAGTATAAGCAAAAAATAAAGATCGAACCTCTCGAAGAATCATAGTGGATTAGACCTATGGTGGTCTAGGATAATAAGTTAGGAGAGATCAAAATCTATGTAGACTTGAGCAAACTGAACGATGCATGTTTACATGATCCATTCCCTACACCATTTATTGACGAAGTGTTAGATAATGTAGGAGAACAAAAACTTTACTCCACAGATGGATTTTTAGGTTATCACCAGATTAGGATTGCTAAGGAAGATCGCCATAAGACCACATTTGCCACAAAATGGGGTTCTTTCCAGTACACTGTGATGCCTTTCGAATTGAGGAATGCACCAACCATATTTTCCAGGGTGGTGGTCGAAGAATTCAAGGAGTTTTACTGACGCAGACGTCACCTTTGCTTCGGTAAAGACTCTATGCTGACCTCCCAGTCTTAACGAATCGTTCTAACTTCACCTTCGAGACGAAGTGGCTCTTTCGATTCCTCACTAGAATCTCTGTTAAAAACCCAATTCACAGGTCCTCCCTTTTTCCCTGTCACAGGTTTTGCGCATACCTGGTCTCTTCCTGACCGAAAATTTGGGTTTCAGGGTTTCGCGATCCCCGTTGTCAAGAACCTCAACCTTCTCGATCCCTCGATCTTCGATATCCCAAAATGCCAAAACAACTTCAACAACGGTTAGTCCCCATGGATACCTTTTGGGCCATGTGGCCACTATTCCATATGATCGCAGTCCTAAGTCTTTCGCGATTTCGGGCTTTCAAATGCCGAAATGCATGGACCCTTTGTCCTCAGGATTCCCGATCCTCCGAATTGTGATTTCCCAAAATGGTTTCCCTTTCGGGATTTCCCTTCGAAGACCTAGATTGTTGCCACGCGTCCCTTAGAGATGGACGGTCCTCGTCACTTCGCAGTTTTGGGGAACTAAAATTCTTATGGGTTCTTTCCCTCGGAACTCCCGAAGTTCCAATTCCTGACCTCTTATATGCTGAGATGACGTCAGCCGGCCCCACACCAGATCTTTCCACCTTATCGAGGTTTCAGACTTCGCATTTCTGAAATGTGTGTGCTTCCTGTCTCCAGGATTCGCGAAATGCCGAATCCTGAAATGTTGATGGCTTTCGATCTCCACCTCGTGTCCCAACTGATGGACGGTCCTCAATCATTCACGACTTCGCGAAGTCAAATACCAATGTCCTCCTATCCTCTTGAACCCCGAAAATCCAACATGCAAAGTGCCGATGGGATTTTGATTGTCACCACCTGTCTCAACTGACAGACGATCCTAATTCAGTATCAGGATTTCACGACTTGCGATTCCCCGATGTCGTAGTTTCTCTGTCAACTTAAAACCCCGGTAGCCGAAATAATGACGGGTGTTTGATCTCCACCACGTGTCCCAACAGATGGAGAGTCTAGATCAATATCGGGGTTTTCATTATGAAGTGACCCGATCTCCTGTCCTCTAGACTTCTAATATCCCGAATTTCGAAGTTTCGATATCCCAACATCTTTCGGAACCTTCACTCTACCTGCGAGAGTTTAAGTCTTGTGCAACTCCTGTCAGATCCTACGACTGACGGGTAACTAGGTGAGGATCCAACCTCTCACAATATCCTGAGCTTGAAACTCTGGAAACATCTGTAACCTCCTTGCTTCTCTACCAAATCGGACGGCTGGCAGGATTTCGCAATTCTTCTATGAAGAATTTTGACCATTCGTCTCTTCCCTTTGATGACTTCGCAGGTTCGAATCCCTCTAAGGGTTTCCATGACTTCGAGTCTTTCAAGAAACTCCTGCACGCACTCCTTGCGGCCAACCTTCAAGCATTTTGGTGTTGAACACCTTCGACCCCGTGCACTCCTTGCAGCAGCAGTCCTTCAATAGTTTCTCCGGCTTTAAACCTTGGATTCAAGTTTGGTCTCTGCACACATTGCATGACTCCTATGCCTAACTGCACCTTTGAGGAAATGAGAACAAGAGATAACTTATCTGAGCCTTTAGAGCTAAGACCTCTGAACCCTTTTGTCAAGGCACTCCTTGCGGACAATTCAACTGCACTCCTTGCAGGAACCCTTGCGTAGATAGAGAAACAATTGAAACTCATTTCCTAACTCTTTCTCTCTCAGACTTCAAACATTTAACAAGAAATCATCCATACACAGCATAGAAAGCAAATGTATAACATAAAGAGTAAAATTATGAACATACCATTCAGCATACACATACAAGAAACAACTACAACGCCATGAATCTGAATTAAGACTTCTTCTATTAACTTAATCTTTGTACATGGGTGTTTTTCAATTACAGTTCCTCCCTGTTCCATCTCTATATGCTCTTCTCCTGGTAATGTTCTTCACTTCTATCTTACAATCATACAATGAGGGTGTCTATATCTGTTTTCCCTCCGCTCCTAAAACTATCTAATCAGAAAATTCAAAGCTACCTACTAACATAAATGCCTTCTTAGTCCTTCAGACGAGAGCGGTTCACTCAAGGCCTGATTACAATCTATAAGTACGCCTCTCCTTAACTGTTACATTTACGTTTGGCACATCTATCTTCAAAAAATTTTAAACAATTTATCATGTGTCTAAAATATATTGTGCTTGCCCCACACTCGCTTGACATTGGCGATGCTCCTGCATCATACTCCCTCACTTGAAAATTTTCATGGGCTCCTGTTCATGAGCTCTCGCACGGTCTGTCCATGCTTCTGAATCTCTGCTTCATTCTCCCAGCTGGCATCTTCAACTGGATGTCCTTTCCACTTGATCAAGTATTCAAAGTATTGTTTTCTTCTGGTCTTCCTGCTAATTCTTTTGTCTAGTATGCTTTCTGTCTGTGGCTTCTCTGCAACAGGCATCTGCTTTGTCCACTGGATCTCTAGTTGTTCATCACTTGTTCCTTCTTCCTCAGTTTTGTATGGGTAGAAATCTGAGACATTGAATATCGAATAAATTCTGATCCCATCGGGTAATTCAATCTCATAAGCATTTGCCCCAAATTTCTTCAAGACCTTACATGGTCTGATCTTCTTCATCTTCAGTTTGTTATATGTCCCCTTCGGGAACCTTTCCTTTCTCAGATGTGCCAGAATCAAATCACCAATCTCAAACTGAAGTTGTCTCCTGTGTTGATCTGCTCTTCGCTTATACTCCTGGCTTGAGTTCTGTAAACGCTCCTTCACCTGGCTGTGAAGTTCTTTCATCGCCTTTGTGAAATCTTCAGCACTAGCGCTCCTAGTCACAATCTGTTCTGAATCCCTCAGCTCAGAAATTCCTCTCAGCTGCATGCCATAAACAATTTTAAATGGACTTTGTCCTGTGCTTCTGTTAACTAAGTCATTATAAGAAAACTCTGCCTGTGGTAATATGTTGTCCCATTGGTTGTGGTGTTCTGTCGCCAAGCTCCTCAGCAAGTTTCCTAAACTCCTGTTTACCACTTCTGTCTGACCATCCATCTGAGGATGATAAGCCGAACTAAACGAAAAGTTAGTTCCCGGCTTCTTCCATAAGGTCCTCCAAAAGTGTCCTACAAATTTAGTGTCTCGATCTGAAACTATGCTCTTTGTTAAGTCGTGAAGTCGAATGGATTCTTTGAAAAATAGATTCACAACGTGAGTTGCATCATTGGTTTTCTTACATGGAATAAAGTGTGCCATTTTGGAAAATCTATCCACCACCACAAAGATTGATTCAAAACCTCTTTGTGTTCTTGGCAACCTCAATATGAAATCCATGCTGACTGCATCCCACGACCTCTCAGGCATTGTCAATGGTTGATACAATCCTGCATTCTGTCTCTTTCCCTTCGAATGCTGGCAAATTCTGCATCTGTCCATGAATCTCTTAATGTCTGCTCACATTCCCAGCCAAAAATATGACTCATTCAATCTTGCGAACATCTTGTCATGACCAAAGTTCCCGACCAATCCTCCACTGTGTTTCTCTTTCAGTAAATTCTCCCTCAGCATTTTGGAATACAAAGTTGATTACCTTTAAACAATAATCCTTCCTGGCTCATGTATTCTGCCCATTGGCTTCTATCTCTGAGAATTGGATTCTCAACTGCTTCATATGCTTCCTTAAAATCTGGATCATCTCTGTACATGTCCCTGAGGTCATCAAAACCCAGTGTTTTAACCCTGAACTCTTGCAACAGCAAACATTTCTTGCTCAAAGCATCAACAAGCTTGTTAGCAGTTCCGGAAATATGCTTGATTACAAAAGTAAAGTTTTGCATGTATTCAACCCATTTTACATGTCTTTGATTCAACTTTTCCTGTTGAGTCACAAACTGCAGTGCATGATTGTCACTGTATAAGACAAACTCCTTCGGAATCAAATAGTGTCTCCACTTCTTCAATGCCTGAATGATAGCGTAGAACTCCTTGTCATATGTGGAGTACTTCACCTTCGCTTCATTCATCTTCTCGCTGAAGTATGCTATCGGCCTGTCTTCTTGACTCAAGACTGCCCCTATTGCAAATCCACTTGCATCGCATTTCACTTGAAATGTCTTTTGGAAATCAGGCAACACCAGAATTGGTTGTTCCGTGATTTTCCTCTTAAACATATTAAAACTCTTCTCAGCCTCTTCTGTCTAGTGAAAAGATTTGTGTCTTTTCTTCACTATGTCCATAATTGGTGCACTAATTCCACTAAAATTCCTGATGAACTTCCAGTAGAAACTAGCCAATCTGTGAAAACTTCTCACCTCAAATATGTTCTTTGGTGATGGCCAATTCTTGATCACTTCCACCTTATCTAGATCCATCCTCAATTTATCTGCAGAAATAACAAAACCCAAATAGATGAGTTATGTCTTCATGAATGAGGATTTCTTCATGTTTATCAGCAACTTCTCTTGCTGTAATCTCTTCATCACTGTAACTAAGTGTTTTAGATGCTCTGCCTCTGTTTTACTGAAGATCAGTATATCATCCAGATACAGAATGACAAAATTTCCGATGAATTCCTTCAGGACTTCGTTCATCAACCTCATGAGGGTACTTGGTACGTTTTTTAAACCAAATGGCATAACAAGCCATTCATACAGCCCTTCGTTAGTCTTGAAGGTTGTCTTCCATTCATCACCTTCTCTCATGCGAATCTGGTGATATCCACTTTTCAAATCAATCTTCGAAAAAAATTTCGCTCCACATAAGCAATCCATCAGATCATCCATCCTTGGCAATGGAAATCTGTACCTGATGGTTATCTTGTTAATTTCCCTTGAATAAATACACATCCTCCAGCCTCCATCTTTCTTTGGACTGAGTACTGTCGGAACAACACATGGACTCAAGCTTTCTCTAACCAATCCTTTATCCAACAAATCCTAGACTTGTCTTTTGACTTCTTCATTCTCCTGCGGCGTTAATCTATACGTTGTTTTGTTTGGTAAACTAGTTCTAGGTATGAGATCAATATGATGACTCACACTTCTGATTGGTGGCAACGAACGAGGTAGTTCGTCCACTACTATGTCAGTGAATTCTTCCAGTAGTTCCTGAACCTCTTCTGGTAAATCATCTACCCTTGTGCTGGTTAAAACAATTCTAGGCTTCCTGACCACAATAAATTGTGGATCCTCCTTCTTCTTGAACTCGGTAAGAAGTTCCTTTCGACTCATGAGAAGTACAGTGTTACTTACTTCAGGTTTCACTTCCTCATCTTTGATTGGAAGCAACATGTGAGTTCTCCCATTCTTCTCTAGGGTGTATGTGTTCATCCTCCCATCATGAATCACATTTCTGTCATATTGCCACGATCTACCCAGTAATAGATGACAAACATCCATGGGAATAACACCATAGAGTATCTTATCATTATATCCTCCTATCTTAAATTCAACTAAACATTGTTTAGTGACATTTACCTGATGTCCTTTTTGTAGCCATGAAACTCTATATGGACTTGGATGTTCATTCGTCTCCAACTCCATCTTTTCTACCATCTCCATTGAAATGAGATTATCTGTGCTACCACTGTCCACAATGACCTTGCATACCCTGTCCTTGGTTTTGCAAGCACTCTGAAAAAGTCTATTCCTTTGTACTGGATTTTCCACCTCCTTCTCTGGTGTTAAGAGAACTTTTCGCATCATCAACGATCTTCTGCCTTCAGCATCCTCTGCCTCAACATTCTGCCTCTGTGCTTCAAAAATGTGAGCCTCTCCACTCTCTTTCTTCTTATCTGGACATTCATAAGATTTGTGTCCATTTTTTCCACACGTGAAGCACTTTATTACTCCACCTCTTCCTCTTCCTCTACCTCTAGTACGAGGAAAAATATTATTATCAGCATAATCTCCTCTTTATTCGGTATGTTTCCCTCTCTATTTAGCATATTTCCTTCACTGTGAGGTTCCACCCCTTTCAGTTTGAGTCTGAGGTTTCTTCCAGTCCTCCTTGGGTTTTTTATTTTTATCTTGGACAACTGATTTTCCCTTGGCTTGATTTTTGCCTCGACCTCTCTAACCTTGTTTTTGGTTCAGTTTCTCTTCAGCTTTTAGAGCCATCTGATAAGAATCTTCTATCGTTCGTATGGTTACCACGCTCATCTCATCCTGAATGTCGTATCTCAGGCCATTCATGTAACTGGCAACCTTTTCATCATCACTTTCCCGATGACCTGCCCTGATGTTCAGCCTGTAGAATTCTTCAGTATATTCTCTCACTATCATCGGCTTCTGTCTCAAATTTTGCATTCTTCAAAACAAAGTAATCTGGTAATCCCTGGGAATGAATTTCTCCTTCATCTTCGCGATCATCCTATCCCAACTCTTGATTTTTTGCTTGCCTTTGCAGCGTCTGTCAGCTTGTAGTTCATCCCACCACAATGATGCATGTCCTTTCAACCTTGTGATGGCATGTCTGACTTTCTTGTATTCCTCGACATCTTCATAGTCAAAATAAGTGTCCAGAGCTCTAATCCAGTCTAGAAGCTCTTCAGCATCCAGGTTTCCTTCATAAATTGAGATGTCCATTTTTGCCTTGGCACCCATCCTTGCGACAGCTCTAATCAAGCGTTCATTTGTGGCATCTTCCGCTAAAACTTCTTCTTCTTGATGTTCAACTTCATTTTCACTTTCGGAATCACTAAGATCCCCAACACCAACTGTGCGCCTCTGTGTTGTCTCCATGTCCTCAAGTCTGACATGTAAATCACTCATTTCTCTTTCCATGGCTGGGTCAGGCATCTGCCTACCTATTCTTCTTGGTATTTCCCTTTCCTCTGGTGAATCGGGTGTTTTCCTGTCCCTTCTTCTTGGCGGCATGGTGAATTTTCCTTTTCCTTGCTACAGAAAGCAAAGAACCCTTTCTGTGCTCTGATACCAAACTTGACGCAGACGTCACCTCTGCCTCAACAAAGCCTCTGTGTTGACCTCCCAGTCTTAACGGATCATTCTAACTTCACCTTCGAGCCGAAGTGGCTCTTTCGATTACTCACTAGAATCTCTGTTAAAAACCCAATTCACAGGTCCTCCCTTTTTCCCCGTCACAGCTTCTACGCATACCTGGTCTCTTCCCGATCGAAATTTTGGGTTTCGGGGTTTTGCGATCCCCATTGTCGAGAACCTCAACCTTCTCGATCCCCCGATCTCTGATATCCCGAAATGCCGAAACGACTTCAACAACGGTTAGTCCCCATGGCTACCTTTTGGTCCATGTGACCACTATTCCATATGATCGCAGTCCTAAGTCTTTCGCGATTTCGAGCTTTCGAATGCCAAAATTCATGGACCCTTTGTCCTCAAGATTCTCGATCCTCCGAATCCCAATTTCCTGAAATGGTTTCCCTTTCGGGATTTCCCTTCGAAGACCTAGATTGTTGCCACGCGTTCCCTAGAGATGGACGGTCGTCGTCGCTTCGCAGTTTCGGGAACTAAAATTCTTATGGGTTCTTTCCCTCGGAACTCCCAAAGTTCCTATTCCCAACCTCTTATATGTTGAGATGACGTTAGTCGGCCCCACACCGGAGCTTTCCACCTTATCGGGGTTTCGGACTTCGCAGTTTCGAAATGTGTGTGCTTCCTGTCTTCAGGATTCGTGAAACACCGAATCCTGAAATGTCGATGGCTTCCAATCTCCACCATGTGTCCCAACCGATGGATGATCCTCGATCATTCGCGATTTCACGAATTCAAATGCCAATGTCCTCCTATCCTCCTGAACCCCTAAAATCCGACATGCAAAGTGCCGACGGGCTCTTGATTGTCACCACCTGTCTCAACTGACGGATGGTCCTGATTCAGTCTTGGGATTTCACGACTTGCGATTCCCCGATGTTGCAGTTTCTCTGTCAACTTAAAACCCCGGTAGCCGAAATACTAACGGGTGTTTGATCTCCACCACGTGTCCCAACAGATGGACGGTCCAGATCAAGATCGAGGTTTTCACTATGAAGTGACCCGATCTCCTATCCTCTAGACTTCCAATATCCCAAATTCTGAAATTCTGATATCCCGACATCTTTCGAAACCTTCACTCTGCCTACGAGAGTTTAACTCTCGTGCAACTCCTGTCAGATCCTACGACTGACGGGTAACTAGGTGAGGATCCAACGGCTCACAATCTTCTGAGCTTGAAACTCTGGAAACAGTCGTAACCTCCTTGCTTCTCTATCAGATCAGACGGCTGGCAGGATTTTGCAATTCTTCTATGAAGAATTTTGACCATTTGTCTCTTCCCTTTGACGACTTCGCAGGTTTGAATCCCTCTGAGGGTTTCCATGACTTTGAGTCTTTCAAGAAGCTCCCGCACACACTCCTTGCGGCCAACCTTCAAGCATTCTAGTGTTGAACACCTTCGACCCCGCGCACTCCTTGTTGCAGCAGTCTTTCAATAGTTTCTCGGGTTTTAAACCCTGGATTCAAGCTTGGTCTGTGCACACATTGCATGACTCATGTGCCTAACTGCACCTTTAAGGAAATGAGAACAACAACTAACTTATCTAAGCCTTCAGAGATAAGACCTATGAACCCTTTTGTCAATGCACTCCTTGCGGACAATTCAACTGCACTCCTTGCAAGAACCCTCGCTCAGATAGAGAAATAATTGAAACTCATTTCCTAACTCTTTCTCTCTCAGACTTCAAACATTTAACAAGAAATCATCCATACACAACATAGAAAGCAAATGTATAACAGAAAGAGTAAAATTATGAACATACCATTCAACATACACATACAAGAAACAACTACAATGCCATGAATCTGAATTAAGACTTCTTCTATTAACTTAATCTCTGTACATCGGTGTTTTTCAATTACAGTTCCTCCCTGTTCCATCTCTGTATGCTCTTCTCCTGGTAATGTTCTTCACTTCTATCTTACAATCATACAATGAGGGTGTCTATATCCATTTTCCCTCCGCTCCTAAAGCTGTCAAATCAGAAAATTCAAAGCTACCTACTAACATAAATGCCTTCTTAGTCCTTCATACGAGAGTGGGTCGTTCAAGGTCTGATTACAATCTATAAGTACGCCTCTCCTTAACTATTACATTTACGTTTGGCGCATCTATCTTCAAAAGTTTTTAAACAATTTATCATGTGTCTAAAATATATTGCACTTGCCCCACGCTCGCTTGACATTGGCGATACTCCTACATAATTTACATAAATTTTTGGAAGCATATTTTGATGATTGGACTGTCTTTAGCTTATTGAAAAATCACATTGAATGTTTGAGACTAATGTTGGATAAGTGCATGCAATGCCATATTTCCCTGAACCTTAAGAAGTGCATCTTCCTCTCACCTTTTGGAGTATTGCTAGGACACATTGTATGTAAGCAAGGGTTGTTGGTAGATCCCTCTAAGATTTCCATCATTGTTGATCTACCTCCCCCTTCTTCGGTTAAACAACTGCACATTATGCTGGGACATACTAGATACTACAGAAATTTCATTAAGGGCTATGCACATATAACAACACCCATGGAAGAGATTTTAAAGAAAGATCACCAGTTTCAATGGTCAGAGGAATGCCATCAGAGCTTCGACACAATAAAGCAGAAAATGGTTACTGCGCCTGTTCTGGTTTTCCCAAATTGGAGTAAGGAATTCCATGTCCATGTCGATGCTTCGTCCATTGCATTAGGAGCAGTGTTAGCACAACCAGGTGCAGTTGAAACTGGGTACCAGACACAGAAAATAAAGTATGCACAAGGAAGGAAGGGACTAAGCAGAGAGCACAGGCTACTCCACGCAGTCTGAAGTTGAAGTGAAACAGAAGGTTCGGTCTTGCAGTGACTCGGGACAAGTCACAAGTGAGTTTTGGGAGCCTGTTGGTCCTTGGTTATGGAATAAAGAGAAGAGTAAGGAAGAAAGGCGAAGTACGAACTGTGCAGAAAACACATTGACTGAGAATGGGTCAAAGTGGTCAAAGAAGCAGAAAAGAAGGAGCAAAGGAATGAAAAGCTAGTTGTTGGAAGAGAAGACCAGGGAAGAAATATCAGCAAGGAAATATGGATCGTGGACAACTCAGTAAAGGGAAGAAGATGTCAACGAGTGCTTTGGAGAGCACCTCGTGGAAAAGAAGGAAAGATAGGCTAACGAAGCCCTGAAAATGCGGGTCAAGTGGACCTAGGGTTTTAGATCTAGGGTTTTGACACCTAGACTTTTGCCATGTAATATTTGACTTTACCCAGTAATTTTTTGCAAGAATTGTTCACTCTCTAGGGAACCCAATTGCATCTCAACACCACCTATCATCCCAGACTCATGGAAAAACTAAAGCTCAAGAGGTGTTTGGAAACATATTTGCATTGTTTTTCATCTGACAAGAAAAATAAGTGGGCTGGTTACTCCTAGTTTTGTAGTGGTACAACACATCTTACCAGACTGCTACTCGCATGACTCCCTCTAAAGAAATCTACGGGAAAATTCTAGCGTTGATTCTCTCCTGCATACCAACTATCTCCAAGGTTGAGGAGGTTGACAACACTCTTACAATCTAGAGAGAAATTCTCCATACCCTCAAAGAAAATGTTGTCATGGATTAGAATTGCATGAAGCAACAAGTAGATCATGGTCGTTCTAAATGTCAATTCACTTAAGGGGACCAAGTGTTTCTTCATTTGCAACCTTATAAACAAACTTCACTCAAAGTTGAACATTGTCAGAAACTTGACCCCAAATTTTGTGTTTCGTATATAATTCTTACGCGAGTGGAGTCCATGGAATCACAATTAGCTATGCCCAGTCACTCTAAGCTCCATCATGTTTTTCATTTCTCATGCTTAAAGAAAGCAATTGGAACTAAGTGTGGGACTCAAACTAGTCTCCTGAGTTGGATGAAGAAGGTTCCATTTGGTTGCATCCACAAGTAGTTTTGGACCAGTGTGAGCATTGTCTCCGTCAACACATCATAAAGGAAGTGTTATTTCAATGGAAGGATACACCTCCAAAAGATGCCACCTCGGAGCCAACTATCATTCTACAACAATTTCTTCATCTCAAGCCTTGATGAAAAGGTTGTTTCAAGGGGGGGCATGTGAGGATCATGACCTGCCTAACCCCTCATGTAGCTAGAGTAATATATTTTCTATATAATAAAAGCCACATTAGTCAATAAATCCTATTTAATAATGTGAACATGTCTGGAATATACTTCAGCTTCTAGAAAGATCTTCAAAATTAATATTAATAGGACAAAAAAGTCTGAGAGTCTTTTGTTAACAATTATTGTAATAGAGCACAGTTGGTGGTTGTTCCTCTAAAATGCAAGTGAACTTGACTTTTTATCAATAAAAATATTATTGTTGATATTGTTATTCTCTATATTTTGTTCTTTAACTAGTATTTGCTACATATTTCTGATAACATCTTATTACACAAATTCAATCACAATCAAAGGAATTTCCAGTGGATAATCTAAATTAACCAAATATAATTTATTAACCAAAAATACAGTATCAGAAATTACCACATATTTTAAATTTATTTAATTGTGTTCTCGATGTCCAGCTATTTTTATTTCACATTACTAATAGGGGACTACCTGTTGTTTTCATCCTTCTAAAAATAGGTCTTTAACTATTGTTTTTGCTTTTCTTTCTGGGAATAGTTATTTGGAAAAGTAGCGATGAAGTTTGCCTCCCATTCATATATATATTTTCAGAGTAGCTTTATAATAACAGTGTCTATTATTATAACTAAAACTAGAAATGCGTGCGTCGGGACGCTGGAAAAATATAGAAAACAGTAAATTGAACTCAACAACCATTGTAGAAATGGATAGTTTATAAATTTAATTCATATTAATTAAATAATGAAGCGAAGGAAAACCCCCGGTTCGACTCATAACCTGTCATAGCATCACATACATTGGCTGTGAATTTCAATTTCACACTTGAAAATCTGAGAAAATTTGTGGTTGTTGTTATCCATCATTGATGGGGTATGTAATTTGGTGATTATAATAGATTAATAGTAAGTAGTGTTTTTGGATGGTAGAGAAGAATGATTGTTATTTTTTTTTATCTTGACTTAATTTTTATAAATAATATGTTAAAATCATAATGAAAGTATATTGTTGTAATAATTTTCATCTTTGTTTTACTATATATTCATTATATATATTTATTATTAAGCCACCATTGATTCAAAATTGAATAGCATTGAACTACTTTTTCTATGTGAAAAAATAAAAGAGATATATCTAAAACATCAAACACACATTCATGGAGATATATCTAAAACATCAAAGACACATTCATGGATGTACATACAACACACAAGATCCCGAGCAAACGGATTTACTTTGAACGTTCAGCAAGAAAGTGCTGAGCAAACCTTCAACGTCTTTGCTCCGAATACCTCTAAATTTTATTTGTACACAGAGGTAGTTGGTTCTCAAATCAATATAAGCAACGCGTGAGGCAAGACGTACCAATCTCGTAGAGCAACAGTAAAACCCTTTCCTTCAGAGATCGTGCCTTCTACAAGTACCCAAACTCAGAGAAAAGAATCGATGGAGAAAAAATGTCAAACACAATATGCCTCGTGTCTCCTATGCTWTCTAGTGTCTCCAACACCTGATATTGCGAGAGTATATAATTAGGGTTCTGAATGTGCTGAACCTCCAATCCCAATCCTTCGAATATGCTAACATCGACATCGTCTCTGTCGTTGCGGCAGTGGCTCGCAGTGCTGCTATCATGAATAATTGCAGATTCAGAGGGCTTCATGTCATTCAAGCAGCGCAATTCTTCTACAAGCCGCTTGGGACCCTTGACTTGAGGACAGTTCTGATTATCAGAATACAAATTTATTTCTTCATGTTGAATACTGGAAGGGGAGGATCTCTTTCGTCCAGTGAGGGACTGAACAACTGCACGAAATTCAGATGCGCTCGTTTCGACCATGATAGTAGGGTTTGAGATGTGGACTACCCTCACCGCTTCAGCTGTGGATCTTTTAGAATTGCAGGAACGTGCTGATGAACATAGCCCTTTAGAAACCTTCTCCGACATATTTTTCTGATACGTCTGAATTTCGAAAAGAATTTCTAACAATTCCTGCTACACTGTATATAACAGAAGCCAACAACACTGACTATATGCAGATCTTGAGAACGGCTACGCACTTTATACATAACCCTCGATGATTCTGAATACACGAGCTTCAGATACCATGTTCATCGAATATAAACCTATCACTTTCGGCCAGTCTGTCTCGTGGAAATATACGGT
>JASDQU010101682.1:31226-61249 GCA_032191745.1 Picea mariana
ACACTTCTCAGTCTACCCTCAGCCTCTACGGGCATTCAGTTAAATAGAAAAATCCATATTCTAATTAGAAACATCCTATTCTAATTTAGAAAAATCCATATTCTAATTTAGATGGATTAGTTACAATGGATTATTTCTATTCACGGGTGAGTTTGTTGTCACCGTTTTCAACAATATTGCGAGAATATATAATTAGGGTTCTGAATGTGCTGAACCTCCAATCCCTCGGATATGCTAACATCGCCATCGTCTCTGTCGTTGTGGCAGTCGTTCACAGTGCTGTTATCATCAATAATTGCAGATTCAGAGGGCTTCATGTCATTCAAGCAGCGCAATTCTTGTACAAGCAGCTTGGGAGTCTTGACTTGAGGACAGTACTGATTATCAGAATACAAATTTATTTCTTCTTGTTGAATACTGGAAGGGGAGGATCTCTTTCGTCCAGTGAGGGACTGAACAACTGCACGAAATTCAGATGCGCTCGTTTCGACCATGATAGTAGGGTTTGAGATGTGGACTACCCTCACCGCTTCTGCTGTGGATATTTTAGAATTGCAGGATCGTGCTGATGAACTTATCCCTTTAGAAACCTTCTCCGCCATATTTTTCTGATAGGTCTGAATTTCGAAAATAATTTCTAACAATTCCGGCTAGACTGTATATAACATAAGCTAACAACACTGACTATATGCAAATCTTGAGAACGGCTGCGCACTTTATACATAACCCTCCATGATTCTGAATACACGAGCTTCAGATACCAGGTTCATCGAATATAAACCTGTCACTTTCGGCCAGTGTGTCTCGTGAAAATATACGGTTGCAGGAAGAAACACGTAGACAACTTATCAAAAAGTGGGAATGGAATCACGGGAGAAGGTTTGAAGATCAAACATTGGATTTTTATTTTCCAACCGTCGAAGGAAAGGATGAGATGATGTTTTTTCTCTGCGTCAAACTTAGGCGGCCATCGTAGTCTTTGTATGTACAGGGATTCACATTTGGGCATGGGGGGTCCTGATGGAGAGTGGCCAGCTGTATTCGACACCCGCATGGACTTGGTAGAAGTCTACTTACCGGCTAAAGTATCTACACAATGGTGCTGGGCAGTAGTTTATCAATTTGAATTACCCTATCTAGAAGCATGGATATTGAAACGACAAGTGACCATGTCGACTGTGCAGTAGTTTGTCAGTATGAATTACCATATCTAGAAGCATGGATATTGAAACGACAAGTGGCCATGTTCAATGTTTTTGGTTTTTAACTTCTAGAGCATAGAACTTAAGGAAAGTACAGCCAGATTTTATCATTTGTTGGAAGTTCCTTGAAAGCTCCACTGAAGTAACATATGGTTAACAATTTCTAAATCTGTTAGAGTTGAACACTCTCATAATTCTAAGTATTTTATTTGCTTTGATAAAACTAAGATTTTTTTGCTCCTGACCATTTATCCTTTAGGTATCAACGGGGAAGTGTTTGAAATCTAAAAACATCTGAACTTAATCAATTATGAAATTTTATTATTCATCACATTTTTTCATCACATTTTTTACTAGTGTTTTTTTGTCCATCTAATTAACCTTGTTTCAATTCTTCCCCTAACCTCAGGTTTGGTTCACTTCCCCACGATCAAGCTTTTCTACTTTCTTAATATCTCTCCCCTCATTCATTATTATTTGATAAAAAAAATTGCCCATCTAATTAACCTTGCTTCAATTCTTCCCCTCACTCCTAGGTTTGGTTCACTTCTCCCCGATCAAGCTTCTCTACTTTCTTAGTATCTCTCCCCTCATTCATTATTATTTGATAAAAAATTTCATCTTTCATCTGTATTTTTCACACTATTCAATTTAATAATCTTTATAACTCATCATTTTATCACAAACTTACCTTTCTCTATTTTCACATCTTTTATAACAGTTTATTTTACTTAAATTCTTACTCTTTCCATTCATTTTACCTCATTAATTCAACAATCTAATTGATTCCCCTCTTTACTCTCCAAATTTCGTTTTCATGTACAATTTTTCCATCATCCAAATCTTACTCATTATTTTCTAAAACCCTCATATTAACTAATTGATTATTACTTATGTTTAACCATTATCTTTTTATATATATTTTAGATTGTTTATATTATTTGATTTCTCAACTACCTTTTAACAGTCATTGAATTAAATTAATAATTAATTTCACTTTTTATTTTTTTTTAAGTCTTTAATGATGAGTGAAATCTCCACTTGAAACTTCATAGACTTCATAAACTATTACACAGTTTTCTCTATAAAATTTCAGCTATCAACATTAATTAAAAAGTTCAAAACAACAATTCAATGATAACAAAGAGACTGGGTTTAGTTTCTGTTTTTGTATGGTTGTTATTTTTTTGATAATCCTTAATTTCAATTATTGAAATTTTAGCATAACAGACAACTTTGTCATCCATAACGAGCATAATTCAGTTGAGTGACTCAATCACTTGATCAGTTCGCTTCAATCTATCAATCATCAATCAATCACTTGATCACTCACTCATTCCAATCACTCCCAGGAGGGAATGAAGGAAAGAAGTGGATGAATGATGATGCAATCCCAGGAATGAAGGAAAGAAATGGATGAGTGATGAAATGAAAGTATAAGAAGAACTAATAGATAGATAAGAATTAATAAACATGATAGGAGAGGAGAGAATAATAAGGATCTAGGGGATATATGTATCCACCTGTGGTAAGGAAGGAGATTGATTGAAAGGCCAACCAGCCAAGATATCGAGTCAAGGCGGGAGGACATCCATCTCGTATATAAAAACAACAAACACCAGCTGCCTAGTACGGAAAACTTAAATTCCAAAAACAATCTCATCCATAAAAACAACAAATACCAAGTCGCCTGGTACGGGAAACTTAAATTCCAAAAGTTGTATGACTTATTACGCAGAGTCAAGTAAAGGTTGGTGACTACTCGGCAATTGGTTCTTATTTGTAACTTTTCTGGTCAAAAATCGAAATTGAATGACCAGATTGTGGATTTTTCAGTTTTATGCGATCATTTCACACGGAGGTTTACAAGTTCCTTTGATCACACAATTTATAATTGTGTTGGCTAAACGTTTTAGATTTTAGATTTTTTTGGTGGAAATCTGGCTATGTAAATTTGGATAAAATCCTGATTTTTTATTGTTTAAATTGTATTTTTAAATGTATAAATGAATTTAGCATGCTGAAAAACTCCTGTGACATTTAGATTATATAAACTTAACAATTCAAATCTACAAATCTACCCATTCCTTATCAAATTTCAAACAAAATCAAACGAAATCAAAAACAAAAAAAAACTAGAACTTTTAGAATACTCTATTTCTTTCTATTTGATAGATGAAAAATCAAAATTGAATGACCAAATTTTGGATTTTTCAATTTGATGCAATCATTGCTGCGTGGAGGCTTTTACAAGATCCCTGGATCACACGATTTATAGGATAAGGAGATGGATTGAAAGTGAAGTCTAAGATATATAATTTATTGTGTTATAATATTGTACTTAAAACTTTGGGTAATTACGCAAGTTATTCAGGTTTAAATTTCATAGCAAATTGGGTTAATTAAACAATAAATATACCACACATATTCAATAAACCTAATTATGTAAACGTTTAAGCTGAAGCTTATGACTTAGTAGAAGGTCTCGTTTAGCTAATTCTATCATGTTT
Source organism: Picea mariana (assembly GCA_032191745.1). Taxonomy (NCBI): domain Eukaryota; kingdom Viridiplantae; phylum Streptophyta; class Pinopsida; order Pinales; family Pinaceae; genus Picea; species Picea mariana. Next base: position 34,939 of record JASDQU010101682.1, read on the forward strand.
TAAGGGAGAGTAATCATCAAATATTCAATAAACCAAATTATGTAGACGTTTAAGCTCGAGCTTATGTCTTAGTACAAGGTCTCGAAGAGCTAATTCTATCATGTTTTAAGAGAGAATAATTATATAAATTTGATAATGAAACTTCAATTCAAAAAATAGAAGTGATTAATTAATGGCATCAAAACATACCAACCCATTCCTTAGTCATCGAATTATTTAAATTTGCCAATAAAATTTGAAGTCTAATAATAAAAATATTTAGCATTCATAACATCGCAAAGCTACCAACCCATTCCTTCAATTATCAAATTATTTCGTACAAAGGCATGCATTGGGGCTTTAGCTCTCCATGTGCGATACAATAAAGGACCTCAACCTCAACGCTAGGCTCGTAACGTGAAGAGACTTGTGTAACCGCATTATATTCTTGGATTCATGGCTACACATGAATTTGAACTCTCACCTAGGTTTTATCTCAGTGGAGAGGAAGGCGTCGTTGGGAAGTTGGAAACTTAGTTCTACGGTGTTGCGAATGTATGGTAACTTTCGATGTGTATTTAGGTGGTCTAATGTGTCTCAAAGAATTTTTAATGTTCTCTCTTACTTTATTGTATGTTTTGGTCTTTCTGGAGTGGTTTGTTCCTCTGTTCGCATCCTCTCATGAAGCATGGAGAGCCTCCTATCTAGTTTTCTATAATATCCTCGAATGCTTTCATGGTTGATCTGTTTTAGAGGTATTATTGTGTTCTAAAAAGGCAAATTTTCGTGTTGAATGTGTGGGAAGGAAGATTTTTATGGTGATTAGTTTGTAGTGTGTATTTGGCATTGGTTTGTACATGTATTGTCTTGATGGATTGTAGATAGTTACAAGAAAAATATCATGTAATATCTGGAAAAATAAGGAGAGGATTCAAAACACCACGTTTTTAAGTGACTTCAAAGGTGCATGAGAATGAAAGTGAAACCACCTCTCCATTCATTATAGGTACTTTAGCTAAAGAGAAGTAACAAATATCTATTCTAGAAGCCAAATGTAACTTGTTCAAAAAGATGGTTTTGGAGCCTGACTTTCTATCAATGGTTGTGAGTGAACTCAAACCGAGGGGACTTAAAGGAAGAGGACAACATGCACTAGCTGGTTGAAGAAATGGATATAGTGAAACAAGACTATGTCCCATCAAATGTAGGCTTCGAAGAGGCTATCATTCGTCATGTTTTCGGCTAAGTAGAATGTTTTCTAATATTATTAGAATTATAAGCATATATTAGGCACTCATTCGTCATGTTTTAGGCTAAATAGTATGTTTTCCAAGATTATTGGAATTATAAGCATATATTATGCACTCGAAACAACCTGTGTGCCTTCCTACAACTATAGGTTTAGTTGTGGTCGAACTTGCACCGAGATTGTCACGTAGGTGGATTGAAACTTAAGCAGCAGAAGTACGTGCATTCTCTTAAAAGTGCACACGCTCTTAGGAACTTGTGCGTGCTCTTAAGAAGGTGTGGATTTTGTAACGTGTAGATTTTGTGCATATTGTGCACAAAAACGTTTAAGAAGGTGTGGATTTTGTAATGTGTAGATTTTGTGCATATTGTGCACAAAAACGTGCTAGCGTTTCTCATTAGGAAAATAGTGTGAAGAGAGGAGGAAGAAAGAGAAGATATTTCCACAGCCACCCCCACCACCACTGTGTGTCTAGGTATGTTACATTTATCTTAGCTTTAATCCAATTTAGTAAATCTAATTGAATGTATTGCTCCCAATAATCTCAATTGAAAAAAAATCGTAATTTAGTATTTTAAATAAAAAGGGAAACTAATTTACATGCCATGGATGTTAAATTGCAGCATATACAATACAATATAACCCCAATAAAATTTAAAACCCTCACAAGAAAACCAATAATATCAAAACCCCAACCCACTACCAACACAACATAATGTAAATAGTGAAATTGATGAGGGGTTGGTGATATTAAGAAACCTTGAGGAACACTTAAGGGAGACTAGAGAACCTAGTAGAGTCTCCTTGGCCACTTCTTTGGACATCATTGTCCAGTCCATTGCAAGTGCCCAAGGGAAATTGACATCTATTTCTGACTATAGGGCAAGAATGTATGAGTATTATAGCACTAGTTTGGACAGAAACCAAATCAAAGAAATGAGCATTTCAAAACAACAAATATTGGCTATTTTTAGGGATCCTAGAAATGGACAACAACTACCATTGACCAGCAAACACAGATCCATTGACTAGTGCATCCACCCCCATATTAGTCAAAATTGGATGGATAGGTGGTACATGGTTTTTAATAAACCTCGCTGCAATAAAAAAGAGATGCCTTTATTTTCTGAGGAAATTATGGGTTGAGTTTATTATGGGTAAACATGTCCACTACTTTGAAATTAGTGACTTCCATGGGGTGGGTCAAGGGTCTGCACATGATTGAGAGCAGGCTAGGCGTGACCTCAAGTTAGGTCCCCATGCCCCTAGGTGAAGTCCTGGCCCCCATACCCAACATTCTCCTGTTGCAGAGAACTTCAATAGGTACGTCTAACCATCTCCTCATTGACTCATAGCGTAGTGTAACACAATAGCTTTGTTGCACTATCTCTATTGGAGGTGCATGCTAGTGACATTGATATGGGGTTTGGAGCATCACCATGCACATGAGAGTACACTGAGGAGAGGTCACATGGACATAAAAGTCCTCCATGTGAACCTCACAACTGGTCCAACCGTGGAATACATGCTATTGGCCTATAGAGCCCATTGGAAAACATAGCTTCATGGAGGATGTTAGTATCTTAAACATTTTTTTGTTATTCATCGTTATATTTATTTTGTATTTCTTGTATTTATATAAATATTTGATTGTATGTTGTTTTGGAGTTGTGGTGTCCAAGAAACATACCCTCTATGCCTATGGATGCATTAGTTCCTAGCTCCACCATTGATGCAACAGTGAAGGAAACATGTTCATTGGGTGCATCGTACACACAGGTTTGTATCTCATTTGATAGATTCAACATAGTCATTTCTTTATTTTATGACATCCTCAAATTTTTTATATGTTCTCTTGTCTCTACAGGATTTGGGACTAGGCGGTGATGTGGATTGTATAATGTGTAAAGTTAAATATCCTATAATTCTAAAAATGTTTGTGTCTATGTTTTGAATTTTAGTATTTGGTACTAATAGTTCAATTTTTTTCATATGTATGTAGGATGACGATATATTTTCTAGGTATAGGATTATTGCACCCCCTAGGCACTTAGGGGTTTCTTCTAGGTTTCCTTTCTCCAGGAATATGGTGTTGGAATCACCTGTACAACCTGTGAGGTTCCATCACAACCCACCTGTCTACCACTCACCCCCCCACCACTTTCAGCCCCATCAACAAAGACTTCCACAATAGAGGTTGTCTTGAAGCAGATTGTACAACCCAATGCTCTATCTACCAATGAATCTCCATCGATGCCTCATATATTCACGGTCAGATAATGCATTGATGACTATTCAACATAGTCATTTCTTTTATGCATTATCATACCATTGGTTTTCATACCATTGCATACCATCTGTATACATACCATGGTATGCATACCTTTGTATGCACACCATTTGTATTGCAATGGTATGTATACCATGGTATTACAATGGTATGCATATCGTAATGTATACCAATGGTATGTAATGGTATGCATACAATGGTATGGATACCAATGGTATGCAATGGTAATACTATTTCATACCATTGGTATCCATACCATCGTATGGATACCGTGTTGATGATTATAGTTGCGTGAGAAATCCTACAGAACAAAAATCGATTGAGTCGACCTGAGAGAGAGCCCACGAGTTGGGTGTGTGGTTCCTATCTGAGATATAACTAGAATGTTGTGTTGGCCTCCTCCTTGTTGAGAGTTGAGATGAACTCCAGATGATTCTCCCGTGTAACACAGTGAGAAAGAAAATCTACTGAGTTAGACATGCCTGTGGCTAAGCACAAGTGAACATGTGAAATCCCATGACTTGGGTGCATCGTTCTGAGACAGAAATGAAATGATGTATTAACCTTCTCTAAGAAGAGAGTTGAGATGATGAACTCTAGATGACTCTCCTGTGTAATGCAGTGGGAAAGAAGATTTGTTGAGTTGGACATGTCTGTGGATGAGCACAGGTGAACTTGATCCTAGTGGCTGAGAAATAGTGAGTGTGGTTCTCTTGTGAGACGCAGTCAGATAGAGATGTGGAAATCCCTGTGGATGTGCCCCTAGAGGCTAAGCACTAGTGGGTGTATGATATCCCTTGCTATATTGTTCATGAGTCAGACTTGTAACCCTAATTGTAATGAAAAGGGTATAGGTCGGTCCCACCTTAATGTAAAAGATAATTAATATGCTAATTATTAATTATATTATAAGATATTAAGGTCGGCCCTATTGTTCCAATAGACACTATTGTTGACAGGTTTAGCATAATATAAGTAAAGATAAATTCCCCATTGATGAATCATATCACAAGTGTGAGTTTGTAAATTTCAGCGAACACTTGTTCTTGGGAAGATTGCGCACCTCTCTTGGGTGCTAGGTTTCTAGGGTTTGTGAGAACCCTTTTGTGTGCTAGGTGTTTATGGTGGTGAAGGTCTTTCTCTTGAAGAATATATCAAACGATTGGTTGGGTTTTCTTCCCTTGTTGAGAAGGGTTTCCCAGGATACTTCTTGTGTACTTGTGCATGGTGTTTCTTCTTGCAATCTTGGTTGTTGCAAATTGTTTATGGTTTAAATAAAATTCTAAGATGAAAATAACTTCTTTCTTAAGCCTTTCTTATTGAAAAATCAACATGAAATCAGAGAATAGGTCTTGAAGAACCCCTCCACAAGCAATCAAAAGATATGTTGTCCTTCTTCTGCAAATTTGTATGACCTCTAGGGTTTCTGTAGAATCTGTATGACCCTCTCTTGTTTGGCCTTTTAAGTACCTTACATGTGGAATTTGGGGCTGAAATTTGGATAAATGTGTACAAAATCCTTCAGTGCACCTCCAACAAGCTTCATATTGAAATTATGATAAATTTGACTTTTTGTCCCTAGGGTTTCTAGGGTTTCGCTAATTTCTGCAGAAAATTCAGAATTAGGGTTTCTACAACTCTTTGAAGGAGCTCTTCAGCTCACCGATGTTCTCCTATTTTTAAAAGGCCTATTGTTGGCAGTCATAAGTCCAACAAAACCTAAAAGTGTTAACCTAGCCTAGCCATTAAGTTTTCTAGCCCAGTTGAGAAGGGTTTGTGAAGAATATGAAATTATAATGAACAAAACTATGATGGAATATAAGCTTGATGGATCAAGCGACTTCAAGTTCCTGGAAGACAAGAATTCAGAGGAAGAATTATTGTGGGTGATACAAAAAGGTTTACCTGAGACAAATATCGATGAATGGAATGAAGATGACATCAAGACAAGGAGACCAATCATCTAGTCAAGCTCTTACATTGAAGGGTCAGCTTCAAAATAACAAGATGACAAAAGGTGACACCATGACTACCTTATTCATAAATATATCATAGGAAAGAGATCAACCAGGTCCCAATGAAGAAATCATATCAGCACCCTTAGGTATGCACTTGTATATATTACTTGTATCATTGTCATGAAGGTACTTGCAGGAGGAAGGAACCTTTGTTGAAGTCATGGATCTAGAGGGATCCCATTGCATTCAAAGGAACATCACACTAGAAGTGAGGACTCCAGGTTTGATTTTTGTATTTTTCATTCATCTAACCTATATTTCTAAAGTTTCCTACATTACAAGTAGGTGTCGTAGCTGTGACAACAATCCTTAAATTGTTTTGATTCTAGAGATGTACTCATTATTCTCTATTAGGAGATATTCTTGTTTTGGTTCCTCCTCTTTTCCTGTTCTAGATAGGTTAACAACAAAGGAAGATGTTTATCCCTCAGAGGGAGTCACTTAACTTAGAGGGAGTCAAAACTATTTGAGAAAGAGGAAGAATAGAACCATCATTGAGGCAACCAATGCAATAATGCATGATCATAATCTTTCTATGATTCTATGGGTAGAAGCATGCATGACATAGTATATGTTTAGAAAAAGATTCTTCACTAGAATTTGAAAAACATAACTCTTGAAGAATCTTTCACCAGAGTGAAGCCTGAGATTAAACACTTTAGGATATTCAGGTGCCCAGTGTATTTTCATGTACCCAAAGAGAAGAAGTCCAAGCTAGAACCTTCAGGGAGAAAGGATACATTTATGGGATAAAAATGAACCTTCGAAGACATTCTAGATCCACATCCATGATCAGAGAAATATTCAGACAAGAAGAGATGTTTTCCTTGAATAAGAGATAGTGTTTCAAAGATCTAGAGAATCCCATATGGAGATTGACAGTGAGACAATACCTTCTCCCCCTTCAGTAGTTCAAATGGAGACATACAGTATTCCAGTTGATTCAGTTGCTCCAGTTGATATGTCCAGAGATATTGTAGTAGGGAATAAAAGGCCTGCCTAGGATCACTCTGTAGGAGGAAAAGAAACATACAAGCCTCTCAGGGCACATCCCGAGAGAACAAAGAGATTTTTTGAGCTGCGCTTCATCCATGAGACATTTCGTTGATTCTGAGGCTCCCTGTCATGGAGAAGAAACATGAGAACTGGTATGGAAAGATGCCATAAAAAAAGAATACTAGTATATCTTAAAATAATGATGTATGAAACATTGTTCTGAGACCAGTAGGGAAGTCTATGGTGACTCCCAAGTGAATATATAAAATCAAGCATGTCGCTGATGGAATTGTCAAGAAATAAAAACCGAGATTTGTGGCCAGAGGATTCCCACAAATAGAGGGAGTTGTCTATGATGATACACTTTATTCAGAAGTCGAATTGTTAGATACAAGCAAGATTTGATTCCTAATTTTGAGACAAAGGGTCTGGGTATGATGCACTACTTCTTGGGACAATAAGTATGACAAAGGATCGATGAGATTTTCCGTAAGTCAATGAAAATATACATTGGGGATATTAAAGAAGTTTAGTATGATAGAATACAAATCCATACCTACACCGATGATGAAGAAAATTAATGATGATGATTCTATTGAGATTGATCCACAACTCATTGGATCACTGGTGTATCTAGTTAACACCAAACCCTATTTATACTATGTTGTTATACATCAGTAAATTCATGAGTCAACTGATACATACTCACTGGACAAAAATGAAACATGTATTGAGATATATACTAGGCACAGTTGGATATGGCCCGAGATATGCCTTTAGTGTAGACTTGAGTTTGAAGGGATATGCAGAATGTACAGAAAGTACAGTGGACTGAAAGAACACATCCAGTTTTTGTTTTACCTTGAATCTTTCCATGGATTCCTATTGCAATATGAAACAAAGCTCTGTGGTCTTGATTACCACAGAAGCAGAGTATATAACATTGATTTTGCGAAGCAGTGTGGCTTCATAAGATTCTGACATATTTACTTGATCATGAGATGGATTCTATGATTATAACAAGAGTTGTGTGAACCTCTTTGAGAGCCTTGTGTTTCATGATAGATCGAAACACGTTGAGATAAAATATCAATTTCAGAGACATGATGCATAGGAAAGAAGTACACAAGCAATAAATTCCTACACATGAGCATATTGCAGACATCTTCACCAAAATGGCTTGTTGAAGAATACCTCTCTAGTTGAGAGGGAGTGTTGATGACTACAACCAAGACAAAGTTTGAGTACTTCAGTGTGAGACTTGGCCTGATGGAGAATTCCTCCCTAGTTTAGAGGAAGCATTGATGATTACAGGTGTGTGAGACATCCTCCAGGACACAAAATGATTGAGTCGACCTGAGAGATAACCCATGAGTTGGGTGCGTGGTTCCTATCCGAGACAGAACTGGAACGTTGTGCTAGCCTCCTCCTTACATAGAGTTGAGATGAACTACATGTGATTCTCTGGTGTAATGCAGTGAGAAAGAAGATATACTTAGTTAGATGTGCTTGTGGTTGAGCATGGGTGAACGCATGAAATCCCATGAGTTGGGTGCATCATTTTGAGAAAGAAATGAAACAATGTCTTAACCTCCTATTAGAAGATATTTGATATGATGAAATCCAAATGAATTTCCTGTGTAATGCAGTGGGAAAAAAGATCTATTGAGTTGGACGTGCCTCTGGATGAGCATAGGTGAACGTGATACTAGTGGTTCAGCACTAGTGAGTGTTGTTCTCTTGTGAGACACAGTGAGATAGAGATGTGGACATCCCTGTGGATGTGCCTCTAGAGGTTGAGCACTAGTGGGCGTATGATATCCCTTGCTATATTGTTCACGAGTTAGACTTACATGTAACCCTATTTTTAATGAAAAGGGTACAGGTCGGCCCCACCTTAATGTAAAAGATAATTAATATGCTAATTATTAATTATATTATAAGATATTAATGTCAGACCCATTGTTCCAATAGACACTATTGTTGATAGGTTCAGTGTAATATAAGTAAAGGTAAATTCCCCATTGAGGAATCATATCATAAGTGCGAGTTTGGAAATTTCAGCAAACACTTGTTCTTGGGAAAAGTGTGCACCTCTCTTGGGCGCCAGGTTTGTAGGGTTTGTAAGAACCCTTTTGTGTGATACGTGTTTATGGTTGTGAAGGTCTTTCTCTTGAAGAATATAGAAAATGATTGGTTAGGTTTTCTTCCCTTGCCGAGAAGGGTTTCCGAGGATACTTCTTGTGTACTTGTGCATGTTGTTTCTTCTTGTGATCTTGGTTGTTGCAAATTGTTTACGGTTTAAGTAAAATGCTAAGATGAAATGAAATTCTATCTTAATCCTTGCTTATTGAAAAATCAACATACCATTGGTTTTCATACCATTGCATACCATTTGTATCCATACCATGGTATGCATACCATTTGTGTTAAAATGGTATGCATACCATTGCATAACATTGGTATCCATACCATGGTATGGATACCATTGGTTTACATACCAATGCATACCATTTGTATCCATACCATTGTATTCATACCATTTGTATTGCAATGGTATGTATACCATGGTATGCAATGGTATGGATACCAATGGTATGCAATGGTATGCATACCATTTTTGGTATCCATACCATTGCATACCATGGTATTCATACCATTTGTATTGCAATGGTATGCATACCATGGTATGAAATGGTATGTAATGGTATGGATACCAATGGTATGCAATGGTATGAAAACCATGGTATGGATATCAATGGTATGCAATGGTATGCATACCATTGCATACCATTAGTATCCATACCATGGTATGCATAACATTGGTTTGCATACCAATTGTATTCATACCATTCTATGAATACCATTTGTATTGCAATGATATGCATACCATGGTATTGAAATGGTATGCATACCACGGTATTGCAATGGTATGCATACCATGGTAACATAATGGTATTCTCAAGTATGGCATACCATTGTTATGCATACCATTTCATAGCATGGTATTGCAACGATATGCATACTATGGTATTCAATGGTATGCATACCATTGCTATGCATAATATTGCATACCATGGTATTGCAATGGTATGCATACTATGGTATTGCAATGGTATGCATACCATGGCATCGCAATGGTATGCATACCATTTATAGGTTATTTTTAGGGTTTTAGTTGTTTGGATTTTAGAGGCAGTTTTCCTAGGGATTCTCAACTATGCATACCATTGCATACCATTGGTATTGCAATGGTATGCATACCATGGTATTTCAATGATATGCATACCATTGCATACCAATTGTATGCATACCATTGTATGCATACCATTTATAGGTTTTTTTTATGGTTTTAATTGTCTTAGGGTTTTAGTGGTAGTTGTATTAGGGGTTCTCAAGGATGGCATACCATTGCATATGATTGGTATGCATACCATACTATTGAAATGGTATGCATACCATAGTATGGAAATGGGATGCATACCATGGTATTGCAATGGTATGCATACCATTTATAGGTTATTTTTAGGGTTTTAGTTGTCTTCTCGGGTTTTAGTGCTAGTTGTATTGGGGATTTTCAAGTATGCATACCATGGTATTGCAATGGTATGCATACCATGGTATCGAAATAGTATGCATACAATTTATAGGTTACTTTTATGATTTTAGTTGTCTTAGGGTTTTAGTGGTAGTTATGTTAGGGATTCTCAGGTATGTATATCATTTGTGTGCATACCATTGCATACCATTGGTATGCATACCATGATATTACAATGGTATATGCATAAAATGGTATGCAATGGTATGCATACCATTGTGATACGATGGTATGCATACCATGGTATCACAATGGTGTGAATGCCATTGCATACCATTTATAGGTTGTTTTTAGGGTTTTAGTTGTCTTAGGGTTTTACTGGTAGTTGTCTTAGGGATTCTCAAGTATGACATACCATTGCTATGCATACCATCGCATACCATTTCTATGCATAACATTTCATACAATTTCTATGCATACCATCACATACCATTGGTATGCATACCATTTATAGGCTATTTTTAGGTTTTTAGTTGTCTTAGGGTTTTAGTGGTAGTTGTCTTAGGGATTATCAAGTATGGAATACCATTGATATGCATACCATTTCATACCATTGCTATGCATAGCATTTATAGGTTATTTTTAGGCTTTTAGTTGTTTTAGGCTTTTAGTTGTAGTTGTGTTATGGTTTCTCAAGTATGGATACCATTTAATACCATTGGTATGCATACCATGGTATTGCAATGGTGTGCATACCATGGTATTGCAATGGTATGCATACCACTGAAAACCATGGTATTGAAATGGTATGCATACCATGGTATTTGAATGGTATGCATTATTTGACAACTGAGAGGGGGGGGTGAATTAGTTGTTACCGTGATTAAACAATTATGCTTATTTTAAACTCTTTTTAAAGAACTCAATGACAATCACAATAATGCAGGGAAATAAGAAATAGAACATTCAGCATCAGTCACACATATGAGATACCCTGAGACAGATATTTCCTGATGAAAACCATAAAGGGTAAAAACCTCTTCTTCATTATATGATAAGTAATATTTAAATTCTTTACATTATCATACATATGAGCACCAACTCATAATGATGCTACAAGCTCTATTTTGCAACCTGCTACTTGCTGAGAGGACCAACTCTCTGGTTTCTCTAGCACCAACTAGAAGGAAGCACCAACTCCCTGGTTTCTTTAGCACCAACTAGAAGGAAGCACCAAATCCCCAAGTGTTCTAGCACCAACTGGATGGAAGCACCAACTTCCTGTCATACAGGCACCAACCTGCATAACAAACAACAACAGTTCTCGCTTGCACCACCTTGCCACCCTCGTTTCTCTGGCTGCAACCATATGGAAGCTACAACTCCCTACATTCAAGCACCCACTTGAACCTCTGAGGACAAACGTCCTCCCTAGCACCTCTATACCACCCTAAAATATAAATCTTTTCTAATAACACTTATTATAGTGATATAAAGTTCTTCAAAAACTTACCAGTCTCATCACTGATCTACTACACTGCGCTGCTCTGTCTGCATCAATGTCTTTTTCACACTCCTCTTACACTTTATGTTCTTCTGCCATTTCTGCTTNACTCCCTACATTCAAGCACCCACTTGAACCTCTGAGGACAAACGTCCTCCCTAGCACCTCTATACCACCCTAAAATATAAATCTTTGCTAATAACACTTATTATAGTGATATAAAGTTCTTCAAAAACTTACCAGTCTCATCACTGATCTACTACACTGCGCTGCTCTGTCTGCATCAATGTCTTTTTCACACTCCTCTTACACTTTATGTTCTTCTGCCATTTCTGCTTTGTGTTCCATGTCCATTCAATGCACCACATATCTTCTATGCATTTATGTTGCTACGCTCTGCCTCCTTCTTCACACGTCAATCACACTCAACAACAACAACCCTCATCTCTTCTTTGTTAAGCATACTTATAATCTATGTTCTCCTTGTGCATGCAATATGTGCCATGCTTATGCATGCTCTCACCACGCCAATGTTCTCCACCTTGGGGTGTTCACTCCACTCCACCATCCCACTCCCTCTCTTGGTTCTGCATCTTCTCCTCATGATGAGTGCTTTGCTTGATCATCATTGCAATCCTTCAGCTTCTCTGGCGGTTCAACCCATGCATTCATCATCACTAGGTGTTATGCTAAGATTCCTTGGACTCTCTAGAAGTCGAGACTCTTCGTCTTCTTCATCACAGTCGAGCTCATCCTCTAGCAGAGACCATCAGTCGTTTCTAGCAGTTACACTGTAAAGTGACACAATAGCCCTCCTCTCATGTTCAAAATCACCTACACCATTGGACGAAATCCATAGGGTCTTTCATTTATTTCGTCATTTTCCATTTCAGCGTTTTGCGATTCCTATGGTTAAGTTTTCTTTATGCTTCACGTACCGATCACCGAAACTCCGAAATGGAGCTTGGTTTCACTAGCTCTTTCCTCCATCTTCCTCCGATGTGAACAATGGATGTGACCACAGCCTACACCAAAATGTGTTTTCGCATTTCGACGAATTCTGTTGCAAGGCATCTTGACTCTCCAAGTCGCGGTCCTCGAAACTCCGAAATGGAGCTTGCCTCATCAAGATTTTCTCTACAGCTCTTCGACGATGTGACCATCATCAGTGACCGAGCACTTATCCATAAAGCACTTTCGTGATTTCACAATTTGGCATTTCGACATCCTTGATGTGAATATTTCTTTATGCTCCATGTCTCGATCCCTGAAACTCCAAAATGAGTCTTGTCGCTTTGAGCTCTCTTCTATAGTTCTTCGATGATGTGACCACTCTCCATTCACACAAGCGCTTCAATCTCCAGATCAACGGTCCTTGATCCGTGGTGATTGGATGGCTATCCTCTGCCCCGAGACTTCAGCCTTCAGGACTTTGGGGTAGTGATGGAGTTAAAACTCCCAAAGCAAAAAATCCTGGAGTGAGTTCAGTATTGCGTCACTCGATGATGTGTCGTGACCCGAGTGGCTATCACGTGAATGCCAAATCAACTTGACACTTGTCATTGTCTCGTCGTGCCACATGTCATATTCTTCCACCTTTCCTTTCTGACGTGGTCTGCCACATTCACCTCTTGGATCTGTCAACCTAGATCACTTCACAATTTTTCATATTGCGATTTCGACATTCTTGATGTGAATGTTCTCGACATTTCCAAGTCCCGGTCTGGGAAACTCTGAAATGGAGTCAGATCAATTTTTCATCTTTTCACACTTCACAACTTTGGGACTCCTGTGATGAGGAGTCTCGACACTTGACTCCTCCATCTCCCCGTATCTGAAACTCCGAAATGGAGTCGGATCAACGGTCCAGATCAAACTTCGATCTGACAGCTAAGGCTATTTCACGATTTCACATATCGCGAGTTCGAGAGGTTAGGGAACCCCGTTCCTTTGACTTTCCAGTCAACAAAATGATGATCTTTCATCACGTATCCTTCTTGGATCGACGATCCAGTTTTTTCCTTGATATAATGGCTGAAATTATATCATGGTTTAGCATATCATAATTTCACATTTTGTGACTTCGGGACTCCTGTAGTATGAGTTATTGACATCCCCAACTCCCGATATCCGAAATTATGGTATCCAAAACTGTCTCCTGCTTTCAAGATTTCAGCATTTCACATTTCACGATTTCGGGACTTGTCATGAGTGTCCTTGACACCTCCACCTCCTGGTATACGAAGCTCTGAAATGGAGTCAGATCAATTTATCCCTGATCTTCCTTTCCTTCTTGTAAACCATCAAATGATCAAGAACACCCTTGCACTCTGCATGCACCTCTGCACTTATCCTCTTGAGCTTACGTTGTCCTATTTTTTCCATTGTTGCATACTATGATCTTTCCATCAATGACAAGCACACCTGCCTGTAAACATGCCAACAATATCCCCCTTTGGCATTGATGGAAAACTTGAACGACTACGCTAATTTGTTTGGACCTCCAACTGTAGAATCTGGTCCAGACCACTCCTTTTCTCCCTCTTTGACATCAATGTCAAAGAAAACATGCTCCCCCTGAGATGTGGCAGTATTTTTAGGGGGTATCAGATATTAAATCCATACAAATCTCCCCCTAATAGGATGAACTCTCTTAGGTGTGAGACGTGATGACACCCAACTTTTGTCGGAGATATTCAAATGGTGTCTTGGGTAGGGGTTTAGTAAAGATGTCTGCAATTTGTTCTGTGGTTGGAATGTAATAAACTTGAACAACCTGATTGGTGAACTGCTCTCTCAAAAAATGGTATTTTATGGGAATATGTTTGGTCTTGCAGTGGAATACAAGATTCTTAGACACACTGATGGCACTAGTGTTATCACAATGAATTGGGATTGGTGCAGCTTATTTTACCTCCAAGTCTGCAATTTTATGAGTCATCCATAATACCTGAGTGCAATAGGTAGCAGCAACAATGTTTTCTATCTCTGTAGTTGATAAAGAAATGGAACCTTTCTTTTTACTCAACCATGCTACTAGAGAATCTCCTAAGAAGAACACACCTCCACTCGTGATTTTCCTTTCATCCACGCAGTTAGCCCAATCAACATCTGAGTAGACTGATAATTGAAAATTATGATTCTTAGGATACCATAGGCCATAGTTCATTGTTTCTTTCAAATATCTAAATATCCTTTTGATAGCTAGAAAATGACTCTGTTTAGGTGCAGACTGATATCTTCCTACCATCCCAACAACATGCATTGTGTCTGGACGAGATGTTGTGATGTACAACAGACTGCCTATCATTGAACTATATGAACTTTGATCAACATCAGGTGAGTCAAAATCCTTACTTAATTTTTATCCAGTAACCATAGGTGTAACCACAGGTTTAGAATCTTCCATTTGAAACCTTTTCAACATTTCTCTTACATATTTTTCTTGAGAAATGAACATCCCTTCAGACCTCTGAGTAATTTGCAGACCAAGAAAAAATGATAGTTCACCTATCATAAACATTTCAAACTTAGACTCCATGGCAGATGCAAACCATTGTACCAACGAATCCTTATTACATCTGAATATGATGTTAGCTACATAGACCAACACAATGAGAAAATCATTATCCTCTATTTTGATATATATATTGTTGTCAATTGTTCCTCTCTTGAACCCTTTGTCTTTGATATACATATACAGTCTATGATACCAGGCACGAGGGGCTTGTTTTAACCCATATAGAGCTTTATTCAACTTGCATACTAATTCAGGGTTATCAAACAGTTTGAAACGCTCTGGTTGTTCCATATAGACTTCTTCACTTAAATCTCCATTTAGAAAAGCTGACTTGACATCCATTTGATAGACTTTAAACCTTTTATGACAAGCATAGGCAAGAAATATTTTGATAGCTTCTAATCTTTCTACGAGCACAAATGTTTCATCAAAATCCAGTCCTTCTATTTGCGCATACCCTTTACAGACCAATCTTGCTTTGTTCTTGACAACTTGTCCCTGCTCATTCAACTTATTCTTAAAGATCCATTTGGAGCCAATGATATTTTTACCTTCAGTTCTATGAACCATCTCCCACGTATTTTTTTTCTCAATCTGATCAAGTTCATCATTCATTGCTTTAACCCAATGGTCATATTTGCTAGCTACAATAAAATTGTTGGGTTCCAGCATGGATATGAAAGATATATGTGATTGTTTGGTGTTTTTTATTATCTTTCTCCTGGTTTGTACACCTTTGTCTTTTTCACCAATTATCTGACTTGTAGGATGATTCTTTTGAGTGATCCTGGAGGAGGAATTTGAAGTTGTCTACTGATTTGACTCTGTCTGAGTATCTGTGTCTTCATCTGATTCAGAGTCTTCAGTTTCATATTATTGGACTTGTTCATCTTTAGATTTAGTTGTGTCCTCCATAGAAGACTCATTATTGTACACCTCTTTTGCTGGGATTCCTTCATCAACTTTTACGTCAATACAGTCAACCATTTTATGCAGCCTCTTATTATAGCATATGTAAACTTTTTTGTTTGTAGCATACCCTAATAAGATACCCTTAGCAGCCATGTCATCATATTTGTCAAGGTTCTCATCATTATTCTTTATGTAACATTTACTCCCAAAGACTTTAAAGTGTTTGACTGAAGCAGGTCTCCCATACCACAGTTCATAAGGTGTCTTGTCACTTTGTGGTCTGAGGTGGGATTTGTTAAGAACATGGACTGTTGTGTGTATTGCTTCTACCCAGTAGGTTTGACCAATGTTCTTCTCATTCATCATTGACCTGGGCATTTGCTGCACTGTTTTGTTTTTCCTCTCAACTACTCCATTTTGTTGTGGAGTTCTTGGGATTGTGTATTCTCTCTTGATCCCATGCTTATCACATAATTCCTTGAAATCACTTGACATAAACTCTCCTCCTCTATTTGATATTACTTCCTTTAACCTCTTGCCTGTTTGAGTCTCAGTTAAAGCCTTAAATATTTTAAACTTCTCAAATGCTTCAGCTTTTTCCTTGAGAAAGGAAACCCAAGTAAGTCTGGAGTAATCATCAATAATCAGCATGAAGTAGTTTTCTTTTCCTGTTCCTTCTTGTCTTGATGGTCCACATAAATCCCTATGAACTAGTTGGAGTGGTTTCTCTATTGAAGTAGAGCTCTTGGACTTAAACTATGTCCTGGTTAGCTTTCCTACTTGGTAGGGTTTACACATAGAATCTTGGGGCTTTGATATTTTCGGAAGATATTTTACTGCCTCGAGATTTTTAGGGTTGACTAAGTTGTCAAAGTTTAGATGTCCAAGTATCCTATGCCATAACCATCTTTCATCATACTTGCTTAAGTGGCATTCTTCTTTTTCCTCTTTTAACACATAGACATTGTTTTTTGTTCTTATCCCTTTTGCAGCTAGCTGTCCTGAATTCACATATTTTATTCTACAGTCTTTAGAGGTAAAAATTACTTCACATCCTCGGTCACAAAATTGATCGACACTAAGAAGATTATGTTTCAGATATTCTACTAACAACACATCTTGAGTTTTCCATTTGCCATTACTCAACCTTACCATTCCTTTACCTTTAATTTTTCCTGGTGCATCATTTCCAAAAGTTACATTCCTTGATTTGCTTTCACTTAGAGTTAGAAACTTACTTTTGTCTCCAGTCATATGTTTGGAACATCCACTATCAATATACTAAGGATTCTTTTGTCTTTGGGCTGATAACACTAGTCCATACTTGTCATCTGCTTTCTTCTTCTAAACCTTGACATATTTAGCAGTGGGGATCAAATCTGGCTTGTAATTCTTTAAGCGACAATGTACAACTTTATGTTCATAGTTATGACATATGTAGCATTCAATCTCATTGTTCAATAGGTCAAAGTTATTGTTGCACTATTGTCTACTCATTGACTGTTTATTATTTCTTGACCTCCTTAGTTGCATGTCTCTAGACTTAATTTGGCAATTTGCAATCTGTGATGGTTTGTTACTTGGTTGAATCATTCTTTGTTGTGGCAGATATTTATTCCTTTGAAATCTTAATTGCTCATGTCTAAGTCTTAAGGAACAATTTATAGCTTTGTGACCAAAGTTAGAACAATAGAAACAATATCCACAGAAGAATTCTTTGTACTTGGAAAATTGTAACGACCCTTAATTATTAAGATGACTAATTTAATAATATAATCCTAAAAAGATTAGCTAAACTATGTTTATGTCTTAAAATAACATTTCTAATTGATTATTATTAAAATAGTTGTTCATGATGGTTAATGATTAATTTGATTATTAATTAATTCATTAATTAATAAAGTATTAAATAAGAGGTGGATAATAAAATATAATTAAATTGAGTTATGTATCCCACAAGGGATAACGTATACAATACATTAGGATAAGTAATAAAGGAGGAATACGGGTATTAACGGCGGGGGGGATAAGGTGTAATAAAGCATTTATGTAGGGAGTTAATGAGGGGAAGGCGGTGGAGGAGGAATAAGGGGGGGGAAAGGAGTTGAGAGGGGGATCCATTTTTTTTCATTCGGGAGGAGTGGAGAAGGATTTTGGGAGAGCTCTGAGTATTGGACAGAGGGAGGCATTTTGTGAGTGGTATTGACAAAGTGGAATTTACAGTGCACCGGGGGGTTGCTGGAGGTTTTGGGCTCGAAGGGCTAGGATATCCGTTGATATCCTAGGTCTAGGAGCTAACTAGTCGGCAGGGAGGTCGGTATTGGGTAGTGTTCTAAGCCAGCTGCGGACAACAGGAAGGGTTTTTAGCATCAGAGTTAAGGTATTTCTCTAAAATTTATGCATAGTTGTAGTATGTTAGAAATTTTTTTATTATTCATTGTAAAATTTGATTTTATGAAAGTTACTGTTATAAATGACTGTGTTATGAAATTACTCTTAGTTTATCAAAATAATTTGATTTAAAATTTAAAACCGGCTATTACATTTGGTATCAGAGCTTAGTTGAAATACTGGAGCCTTAAGGGCCAAAGTCCCTCCTGCCTAACCTGCAAACCAAACCAAACTCATTATTAAGTGATAATATATATATATATATATATATATATATATATATATATATATATATATATATATATATGCAACACGAATGGATAATGTAAAAAAACAAAAAAAAAAAACAAATTATTCTTCCATTGTTTATGTCTAGAATTACAAACTAGAATTTACAAAGAATTGCAAACTAATTCTAGTTTACTTCTAGAATTACAAAGAAAGGCAAAAAGCCAGGGACAAGGTGTTAATCAATTCAATTTTGAGAGCATTCTTGTATTGTTTCCTTTTCTAAGATAATAAGAAACAAAGATGTGTTTTTGAGTATTGCAAATTCTACTATTTGCTGCGAATATTTTCAATTAGTCTATGTGTTTGTATATCTAGCATATATACCAACAATTTTGTGAGTTTTGATGCTATCCTTTCAAAATTACAATAATAATAAAATTATAATAACTAACCCATAGTAAACACCCAACTGCAGATTAATATTTCAAATGGGCTGCACAAGCTACCCACTCCTTGGGCTGTTTAATGCATTTGCACAAGCTGCACAAAGAAAATAATAATAATAATAACCCAAAATTTTCCTTTTGCATAATACAGTAACTAATTAACAAGCCATTAACAAGCCAAGACGCATGTTGAGTCCTTATACTAAGATTGTAAACTTGGCAAAAACTCACATAGTCTGGCATAGCATACAACCTTTCCCCAAAATCCTGTCCAGTGATAAAGAAAGGTAATCTACTGGAAGACATCCCCTGGTCTATGTTGACCTAGCCCCAGTCCAATGCTAATTATGTACAGTAATGACACAGGTTGCGCGGAGCTGTAGTCAGCTAACCAGAAATAGTTTTAGCCCTTTCTCCAGGGGGAATCTGGTGTCTACCTTTTATTTTGCATGCACTCATTAATATGAAGGAGATATAACTGTAACTCATTATTAGGGAAAACACTAAACTTAGTTACTATGACGTAGCACTGACCACTTGCAAGTTTCACTTGGCTTGTTGAAAGAGTGAAGGTAAAGGTAATGATAGATAGCATATTTTGCTCTTGGAAGCTTCTCGGTAGCTTGGAGGCATCCGTTGAGTTGAAGCTTGAAGCCCATTTTGAGTTAATGATAGAATTTGTAACTTGTGAAAATCTACCCATAAGTCCAAACTTGTTGAACAAAATTTTTGAAAGAAATCAGGGTAGATTGAGTCAGCCGAATAAGGTCAAAATTAAGCCAACGCCAAAGTTAGAATCATCCCCCCAAATATTCAACTCCACAAACCTAAAAACAACTACGTATGCCAAACACTCAGTCACCAAAGCCAAGCACTACTCCACAAACCAACAGAAAACACACTAGCCAGCACAGCGCCAACACCAAACACCAAACCGGTTAACAAGGGGTTATGTGGTGAATTCTGTAGAAAGCCTATAAAATTATGTTATTAATTATCACGGAAACCTGCTATAGACATATGTTATAATGAAAATTACAAGCGGTTGGACGGACTGCATTTGCGTTTGGAGTTATTAGGGTTTGAACCTGTGAGTATTCAAGGATCTGTGCAGAATGACGCTTCTTTTAAGAAAGCGTTGGCTATATAATGACATGATATATTAAAATTTAGCAGTTTCATGGATAATCAGTGGAAATATTAGGGTTTTAACCTTCGAGTTTAGCAGGGGCTGTTCAAAATATTTCTATTTTAAGAAAGCACGGGCTATATTCATTTAAATGCTATGATAGCTTAGAGTTTGACAGTTTCATGAATATTTAGAGAATGAGAGATTCCATGGGGAGTACCAGAGAAGAGGACGTAACTCTAAGTGATTTTGAGGATGGGGACTTGGAGGCTGCACCAGTGGTATTTCCGACTTCATCTTCTGAAGCCTCCGAAGAGAGATTAAGGGCAGCTCTTTTGGAGCTCGAATCTGAAAAGAAAGCAAGAAAGGCCACTGAAACCTCAAAGGCTGAACTGAAGAGTGCATTTAGCTACTTGACAGATCTCACACATGAGGCAACTTGTGTGGAGGACTATAACCATAATCACTTTCAAAAAAAAAATATAATAAAAAAAAAAAAAAAATTAGTCGGCCACACTACCAAAGAGATGAATGAATGGTACAATCCTTCTCAAATAGATAAATATAAATCATACACTCCTTACGTTTTCCAGAACACCAAAAGACATGGGCTGAAAATATATGGCTTCTAATCCTACGCCCTGCATACAGTTATTCTTGGCACAGGTTTTGCTGCTGCTGCTCTGCCCATGTCTCGGTTTGGCCTGAGTCCTGAAACCATCACCAAATTTGTAAGGAGACAACCCAACAAAACCTCATTGTTTGTGGACACAAACCTGACACTCAAAATAAATCAAATGTATATGTACAGCTCTATCTCTATACTTGCCTATTTCTTCTTGAATTAAAGGACGCAGGGAAAATTAAAAACTATTGTTATGAAAGGAAAATTTTAGCTATGAGAGAAAACGTAAATAATAACAATTACAGTTCCTCTCCAAATTCACTTAACATAGAAGCCTGCAAATTCACCCACCCGTTGCAGTTAGTATCGAGGAGAGGGTTAACCATGGCGGCCATGCTCCCTCATGCCTCCTCGCACAGCCACAACAAATGAAAGAGGGATAGTAAAGTTAGGGTTAAAAGGTCTTTTTTTATTATTTTCAAAAATAGGTGGGACTAACATGTGGAGCGCATGAAAAATGCACATAGCTCGGTAAGTCTAGTTTATTTTAATTATTTAGCAAATAATAGTATTTATTTCTCTTTATTTACGATATAAATTTCAAAAAAAAAAAAGAAATATAATAAATAAATACTATATAGAAATAAATATTAATAAACTAATAAATTTAGGAAATTAATAAAGTTTAATCGATAAATTAAGTAACAATAATTAAACTATTAAACTGATTAACTAAGTTAAGTTAAGTTAATTAACTAATTAGTTAAGATAAGTTAAGTAATGAGTTTAATAAAATATTAGTTAAGTTCGAGTAATATAGGGCTAGGTATAAATTTTTATGGAGTGCGCAAGGATTGAACCTCGGACCTCCTTCCACCGTGAAAGTCTTTACAAAATCCTCCCTACCAATGCGCCATGCATTGTTTCTTTTGCAAATAATTTCACAATTAAATATTTTAATTGTCATACCCAAGACCACATGCTAAGCTATCAAGTGCCTTTTAGAGCCATACAGGTCAGATGCCAAGCTATCAAGCGCCGAAGACATAAATGGAGGAGCCCACAAAGGGACGTATGTGCTCAACGCGGTGTCTTAAGACGAATACTAACGCCGAAAGGTACATAGCACGGGTGTACGCATATCGTCATAAATTAATAAACTTAAGGTTGGGAGTCATTTTTAATCAAGTTGTAAGCATAAATTAAAAAGGGCTCAGACTAGGACAAGCGAAAACGAGGCGGCATATGCATTAGGAGCGTAAGCATAGGAAGTCATGAGTGAAGCACAAAGCTAGTGTAGCAACAGGGCAAAGGAACCAATAGTTATTTTCATAGGGACGAGAAACGAAGCTTAGATTCTTAAACCTAACCCTAACCTAGCCAATCCCCTAATGGAGTAATGTATGTTTACAGACAAGTAAAGAAAACTTACGCCTAAACCCATTTCTAAAGTTTAGTAGCACCAATTTAAAACATCATGGAACTCACCCTGACAACTTTGGTTGATGCAGGTCAAAGCATACAAGATGGTCAGGACTCGAGGGAGTCGAGGCAGGGGAGCGTCGTCACAAGCACCACCAGTGCCACCACCACCATCGCCCGAGTTAGCCCTCATACTGCGCTCGTTGGAAGCCATCAACAAGACTTTAAACGGGCGACAATCGGTAGGGACTGAAGTGGAACCTCCACCGTCTAGAACGGGTAATCCAGAAGCGTCAAGGGATTCAGGGGGAGGACCTCCACCTGAAGACATCACGTGAGAGTTGCAAAAGATCAATCTTCTGGAGTTTGCCAGAGGTCGCGCCAGTGAACACGCAGAAGCATGGTTGGAAGGCATGACCAGGTGTTTTGCCTTAAGGGACTATGCGTCCAACTCAAAGGCGAAGATCGCCATTTTTCAGTTAAGGGACAGTGCCATGAACTGGTGGGGTAACCTGGAAAGACAACTGCAGCTTACCCCAGACACAGTATCTTGGGAACTTTTTGAGGAAAGGTTCAGGAGGAAATATCTACTGGCGTACTACAAGGAGCAACAGGTTGGGGCATTTCATGCCTTAATACAGGGAAACAAAACGGTGGAAGAATATGAGATCAGGTTTATGGAACTGGTCAAATATGTGTCGTATATGGATAGTGACCAAGGACAGGAAGAGCACTTCATCTATGGATTGAACCCTAGGATAAGAGCTATGGTGAGGATGTGGAAGCCGTCTTCAGTAGCAGAGGTGGTGGAAAGTGCGCGTTACGTGGAAGAACACATGAACTTGACTGGGGGTGCAAGATCGACATTTCCACATCGCCTGGGGTTCATAGGAAAGGCCCCGAGGACATTTCCTAGGGGAGGGGGCTCAAGGCCACCGCCATATGGTAACAGGTTCACGCCAAGGACAATAGCTACAGGGATTTCAATGGCAACGAGTGCAGCCGCTCGTTCATCGCCAATGATGCAGACAGGACCACGACCATCTGAGGGATCAGTGAGCAGGGGCAGGGGTTCCAGGGGAAGGAACTCATTTCAAAGACAGACACATAATAGTGCATAGGTTCAATCAAGTGTTACCTGTTGGGGGTGCGGGGGACCCCATTACCAGCGTGACTGCCCGGAGTTACAATCAGGGTTCGTGCATAGAGAAGGAAAGGCGCCGATAGGGAGAGCAAGTAGCAGCCACCATATTCACGCAGCAGTTAATAACCACCAGGCTGAACATCAATCCATGGTGGTGGAGTCGTCAGGTACGCTAAATCATATCAATGTTAATATTTTGTTTGATTCTGGTGCGACAGATAGTTTCATTTCACCATCTGCATTAGAAAAGAGTGGGTTGGAAGCCTACGAGCACGATGACTTTAAACAAGTCGAGATGGCTTTGGGGGAAAAACAAGCAGTAGGACCTAGTGTCGATAATTGTATAGTAGACCTGGGAGTGTGTACTACCAGGTTGAAAGTATGTGTCACTGCTCTTGGGGCGTATGACCTAATCATTGGAGTGGATTGGTTAGCAGCTCATCGAGCTTTGGTAGATTGTTTCTCAAAGAGGGTGCTTTGTGTCGATGATGAAGGAAGACCAATAGAGACCCAGGGTGTACAGAGAAAAGTGTCGCTACGCTTTATATCCACTATGAAGGTCAAGCAATGCTTGAGACAAGGGTGTCGAATTTATGTAGTAGAGGCAGTGAAAGACAGGAAGGGACCCTCATTAGATCAGTATCCAGTCTTTTCAGAATTTCAAGATGTTTTTCCAAACGAGTTACCAGGGTTACCTCCTGAAAGGGAGCTTGATTTTACTATAGAGCTAAAACCTGGTGCAGAACCAATACCCAAGACTCCGTATCGGATGATAGTGCCGGAACTTTGTGAATTGAAAATGCAGTTGAAAGAGTTACTAGACTTAGGGCTAATAAGGCCTAGTGTCTCGCCCTAGGGCGCACCGATAATTTTTGTAAAGAAGAAGGATGGATCCTTACGACTATGTATAGACTACAGGGACTTGAACCGTGCTACAGTAAAAAATAGGTACCCGATGTCATGAATAGATGATCTTTTCGATCAGATGAAAGGAGCAGCGGTATTCTCAAAGATCGATTTGCGATCAGGGTATCATCAGTTAAGGATTAAGGAAGGTGATATCCCAAAAACGGCCTTTCGAACTCGGTTTGGACATTACGAGTTTGTTGTAGTACCTTTCAGACTGACCAATGCGCCAACAGTATTTATGAGCCTCATGAACGGCGTATTCCGGAAGTACTTAGACTGTTTTGTACAAGTCTTTTTAGACGTCATCCTCATATATTCCAAGAATGAAAGAGAACATGAGGAACACTTATGAATAGTGTTGTCCTGCCTTAGAGAGAACAAATTGTATGGGAAGTTGTCGAAGTTTTCCTTCTTCCAGAAAGAGATTCACTATTTAGGTCATATCATTTCCGACGAAGGAATCTCTGTGGACCCAGAAAAGGTAAAGGCCATTATGGAGTGGCCAGTGCCGAAAAATGCCCATGAGATGAGGAGATTCATGGGGCTAGCAGGTTATTACTGGAGATTTGTAGAAGGATTCTCAAAAATAGCGAAACCCATCACCACCTTGCAACGCAAGGGGGTCAGGTATGAATGGACAGAAGAGTGTGATAGGGCGTTCATCGAGCTTAAGAGGTTACTAACTAGTGCACCAATTCTACGAGTGCCAGATATGGAAAAGGATTTCACGGTCTGCACGGATGCCTCGNGATGGAGGAGTGATAGCTTATGCGTCAAGAAAGTTGAAGAAGAATGAAGAGTTATACGTGACTCATGATTTAGAGTTGGAAGTTGTAATCCTAGCTCTGAAACTTTGGAGGCACTATCTTGTTGGGTGAAACTTTGAGCTCAAAATGGACCATCAAAGTTTAAAACATCTCTTCACTCAAAGAGATCTGAATGCCAGGAAAAGGCGATGGAGTGAGTTTATGAGTGAGTACGATTTTGGTATATCGTACATCAAGGGAAAGGAAAATGTGGTCGCAGATGCCTTGAGTATGAGACCACGAATCTTCTCCTTGGTAACCTTAAAGGTCAATCTAAGGGAACGTGTGTTGGAACAACTCCAAGGAGACAGTTGGTATTTGAAGGTTACTTCAAACCTCCAGAGTAGGAGGCAGTTAAAGCCAAAGTATGGAGGATATAGTCTGGAAACAAACGGATTGTTAAGATATCAAGGAAGGATGTACATCCCAGAGAATGGGGATATTCGAAGCGTTATACTGAAGGAATCCCATAGATCACTTTATTGTGTGCATCTGGGTGTGAAGAAGATGTATGCAGATATGAGGAAGCTCTTCTTCTGGGTGGGCATGAAGCGTGATGTAGTCCATTTCATCACCAAATGCCTATGTATGCAGATATGAGGAAGCTCTTCTTCTGGGTGGGCATGAAGCGTGATGTAGTCCAATTCATCGCCAAATGCCTAGAATGTCAATAGGTGAAAGCCGACCACCATCACCCAGCAGGCCTCCTACAACCACATGATGTTCCTATGTCCAAATGGGAAGTCATCTCTATGGATTTTGTTGTGGGGTTACCAGTCACATCCCATAGACACAACGCCATTCTTGTGATAGTGGATAATTTAACCAAGAGTGCTCATTTTATTCCGGTTAGAGACACTTACGATGTCACTGATGTGGCATGTGTGTTTGTAAGCGAGGTTATCCGTTTGCATGGAATACCTAAGAAGATCATTTCAGATAGGGACTCCAGATTCACTTCTAGATTTTGGACAAGTTTACAGTCAGCGTTGGGGACTCAGTTGAACTTAAGCACAACTTATCATCCTGAAACAGATGGGCAGACTGAGAGAGTAAATCAAGTCATGGAAGACATGTTTAGGATGTATGTAATGGATAATCAGACCTAGTGGGAGAAGTACCTACCTTTGGTAGAGTTTGCCTACAATAACAGTTATCATAGTTCCATTGGAATGCCACCCTACGAAGCTTTGTACGGGAGG
>JASDQU010101682.1:68540-86072 GCA_032191745.1 Picea mariana
CGATAGGTTTATCTACAGAGGGCTTCAGGAAATCTAGGCTGGTCCGTACAGAGGTGTTGTCTGATGCACTACCACTCGAAGGGGTACCAACAGGGGTTACAAGGGTGGCCAATAAACTTGCTCTTAAGAACCACTTGTATTTCCTGCGTGTATGAATCCCTCAACCGCGGGTTTATGCGCGTAACGACAGATCTCTGTGGCTTAAAGACGCCGGAATACGTCTCTACCCTGAAAACAAAACCCACAATTTCTGCCAAGGAAAGTGCTCTGATACCACTTGCAAGATACCAGATATATAAAATATGCAGAACATAAATGAAATGCTAGTAATGACAGAATAACAGTAAAATATCCAGCATAATCTTCACAATACACAGAAATGATATACGAAATAGCAACAGAAATAGCACTTTGAATCAGATAGCAACGTTCACAGGCCTCTTCGAGGGGGCAACCTCCAATCGAGCATTGCTCTGTTACAATAATATCCAAGCTAGGGTTCTCATACCCTCGACTCCTATTTATACTAAAAAGAAGCATCTAGAGGAAGATCCTTCTAGAAGCGGAAGCTTCTATTAGGTCTTATTACATCCGCCTTATTCTATTTTATTGAAAGGTCTTATTAATATTGACCTTTATTACATCCGAATACATTGATCTACCTATGTGTGGGTTAAGACCTTAACAGCATACCATTGGTAGTTTTCTCATTAGTAGTTTTTTTAGTGGTAGTATTTATGCATTGCCATTTCCTTGTTTTGGTATGGTATGCATGGCCATTGCTTTGTATTGTAACAACCCTTCCGTTACATCATAAAAGTAACTGAGAAAAAATAATATATATATATATATATTTTGAACATCAGGAGAACAAGTGAAACACGATATTAACATACTTCAGTAATACACAATATTTCATTCATCTCATTGCACAACTATATTTAGATACAACTTTAAGGTATAATGTATTTTGCATATCACATAACATCACATACAATGTCTACCCACCCAACCTATTCTGCAAGGTTAGGACTTCCAAGACACATAATAAACACTCAAGTCTAGGATTCATTCGATTGATTTTGACCATTTAAGGTGTCAATACTGGTGACTGTTATGAGGAACAAGGAAGTATATAATTCCCATAACTTCAGTCTATTCTGAAGTTCAACTATAATTCTCAACATTCCTTCCTACAAATTCTTCAAAAATAACACAGAGAATCTCGTATCTTGGTCTTCACTTCATAACATATATACTATTACAATAATTATTCATCTTACTAATTTAAAGGTTAGGAAGAATTTTCAATAGTATCATGATAGAAACTTAACAGTATAAGCCAGATATCCTTAAATAAACAATCTGTCATTTATGAAAGTATCAATTTTACTTATGTTTACCTAGAATAAGTGTGACAACCCTACAGTTTACAACCAGGTAAATAAATATTTGATATACATAACAATTTTAAAGAGGAAAAGAAAAGAAGAGAAAATATCTCAACACAGAGAGGAAACTATAAGCTTACTTTGTAATTTATGAACCAACTGATACTGTGATGAATAAATTCTGCAATTGATTGAAAGCTTGTTTTGAGAATGAGTTAAAAAGTTCTGTAAGAAACCTGAAGTTTTTATTTTGGTTGTCACATTGCAAACACTTCCAGATCCAACTTCATAAGTGTGTAGTCGGGCCCCTTGAAGGCCCAAGTTCAGAAGAAACAATGCTCGGTGCACAGAGACAACTCAAGGTAGGAAAAGGCCTTACTTTTCAGAAGAACAAAGCTCAGGGGATACAATGTGAATTTACACAGGGGAGGTGTCAAGTGCACTCACAAAAATTAGAATCCAAAGCTCAGGAGAAAAAGCGTGTGCAGGGCTCAAGTCAGGAAATCAAGAGTTTGAAATCCCTGTGAAGTAGTTAGAGGACAAGATCTGATTGTGAGAAGTCAAAATCCCCAAAACCGTCCGATCATACAGGAGTAGTGAACTCGTTAAACCTTGACACCTTCAGACTTTGTCACTTTAGCAGATCTGATTTATTTTTATTAAGTGAGCTTCGAAGCCCGAAGTCATGAAGTGAAAATGCATTGTAAATCAATGAGTGAATATTAGTCATTGGATCCAAAAGAGTTTGACGATTCATAAATTTTGAGTCCTAACAGTCTAAGAGCTGATAATATCCGAAGATACGAAGTGCCAGAGTAAAGGTTAGTCGTATATTTAACAATCAATCGAGGACCAATAGATTTTCGAGCCTTCTCTCTTTGGAGGTTTGGTAATTCGATACTCCAGAATTAGCGTCGTGATATTAAAAGTTATGGAACTCTCAGAGTCCCAAAGTTCAGAGTAAATCCTGACAGTCAGTTGATGGAAGGACGTGAGTCCTAGATCACTAAGTTATTTGGGATTTGGTTGTCTGGCTGGTTTAAGAGGTAGCTAGTAAAGATTAAGAAAACTTCGAGTTTTGTGGTCCCATAGTGAAGGAAAACCATATATATAGTGATTGATCGATGACCATTAGATCTTCAAGCCTTTTTCCTTCAAAGGTTCGGTAGTTCGATACTCTGGAGGAAAAGAGTTGTTGTTCCAGAAGGGTGAGGAACTCTCGGAGTTCTGAATTCTGGAGTGGACGATAATCATTGATCTAAGGAGGGGTGTAAGATGTCAGATATATGATCTCTTTGGTTGGTCGACGATCCGGGTGAAACAACCTAAAGTTCTAGAAGAGGATAAAAACAATGAAGCACAAAGATGTGGAGTAAATATCCACCATATATTCTTGCATGAGGAGAATCTCCACCATCTATTAGATTAAATTCATAAAACTTTACGAGGAAAAAGGAAATATAGGGTTAACCTACAATTGGCGGTCAACATTGCTTAAGATCGAATTTAGTCGGTAACACTCCAAGTGAAAAGGAGTGTTGAAGTCGAAAACCTCCAGAGAACCAAAGTCTCGAAGCTCCGAATAACACCCTTTTGGCCAACACTAAATTCTAGCCCATGGTCACATGCATGAATTGTCAAGGAAAAATGGCTAACGCACTACAAGTTAATAAAAAGTCAAACTCCAGAAACTTTTAACAGGCTACCCACAATCCCAGAAAGTTTTGGATTAAAACTACAAATAAACACAAACATCCATACTACATATACCTCATATTTATCCAGAAATTGGATAGAGAAAAACACTATATAAAATTGGATTTTATGAAATTCAACAGAGGTCCATACTACAACGATATTGAATTGACATAAGCATTAATAGGAAAATGATAAAAAGTTTCGGATCTAGAATAACGTTCAACAAAGATCCCATCATATGATTTGATTTGGATTTAAATGAAATTAAACAAAGAAACTCATGATATAATTTCAGAACTAACTCCTTGGTTTACCAACGAACAATGCATTGTTAAATTTCTAAAATAATCTCAACTAAAAACTCCGATCATTCAAACTTAAATATAGGTAAAATACAAATTTTAGAACATACTCCATTCATAATATAAATTTGAATTTCACAATGAGGATCAAGACACCCCAATTTAGATAGAGGAAAATGTTTGGAATTACAAAAAAAAATTTAAATATAAACACTATAAATATTATTCGTGGTAGGAATTGTAATTTAAAAATATAAACTCTAAGCTAATTGTTTGACAACAATTGTAAAAAAATGGCATTCAGGCTTTCCAATGATTCTATAGTGACCCTATCAGTCTAACATACTACTACACTAGTACTGGTACCAATGAAAGTTGTGTAATGAATATTCCCTTCAACTCTTTCTCTACTTCCTTTCTTTCGCTTTCTAATCACAAATAATTCATTGGTGCCTTCCTGCCAACTGTAGGGGTACTCTTCTCCCCCCTTAGTCCCCTGATATGCAAAGGGGCCACAAACAAGAAACCAACAAAAATAGCTCCAAGACTTTCTCTCCCAAGGAGGAGTTTCCACTCTTTCTACAAGCTTGGTATCCCAACTCTCACAAGTAAAACATAGTCCAATAAAAAATTGTCAGCATAACAATGCTTAGAAAATGATATCCCTTTCCTTCTACCTTATTTATTTTTATAAAAATGTCTTCCCTGACACTTGTCCTCATGCACAAATAATTCACTTTTTAGTTGATTTTAATTTGGATTATTCACTCACACACTTGTCATATTCTCCCCTAGTTACACCAATATTTACCAATTTTATTTTATTTAAAAAGGTCAAATTCCCTCACATTCCTCAATGTGTTCCTATTTTCACTCCTAGGTGTCCCTTTATTCCCCAGATTCTCATTTAATAAGTGTCTCCTAACTAGATATTAGTTGGAGTTCGATTAAGAGTCTTCTTCTAGTTAGACTAGTGTAGTTTGACTCTAGATTCTATTCTATGTACACCCAACCTCTCAAGTTATTATTTATTTCTATTTAAAACTTTATTTTTATTAAATTCATGCACACATGTCCATTTCATCCAATCTTTATACTTTTACCACCTTTTTCCTAGTATTAGATTTATCCCAATTTTAATATTTTAGATAGTTCCCAAATAAAACTCAGATTTAGGCCAATTATTACATGTAGGATTTGACTCTTGTTATAATTTTTAATTAATAATCTATTGTTTAATTAATTAGTTAATCCAACAAGGTCTTAATTATTTCAATGTTTTTTAGGCCACCTAGATTTATTGACTTCAAGTTTTAAGCTACGCGACACACCCTTCAGAATGCACCTTCATGCTCCAAGGGTGCCACTCACCTTAGACTAGTTTTGGATGTTGTCTAACCCTTGGAGTCAACATTCCACTCGGTCTACGTTGTGAGAGACTAAGGGATTCTAAGGAATAAGGAATCTGCCTTATTGTGTGCTCCTTAGAAATATTCATGAGTGATTGTCTCTCTCTGCCCTCACGACATCATGGACATTTCGAAATAGGTAATCATTAACCTACCATTCATACCATGGTGGGAGTGCTAGTAGGATGTGACAGAGACACTGTCACACCTCTCCCTCAAATGTTTGGTTTTTGTGCATGGCCCCTCTACTCCTTATGTGAGTCGGATGAGCGAGCATCGTCAAGCCTGCATCCAATGACAAAAACACTGTCAATAATTCCATGTATATACATAATACTATAATCAATCATACAAAACATGTGCGCAAAATGAAATAATCAATAAATAAAATCCACTCCCTGACTCAATCCAGAGTCCAAGGGAATCCATCGATTCCATAAACGTCCTTTACCTGTCATAACACATATTTCATTAAATTTGGAAAAATTCTATTATGAGAACTTCATCAACGTTGATTGTTTTGTAAATATCCATATTAAGATAAGATAATATAAGATAAAAACAATTTTAGTAATGTCAAACCAACTAGTGACCATGAATTAGTCAAACATGGGACTTCTAAATACAATAGTATAAATGAACAACATGAGTGTGAAATAACTCTTATAAGCAATCGATTTGAGACAAATCATGATAGTATGTTTAAAATAAAAGTGATATATTATTGTTATGGACAAGATACTTGAATCAATGTTTGAATTTGGTGGCTAATGACTATTGTAATTATGAATTAAATTAAGTCCTATCCTTTAGATCTAAATAGAACACAATATTATATCTCAATCGTTGCTCACTTTGGAGATCTAGCATTTTGGACTTAGAGTAAATTCAAGGTTATAAAGGATATCCTAGTATGTGAGAGGATGACACATAAAAAATATTACACACAAAATCATGAGATATTGAGGTCTCATCAAAATTTGGGTGGAGATTTAGGAAATCCATCCAAGTGTGGAGGGGAGGGGCAAAGGATAGATAGCAACCAAACAACAAGATAAAAAAACAAATCTTGAGGTTTGTAGCTCTTGGATATCTATTTTTTTGTATTCCTTAATAAGTGGGCCATTATTATCGGACAAATCAGTAAGTGAGGACACAAACGAATCTCCCTAGTTTCACCCCGAAACTAGAACAAAATAAGACAAAATATAAAACTTTCCATAAGTTTTAATTATCAAGCATAATAACTAACAAGAGATAAATGACATACGTTTTAAATTCCATTTGTCCTCGCTAATGTCATACTCGCTCCATTCCAAGGCTTATGGGATGCTAAAACTGTAAAAATACACAATTCAACCAAGTGAAAGAAACGATGTATACTCAACAAAACTTGTGTATGTGATCAAGGACAGATACAATAAAATAAGACCAATTTTATGGGAAAGAAATATATCACTGTATTAAATATATGAAAAGGATAATAAAACCACCACCTTGATGTTGTAAGGTCCCTTCCAACAGTTCCTTGCTTCCTACACACTTCTGCTCCACATATTTTGAGACTGTAGATTTGAAAATCAGTCACAATATCAACTTGGCAAAGTGGAACTAAAAGCCCAACATACAAACTCCAAAAACTCCAAGCTACAAAACTCCAGAACTAGCCATTCCAATATTAGGTATTCAAAAACTTTCTAACCAGCTTTCCCCATGAGAACTCTTAAACTTTTATAAGATGAAAAGGATAGGGTGAGGAGGTTAGGATTATCCCATGAGAATAAGGATTTGACTAAGATCCAAAACGATCAGATTCCACCTCACCCACGAAGCTTATATTATAGAAACGTTGAGAAGATGCTCTTTTTCTTTGTAAACAAGATTGTCGCACCCTTAAAAATGAGCAAACTGCAACAACATTGTAGGCCATTGTGGTGTAACCTACGATGATTATAAATCGTCGCACCCTCAAAACTGAGCAAGGTGCGATGATCTATTTTTATAAGTTTTTTCAAAAGGAAAAGATAATTTTCATGTTTTTGGGAAAATGTGTCTTCATTCTTCTTCAGGGATTCAGGCCATCGATCTTTTTAAATATGAAAGATAGGTGTACATCATTAACAGTCATAGGGGTGAGGAAAAATAATGTGTATAAGTAATCCCCCAAAAGTATGAAGTTAGAACAAGGTGAGAGTTGAAATACTTTGGCGAGTGTGTGTATGGAACAAGGAACACGTTGGTCGGAAACCTACCAACAAACAAAGAAATACAATACAATAATATATCATCATTGAGGTAGGAATTCCCATACTCAGAATGAAAATGACTCAAAGGATATACGTCAACATGGAAAGATCCATGTCAATTTGGAAAGGTCATGGCCGCCAAACATACACTGTGGTTCCATGCCATTATGACTCAAATCTGAACATAGACACCAAAAATACATTGTGCATCTATGTCTTAAAGACTCAAATTTGAACATAGCCACAAGACATACACTATGGATCTATGAAAAAGTACAATCTGAATATAATCCAACACAACCTGAATCTGTCTAAGAAAATACAAGGTCTTCGTCTCTACCACTCTATACAAACAAATCTAACCACACGAATACATGTGTTGAAGTAAAAAATGGTAGAAAAAACTTGATTACTGATCATTAGTGTATATCGTTAACAAGTGCGAAGGAATCACCATTAATGCCAATGAATCCCAAGGTACACTAGTACAATCCAATGGGTGTGAATTTATGAGCTGAAGTATAACATTCGATGAAATCTCCCAATCATGGTTCAATATTGGAAACCCACTGTTGAAAGAGAGGAAACTTGCCATTGAGGCAACCCATGCTCTAGGGGAGCCTTTTGTTTTTCCTTTTTATGGAAAATTTAGTCCTCCTTACATCTCTACTTTGAGCCTTCCAAGTCTCAAAATTGGATTACCGATATGGTTTTTTCCATTCAAGTAATTCCAATCGCAACAAGTTCTTCGATTGTAAGAACTTCCCCCCAAAAACATTAACCTCATGTTGATCCCTCGCCTTCTTCACCTTCTTCACTTGCAAGGTCTTCCTCCATTTCATCTTATTAGTTGAGTGAAAGCTCTGAAGCTAGTAACCTAGTGGATAATAAGAAGAAGAAATGGAAGACTAAGAAGAAGAAAAATAAGCAAGGGTCCAAATTTATAACCACTATCAGACATGTTGGAAAACAACCAGTTAGTAATAATTATGCTAGGAGTGTTGATGCTTCCAAGATAACCCAAACAAACTATAAGCCCAAATACGCTTGCAGGATTTGTAAGGGTAGCCATCTTCTTAAGTATTTCCCTAGTCTATCCAAGGTTATATAAGCATGGTATACACGCCCTCTCCATCCCATGTCGTCAGCCTCTGGACAAGATGTTGATAACCTCCCATCAACTAGTCAGGATACCGTTGGGAAAAAGAAAAGTAGAGTCAAGTTCCCATGTAGGTTATGCGGACAAAGTCATCAAACTCAACTTTTCCCTCGTATATACTAAGCCTCAAAATTACTGGAATGAATGACTG
This sequence comes from Picea mariana, assembly GCA_032191745.1. Classification (NCBI taxonomy): domain Eukaryota; kingdom Viridiplantae; phylum Streptophyta; class Pinopsida; order Pinales; family Pinaceae; genus Picea; species Picea mariana. The sequence goes on from JASDQU010101682.1 coordinate 76,897, forward strand.
TTTCCCAGCCTCAACTTTCGGTTGCTTACCACAGGCCTCTCTTAACCAACCTGTAGTTGATGGAATGATCAATCCAATCCCTTCATCGGTCAGTATGGATGATCAAGTAGTGGATATGGTCACGTCCTTAATTGAAACAGTTTAAAAAGTGATCAATACGATACCATCCTCAGTCCATCCCACTATATCGTTAGAGAGTGAAACCCAAGTTGTCGATCTGTTTCCATCCGTCAGCCCCATTCTCCCCTTGGAGAATGAAACTCAAGTGCTCAATATGATTTTGTCATCGGTTGATCCTACTCTCTCACTAGATGGTAAGCCCAATACTTCCCATTTTTTTCTCATTGATAAAGAATCTACCGTGTTAGGGGGCATTCCTCCTTCTCCCATGGAATCCCCTCCAAGTAATGAATATATCCTTTTTTATTGGGGTGTGCTAACTGGACCTCGTCTTCCCATTTCATATTCCTTTCAATATTACAGTACAGGTTTGTGGTCGGGACGTTCCTCAAACGTTAATAGAAGAAGGTGTGTATGTTAGTATTTTGTCCTCTATTGCTTGGAAAGCTTTGGGTTATCCTCAACTTGTGTCAGTTATGTAGAATCTGTTAGCTTTTAACAGAAGAACTAGTCAACCTTTAGAGACCCTTCCTCAGTTTCCCGTAATTTTGGGAGGGAAAATTGTCTTTATTGATGTCATGGTAGTCCAAGACCCCTTGGGAGATATTATGTTTATGCCATGAAAAGAGTGGACACGATATCTTTCAGGAAACCCAAACAAATTTTCTCTTTTAACACAAAATTTTCAAAAAAAAGAAATGTACTTTCACTAAATAATTCTAAAGAAAAAACAATTCTTTGTAATTGAAAGACACTCATAGAAAGAGATCAAATATTTCAAAAGAAAGCACGCTAAAAAAAAAAGCAGTCTAAAAGTAGATTCAAATATTGTCAAGAAGACTTTAATCAGACACGACAATTCACCTCAAAACCATATCTAAGATATGGGCAAGGAAAACCACCAGAATATAAAATTTTCCACAATTGTCGTAGGCTACAGTGTGACAATATCGGATTGTTGCAGGCTAGAGAATAGTACAGTGCAATGATGTCGCACCATGTTTAAAGGTAGGCTATGACGAACACCTAAAAATGGAAAAATTAAAAAGCATGAAGGTTTTTTTCAGTAAATTCAACAGTCAGTGAGTTAGACTGGATCTCCCACTGACTTAGAAAATCAGAAACTAGGCAAACAAGAAAGGAATCTATACTACTAGGAAAACAATATGTTCCCTAGTGGAGTTGCCAATTCTGTTACTAGACAAATCAGTAAGTGCTGACACAAACTAATCTCCCTAACTTCAACAAGAAATTAGAACAAAACATAGGAGAATACAAGCTTCTCCTTAGATTTCACTGTAATGTAAACTAGTTCAAAGAGGGATAAATGACATATCGTTTAAACGTCGTTTGATATTTTCTAGTGTTTTCCTTGCTCTTTTTTTAAGTTTGTGGGATGTTAAACCTGTTAATAAGCACAAACCAACAAAGAGAGAGAGACAAATATATATATTCCAATGAAACCTAGGCATAAGATCAAGGAGTTATGCAATCAAAATGGAGACACTTTTATAGGGAAGAAATGTACTACTACATTATATTGATGAAAGTGGAGAATACAACCTATGACATGATGTTGCAAGGTCCCTTCCAATGTCCCTTTTCCTCAACATACACATGTTTTCTCCAATGATTTTGATGAATATTATTCAAAACCTAACTTGGATAGCTAAAACAAAGCTATCACAACCACAATATTCAATAGAATTCTTCAGGCATAAGCCAACCTAGCCTTTTTGATGAGATATCTCTTCTTATATAGAGTGAATGAGAAGGGATTAAGGGGTTAGGATGATTGCACTAAATCAAATAAGTGGGTGAGATCCAAACCGATCGGAGGCCACTTGATCCTTTCGAAGATTCCATTCTAGAACCTTTGAGAAATTATTCTTTTTCCTTCATTTAAACATCGTTGTACCTTAAACATGAGCAACCACCGACAATGTCGCATGCCACTGTGGTGCAGCATGTGATGATTGGGAATCGTCACACCCTTAACATTGGAAAGGTGTGACAATATCTCTTGATAGGGTTTTTCAATAAGGAAAAGGTAATTTCACCTCTCACGGAAAGTCTTATTTCTTCAATAGCCTTCAGGGAATAGGAAAATGATATTTCTTATAACCGGCAATACACATATCATCAGTGGTCACTAGCGTGATGAAAATAATGTGTAACAACCATTATCCTAGGAAGGGAGATCAAATTAATAATAATAAATATCACAAATCTTGTTTTCCTTTTATTGGTTTTCAAGGAGTTATTTCCCTCTTGCCACAACCGAGGGGGATGTGGGTGGTATTTTTCGATCAAAATTTTATGGTATTGTGAGGATTTCCTATGTGGATGGACTATACCTCCCATTCATCACCTTCATATGGGTATAAATAGAAGATAAAGTTTATTTCTTCTTAGTTCCCTTAAGAATCATCTAGGAGGACCTCTAAGTGATCATTATAATGATGTTCAGTGGGGAAGGTAGTTTGATAATGAAATATCTAAGACTAAGGTATTTTATCATGTATATTAAGGCTAGGCACTATCTATCTGGGTATTTGAAGAACGTTATAGCTGACATTATTGATCTATCTATATTCAATGCCATGAAGTACATCAGGTGGAAGTGCAATTTAAAGGGGGAATCAGGTTAGTCCATTGTGATGGAAATTGTCACAGGCTAAATTAAATGAGGGATACAAAAGAGACAACTAACCTATATAGGTAAGACATTGTGGCAAGTGTCTTTGAAGAGAGGTACACAAGGAAACCTGGGTATTAGTATCTCAATTTGAACATTGGCAAATTTGAAAAACCACTGACCAAATCTAATAATGCCTTCCAAATGTAGAGAAAACAATGAAATTGAAGAATTAGTTTCAACAGGTCTAGGAAAAAATGATAATAATTTTAAATGGAGAAGATATAGATGCTTATACTTATTTTTCAATGATTTTAGTTTAACTTTGTATATTTCACACATTATGACTTTTGATTAATTTGATGTTTTAATATATCTAAAAATAAATTATCCATTAATATATTAAAATTCAAAATTAAGTAAATAATATTCAAAGTTATTCATCTATGACCCATGATTCTCCCATGTAGCCTAAATAGACCACTTATAACTCATTATAAATAAGTTTTAATTTGTTTTATAAAAAGGTATCTTTATTTACATGGACATTTTTTTCAAAACTACATCGCATTTATACACTATATAAAATTAATAAAATTCAATAAACATATGTGTGTCTTGTTGGTTTATAAGATATTATTTCGATTACAAATAATTGATTTAATAATTGAAATTAAAAAAATGTTAATATGGATGGGGAAATCAAATGTCATATTGGAGCAAAAATTTCAAAGACATCCATATATGACACATCTACATTGAGCCTAATTAGTGCACTTAACCCTCATTATCAATTAAATGTTCTATGTTATATTAACAAAAGCATTATTTTACATGGAGTTTTATTTCAAAAAACTAGAATGTCACATTTTTTATATACTTGTAATAATGCATATTATAGGAAAATAAAAGTCAATAAATACCTGTGTGGTTTATTGACTAATATGATCTGATTGAAGTTACAAATATTTTGTTTAAGAATACATATTTACAATAAGTTTTGGATTGATAAATCAAATACCTTACAAGTTTGAAGTCATTCATATATAACCCATCCCGTTAGCTTAAATAGTCCGCTTAACTCTCATTATCAAGAAAGTCTAGGATATTTTCTTAAAAGAATTGCATTGTTGTTTATATAGAGTTTTTTTTCCAAAAATTATATTTTTGCAATTATACACTCATATTAATGTATATAATAAGTAAAAGTCAATAAAATAACTCCAATACTATGCACTTTTTCTCTTATATGAGATGATTTCAATTTATTTAAAAATTTAAATTTACAAAAATTTGTAGACAATGAAATCAAATGCCTTATAGCTCAAAAAGTTCAACTAGACATATTAATTAATCTATGACAATTCTACAAAGAACCTGAATAGTTCGCCTAACACTCATTATCAATTAATTATATGTTTTTTTTTAAAGAAATGCAACTTTGTTTACAATGGACCTTTATTTCAAAAATTAAATATCACATTTATACCCTCATATTAATGCATATTAAAGGCAATTAAAAGTCATAAAGTGACATTTTTCCTTGTTGGTTTCTAATATGGTATGATTGCATTTACAAATTTTAGTTGATTTAAGTACACAAATTTACAATAAGTTATGGAATGAGAAATTGAATATCTTATAGCTCAAAAAGTTCAAACTCTCTGACCTATGAATCATATATTATAAGAAATTAAAATTCATTGACTTTGTTCCTTGTTAGTTTCTAATATTATATGTTTGCAATTACAAATTTTAGTTGATTTAAGTATACAAATTTATAGTAAGTTATGAATTGGGAAATCAAGTTTCTTTTACATCAAGAAGTACACATGCGTTCAACAATAACCCATCTCTTGTTAGCTTGAATAGTCCATTTAACATTCATTATCAAGTATATTATTCTAATTTTTTTGGGTAGAAAATGAATATGTTAATGGAGGCTATGTTACAATTTTGTTAGTTGATGTCACTCAACCACATTTCATTGATGAATATGTTCATGAAGGGGACATACATCCATGGAAGATCATGGATTTGAGGCACAACACAGGTAAATGAAAATATAGAACCATGTGTTTATTGATATTATGATAAATATTTTTTTTAACATATATTTTAAGTTCTATTTATATTATATTGAATATTTTATTTTCATCAAATACCAAGTTTCTTTAATTTGGTGTATAGGTGCAAATGTTTCTTATGCATTTTATATAGGAGACAAGGTATATCTTCCGCAACGTGGAGTGAAGTTTGGTGAGGGAACCATATTCAATAAATATCTTGGTCACAAGGTTCATGTAAGGATGGTAAATAAATGATGCATAGTGGTTAAAATTGAGAAGGTGTTAAAACATGATGCTCCTCTACCACATCCAATAGGGTTTGAACATACACTAGGGGGTCCATTAGAATCTTATGAGATTTGATTAGAATAAGATTTGGTACTGCATTGTCATAATCACCCCATAAATATTCCCCAAGCTAGGGTTACATTCATATGTAAAAGGGTTTGTCTTACACATCGATGCATGGGAACAAGCATGTGCTTGCTAAAGGAATGATAGTTAATGTCCATGAGAAAGACATGGTTGATGGTGAAACACTAGGTGAAATGGAGTTCCGTGTTTGTGCGGAAGAGATACATTGAAATTGTGAAAGATATAGGATTGGGAAATTTTCTATACACTGTTTGGTTAGATGGCCAATAAATAAGTTGGTCAGAAACAAAGATGAGATGTTAAGGGTTAAGGAGAAATTCCAAGATCCACACAAGGAAATGATGATATGGAATGTGATAGAGGAAACAAGTCCCTTAACCAAATGGGATGGGAATCCTTATAATGAAAAAGAGATAGACACAAATGATATGCATGTAACAGGGCCTTATAAGAAGATTAAACAAGTTATGGCTACAAAAAAGTTGTAAAATGTCAAACAAATATAGATAAAAAAAAATAAATTTGAATTTTGGCAGTGAATGAATGTTGTAAACAATATTGTCTTCAACATGTGGATAGAAAGTCCATTGCAGTTGCTAGAAGGGGTATGGAACACATTAATAAAAATGGTATTAGGGAATTGAATTCAATACTTTCAAATGCAGTCATGTCAGAAATCCATGACGATGGACTACCTCCTATTGTTAGAAAAGTAAAGGACATGATATTTAATGGTAACATTATTTTTAAGAAAGCATGGTACAAGATACATAACATTCCTCAAAGAACATTCTATTCCTACCAACCTTATTTCTAGCATGGACACATCAAATCCATTCATGGTAACACCAACAAATGTAAATCACAAGAACATATTGTGGCAGCCATAGAAATATTACACAGAATTGTAATGGAGAATTCAGATTATTCACTTAAGAAGATGGAAGGTCTTGTCCTTTAAGATTGTTTCTTTCTACTTACACACAATATTCTTTGTTAAATGAGATGATTGAGGCCCTTCAAAATCTCAATTAACCATCAATATCACAACCAACAATGAGAAAGATTTGGAATACTCATTTTTTATATGTGGCATTCTCGAAGAATACAAACTTCAGTAAATGTAGTGATTGTATCATGCTGAAAGAACAAATGAAATCAGAAACTACAAACGAGTTGGAAGAAAAGGCATGAGGTAAATTGAAAAATCATAACAAGACCGTTATGTCTGGAAGGTATTGGTACTATCGATAAAAAACTATGTCAGAGAGGTATCCAAAGGAGTACTTGATAATTATCCATGATAAAATGGACAAAACAAAGACTTCAATCCCAAGGATATGTGTCAAATCAAAATCAATTGTAGAAATAAACGTGGGGTTATCATTGACAGGTATTCTAACACATGGACATAAGACAAGAGGTTTTGGTCATTTCTCCCTACTATTTGTACATATGGGATCATAGTTTACCATTACATCCCTTACAAAGTGTTTGAGGGACCTTGAAGCCCAAACATTCATATCTATGGTGATTTTCTTAATGAGAATGGAAGTTATGGAAACCCGCTCCCAAATGAATTACTAGAAAATTGTATTTACTCAAAATGTAGAGAGTACAAGGATGATTTTCTATCTCATGGAAGATCAAAAAATCAGGATGTTGATTTTAAACCTCTTCCTCCACATTTGTTGTTACGGTTGGACAATGCAGTGACTGATAATAAAAATCATTATATTTTCATGTTTCTATCACTTTTAACTGCACTTGGTGTCTTCCCCACTATTGAGGTTGGGTTCTTACTTGTGGGACACACTCATGAAGACATAGATGGAACCTATGGAAGAATGTATTCCAAATCGAAAAGAAAATACATATATTCGTTACCTGAAATGATGGATACATATTGCACAATTGAAGAAAAATGAGTGTTTCCACCTACACTAATTGACAAGGTGTATGAATTCAAAATTTTCCATAATAGATACATCAAGGAGGGAAAAATGCACTAGTTAGACATATTGATGTCCAATACTTCCAATTTCTTGTACTCAATGATGTTCCAGTAGTAAGGCACAAAGAATCTATCAAATATAGTGAGTGGTCAGAACTGATTAAGTTGTGGAATATAGATGATGAAGGTCGACCTAAATTTCCCATAGGGAATCCATATTTTTTAGGTCCCAAAGAGAATGATGCCTATTTAAAATAAATAAAGGAAGGAATAACATCATACATAAAAATGTGGAAAGACACTATTGGGAATGATGATTCTCCAATTGTTATAGAGGAATGGAAAAACAAAGTAGAGTATTGAGAAAAAGTTATTGATACATTAGATGAAATATATAATGATCATATAATAATGGAAGGAAGTGATTCATCTTCTAAATATTTCTGGCCCAAGACAAGGAAAATTATTAATGTGAATTGTAATTTACTCCATGCAATATCAAGTATTATGGATGTGGATTTTGATAATGTGACAAATGAACCAGTATATGTTGGACCTAGGTGAAAAAAGCCAAAGCCAACATTCATTCCCATGATTTATGTTGAGAAAGGAAAGATGTTTGTAGTTAGATCAAGAAATGAGGATGAAGAGGAGATGATTTGGATGGAAAAATCCACATAGAATATATTCCAAGAAAATAAAAGTGAGACTCTTCATGTAAAGGTTGATTGGTGGAAATCTAGTTCAGGGAAATACACGAGAAACATATTAGAACAATATTGGGTACCAAATGTTGATGACACAGAACTTGGATATATTCCAATTAATACCATAGTTTGGGCATGAATGCCAAAGAAAGAACAATACAGGAAGACAAAGATAAATAAATGTGGTGTAGAAGTTGTACTTCATTTACTGGAGAGAATACCATAAGATCATGTGAAGAATATTCATTAATGTAATCTTGTCCTTTGAAGGATCTATCAATAATACATGAATATACAATTTTGAAAGTTTTTTTTTTTTTTTTTAACAGAAACTGGGTAAAATATATATTAAAAATCCATGAAAAAATGCAGGCAGAGAGTGTAGTTTTGGTTACAAAATTTTCAAAAATCAAAATGCTCCTGCCTGAATTCTCCAAGAAGGAAATGGAGATCATGGGTGGCACTAACTAGAACACTAAATCTTGTTTGTGTATCGATAGTAAAAACCATGCAGAAAGTGCCTAATAACAACATGAAAAAACATTGCATACATTTACATTTTGTTCTAGTTTGGTGTGGTGGAGTTTGCCTCTATTGGAGGCTGTAGGTTGAGGTCTAGTTGAGCATGTGGTATTGGAGAGGAGGCCTCATCTGAGATGTAGGTGTTCGTGGAGGGAGTGGGTGACATTGGCCCGATCAAAAATTTGAGTGCCTCTATCTGTTGTCTGAGCACTTCACACTTGTCGCTATTTCATTGTTGCTCACTCCTATGCAAGATGGTAATTTCTGTGATCGAGAGAACCTAGGCAGAGAGATCCCTAAGTTGTAATTGAAGAGTTTGGACAGTGCTTACCAGCTCTTCATGCTCCTCCACTAGAACCATTCTTGGTGGTTTCCTGTTCATCTTGGTTGAATTCCCTGCTTTCCCCAATTGAAGAAACCAGATACCAGTGCACTTACGAGGAGTAGTCTCAGCTCTGTTCCTTGTAGGAATTATCTTTCCAAGCAAGTGGACCACTCCTGCTATGATATGCTCCCTCCTCTTCATTTGATTCAAGGAACTTAACCATTTTCCCAGGATTTTCCATGAATTCGAGCCATGATCGATTCTGATGATGGGATCCTGCACCTCGCGTAAAATTAATTCCTTGTACATTATGGACGTCATATTGAGCATGCTCGCCTTACGCCATTTTTCTTTCCCACACCCCAGAGCTATCCAAGGTACACCGAAGAGACTTCCCAAGATTGGGGAGGGAAAGAATGGAGGCTGCAGGTCATAGAATGGGGAGGAGTGTGTGGTGAGGAGTCTA
>JASDQU010101682.1:86184-110685 GCA_032191745.1 Picea mariana
TGTATGGAGGGGGAACGTAGAAGTGGGGAGGGGGGTGTGTGGAGGAGGCAAGTGGAGGTAGCATTCTAGGCCATGTGTTGAGGTGAGAGGGAGGGTGAGTGGGAGACACACTATGGACAGAAGGGTGAATGGTCCAGATCCTGACCACCACCGTGGCCCAGGCGGTGTGCTGAGTGGGCTGAGGGGATTTCTGTCGGGTGCTTAGAGTCATGGGATTGGCGTGAGGAGAGAAATTTCGTTGATAACTAGCGAGCCTTTCTCGAGACCAATTGCTAGATTCACTTGAGCATACACCAGGTGATTGTTCCACCTGAGGACATGAAAAAGAGGGATATTGTGGAAGAGCTTGATCATTACCACAATTCTTTGAAGAATGGATTGTAAGTGTAAATTTGTGGGGTGGGACCCATTGCGAGCATGCCCTAATCATCTTCGAGTCCCCAATCACTGAAAGGGAGTGTATGTTTCTACTTTTAGTGAGATGAAGCCCTTGATACAGAGCATAGGCTTAAACTTGGTTATTTGTGGCGATGCCCAGATTCCAATGGAAAGATAGCACTTGTTTTCCTCGTGGGCAGATGATCACCCCTCCCGCTCCTGCCACCCTGAATTTTCAAAGTTTGTTGTATAACAAATATTCTCTTCATATTATTTTTCTAGGAGTTTTACATTATTTAATACATAAATGGAAATTTTAGTTCAACTTCAATGTATTCATGTGACGATGTTTTAGCCAAATTATAAGAAACCATTCAATGGTTTATTTAGATCAATACAACTTCTCACTATATCAACCTTGCATAATCAAATCTAATAATACACTTAATAACATTTTCTAGGATTGGTATATATTAAAACTATAATGAAGTACCTAATTAGCATTATTTTAAATATACAATACTTAAACACTTCAGGAATAAATACTAGAAAAGTCTTGCAATAAGTGAGTTTTCACTATCATTCCTTATATTTGATATAAACAAAATTGTACATGTTGCATTCTAATTCATAATAATGTGATTTTTGATAGTTAAACAATTGACAAACTCCAAAGTGGTGTGAATATTATACTCAACATGGATAAAACAGTTACTTAGTGTCAATTATCAAAATGGTTATTAATAGTAAAAAAATATTACTATGTCGTTACACAAATTTATATAGTTAAGAAAATTCTTACACAAACTATTATTCATGAGTCACTTTTTGATAAACTTGGCTTTAATACATAAATCTAAATATTAATGATAACATAAATTATGTAACAAATCTAAGTTTTGAAGGAATATTAATGTGCTATTTTCAATACAATATGTTCCAACACATAAAGAATTAACAATGAGCACTCAAAATATCTAATTCACTCATTTTTCCATCTTTCCTACTGTATTTGAAAAAAATAAAAGAAACCAAATGGTGTTTGAGAAAAATGAGATGATACTATTTTATAGTTATTCTAATTCTTAATTGATTTTGACTTTTAAACCAATTAATAATAAACATTGAACACAATATTAACATCAAATTTATTAAGTAACTTTATAAGTAAGAAATTTCTAGTAATCTATTATTGATGAAAAAAAAAATTAGTTAGAGTTTAATACAAAACTATAAATAATAATATATATAAATTTTGTTGTTTTTCTAATTATTAATTTATTTTAATCATTACAAAGGTAAACCTAGAATTAATAATGAAACATTTTCTCTTGTTGACTTTTAAATGGCACCAACTTCTTATAATAAAATAAAGTATTTGTAATTAACACAATATTAACATCAATGCCATTAAATAACTTTATAGGCTAGAAATTTCATGAATATATTATTAATGAAGTCAACCTTCATGTCTTACTTAGCTTTTAATATAAAAATATAAGTAATAATATAAATAATTTTTTTTTCTATTCTAATTCATAATTTATTCTCATCATTAACCTAGACTTAATAATGAAATATTTTATCTTGTGGGCCTTAAAATGGCACCAACTTCCTATAATAAAATATAGTACTCAACACATAAAATATTAGTTACTATGACAATAAATAAATAAAATATAGTAACAAACACATTGGTATTATGTCCTTCAATAGCTTTATAGGTCACTCAAAGATGGCCTAAATATTGTAGACTTATTATAGTGACCCAATGCTGAGAAACAATAGTTACTATAATATTAAATTATAACTAAAATTCAAGTTAATAATAGTAAGAGACATTAATTATTAATACAATTAGAATTTTTTATATATGATAAACTTCTTTGAAATCTGTCCCTGAGGTGTAGGACAGTCGGTGACGGAGTGTGTTGTTAAGCCACTCCGTGATGTTAAAGTCACCGGTTCGAAACCTGCGGGGACAAAAAATTCAACCATGTTAAGGGTTGGTGTGGCTTAGGCCGGGTGCGATCCCCGGGTGATTTTGACGGCTTAGATGCCCCTGAGTCGTGGTTTCTCAAGCCACAGGTTAATCGCAGGTCCTGCACAAATTAACAAACAAAAAAAAAAAACTTTTTTGAAATCTATTATTCATAATGTGATCCTTATCAACATAGATTTCAATTGAAAATATACATAATAATAATAGAAATAAACTAAGTTGTTATTCTAATTTATAATTGATTTTGATCCATAAAATGGTAAACTTAATTTGTACTAACTCTGTCATATAATATTTTTGTAGTAAATATTTTTTCTTGTGGACTTTAAAATGACACCATCTTTCTATAATAAAATATATTACTCATAATGAACACAATATTAACATCAATGCCATTAAATAACTTTATAGGTAAGAAATTTCATGAATAATAATTTATTATTGATGAAGTAACCTTCATTAGCTAGTGAGTGTCTAATACAAAAATATAAGTAATAATAGAAAAACAATTTGTTGCAATTCTAGTTCATAATTTATTTTGACAATTACAAGGCTAAACCTAGACTTAATAATGAAATATTTTCTCTTGTGGACTTTAAAATGGCACCAACTTCCTATAATACAATATAGTACTCAACAAAGACAATATTAGTTACTATGGCAATAAATAAAATTCTTACACTAACAAACACATTGGTATTATGTCACTTAGTATCTTTATAGGTCACTAGAATATGGTGCCAATATCCTAAACTTACTATAGTAACTCAAAGTTGAGACACAATTATTACTACGATATTAGATTATAACTAAAATCCAAGTTAAGAATAGTAATAGACATTAATTATTAATGCCATTAAATAAACTTATATGTGAGAAACTTCTTAGAAATGTATTATTCATAATGTGGTCCTTCATCAACTTAGTTTTCAATAGAAAATATAATACAAAATAATAAGAGAAATAAATTAAAATTTTTATAATATTAAAAAACACATTGATATTATGCCAATAAATAAATTTTATATAGATCACTCTAAAATTCCTCAATCTACTAGTATACTAAATCAACACTAGTTAGTATATAATTTAAATTATAATTATATTGGTTAATAAAAGTAAGAAACACAATCATATTTATGTAAATTTGATTTTATATATTTTAACATGATAAAATTATCACAAAAATTGTGAATATATACATTCAAAGTACTGAAACAAACAATTTTCTAATTCACAAATTTGAAAAACCCCAATCTTGTTAATTTAGTTCAAAATTATAGATCTGATTTAGATCCATTTTTTTACTTAACATACGTGTTAAGATATAACTAAATAAAGGTCCACTATTTTGATCTAGATCCACTTAACTTTAAATGGAAAAATATAAATAATAATAATGGGAATAAATTATAATGATACACAAAAGTATATGATGATACCATAATAAAAAAAAATGGTGAATAAATACAATCAAAGTAATGAATTAAGTGATTTTCTAAATCCTTATTTTCAAAAAACTCAATTTAGCTAAAGTTATAAATTTCTAGATCCACTGTATATTTCCAAATTTAATGAAATATGTGTTTCATGTGTCCTACACACTTAGGATGACTTGTCAAAATCATATGTCGATATATATACATCAATATAATCAATAAGACATAACACCTCTACATCATCATATATAACACATAATCTAAATTAAATCACAAAGTACCATACCCGGATCACTTGCAAGAAAGTGTCCTAAAATAATAATTCAATAATAGTGTGTTCAGTAGAGTGGGATGTTACATACACCCCCTCTTGTTTTAAAATGCATCCCAAAGTTTGTACAATATATATAAAAGAAAGTAATAAATGTGTCTAACATATATCTATATGTCTAATCTATCAAACAATTAAAGAAATTGTTGATGCATCTCAAATGTGTCCTCCCAGGTAGTCGAGTCTAGACTATAATTGTCCCACTGGACCTTGACCTAATCGACTATTCAATGTCATAGTTGTCAAATGTGATGGTCCATAATGCGGATTGGCTCCGCCATGAGATCACCCTTGTTCCACACCTGCAAAGAAATCGTTTCAATAACATGTGAAGGATCACTAATATAACATCTCATAAGAGATACATGAAATATATTGTGAATATGCCTCATATAATTAGGCAAGGCTAGTCGATAAGCCACAGGTCCTTTCTTTTCCACATATTTGAAGGGTCCCACAAACCTAGAAGAGATTTTAGCACCCTTTGCAAACTTGATTGAACTCTTGTGCAGTTTTACCCATAAGAAGACTCTGTCGCCAACTTCGTTACTACGGTCATCACGATGTGAATCAACACAACTCTTTTTCCTATCTTGTTCTTCTTTAATCCTCTATCTTATCGATTTAATATTTTCTTCCATTTCTTGTATCACTTCCGGTCCTACCAGAACCCTACCCTCAAGTCAATCCCAACTCAATGGTGTCTGACATGGTCGACTGTAAAGAAACTCAAACAGGGTCATCTTAATCATACTTTGATAGTTGTTATTGTATGAAAACTCTACTAGTGGAAAGAATTATTCCCAATGTTTCTATTGGTCCATTACATACATATGTAGCATATCCCCCAAAATTCGGTTTGTTCTTTCTGTTTTCCCTTATGTCCATGGGTGATAAGTTTTTCTAAAGTTTAGTTGTGTTGCCAAATCCTCATGGAAACTACTCCAAAACCGTCTTTTACATGTCGATCGTCAATCGCATATGATCCTTCTTGGTACTCCTTGCAATCTCACAATCTTCCTGACAAATACTCTAGCTATTTCTGGTGCCTGATACATCATACACATAGGAATACATTGTGCACTCTTCATTAGAGTGTCAACTGCCACAAAAATAAATTCCATCAAAATGTCCTCTCATTTTGATTCTAGAATAAAATGTGGCTTTAAAAATCCTACTAGATGTTTATGCTCAACCTTCACTTGCTGACATTCTAGACATCTAGCCACGTAACTAACTATGTATGCCTTCATTCCCCTCTAGAAGAATAAAGGATTAATGTACTCCTTCATCTTTGTGACTCTCATATGAGGAATGTATATTGCTTGATGAGATTCACGTAAGATCAAACCCCTTAATTCGTCGTTAGGAGGTCGATAAATTCTTCCATTAAATATCAACAATCCATCATTTTCTAGTGAATAACCTTCATACTTCACTACCATCATGGTATCCCATCCAATATTATTCTTAACTTCTTTATATCAATCATCATCTAATTGTACAGTTAGAATATTTTCTCAAAGATTCTTCTTAAGAGGTAACACTGAAAATATGTGTGGTATCCAATTCAATGCATCTACCACTCGATTCACAGTTCCTTTAATGTATGTAATTTCAAAGTTGTATTGGCTAAGTAATTCTGACCAATGCCTTTTTCGCTCGTTCAAGTCACTCTATGTAAAAATATGTTGCAATCCATAATGATCCGTGTTTAATTCAAATTTTAGTCTAATTAAATAATGTCTCCAAACTCTCAAGGAATATACAATTGCTAATAATTCTAGGTCAAGCATTGTGTACTTCTCTTCATGCTTTCTCAATTTCCTCGAAATGTAAGTGATCACTCAATCGTTTTGCATCAAAACTCTGCCTAAACCTTCCTTGCATGCATCTATGCATACCAAGAATTCCTTGTCCATGTCAAGGACTTTATTTATCGGCATTGTTGTCAACAACTCCTTGAAATTTTGAAATGCTTCTATGCATTTCTCAGTCCATACAAACTTCTTGTTCTTCTTATGCAATTATGTGATCATATTTTCTATCTTCAAAAATCCTTCAACGAATTGTTGGTCATATCTTGCTAAACCCATAAAATTACGTATTTCTTGTACATTTTCCAGTGCTGGCCATTCCATAATATCCTCCACTTTTGTTGGATCCATATCAATACCTTCACCATATATGATATGTCCCAGGTAATGAATCCTCGATTGGTAAAAATAACATTTCGATAGTTTCCCATCCAATTTTTTTTCTCGTCAACACTGTAGGACCAATCTCAAATGTTCGTCATGCTCTTCTTGCATCCAAGAATAATTCAGTATGTCATCAATAAAAACTTGAAGAAACTTGTCCAAGTATTCATGGAACACCCCATTCATCAAATGCATAAATACCCCCGAGGATTTCGTCAATCCGAATGGTAAAAATGTAAAAACACAGTGTCCAAATATCGTCTTAAAAGCGGTTTTAGAGATATCTTCCTCTTTAATCCATAACTGGTGATATCCTAATCTCAATTCAATCTGTGAAAAAACCTTCTCTCCTTTCATATAATCAAATAAATCGTGAATCCTTGGCAATGGATATTGGTTCTTGATCGTAGATTTGTTCAATTGACGATAGTAAATGCAAAGCCTTCACGATCCATCCTTATTTCTAACACATATCACATGTGCACCCCACAGAGATAAGCTTGGACGCATCAGTCCCAAATACAACAAATCCTTCAATTTCATTTTCAACTCCTGCAATTCAGACGTTTACATCCAGAAAGTCATTCTCGCTATTAGTTCTATTCCAGGTTTCAGGTCTATTGTAAACTCCAACTCTCTTTCAGATGCTAAACCTAGTAACTCTTATGGAAACACGTCTGCAAAATCATGCACTACAGGAAGGTTTTCTAGTCCTTATGCCTCGCCGTTTCCATTAAGTGCTAATATTTCATATTACTTTCATCCCTTGTGCATACTCTTCTACAATTGTAGGGAAGAAATAAGCCTCAAGGACACTCTCTGGTTTCTTCCTACAATCACTCTACTTTGTCCCAAATCATCTGTCAAACTTAACCATTTCATCTTATAGTTAACTATCGCATCATGCGATTCCAACCAATCCATACCAATCACTATGTAATAAGATCATAATATTGTGACATAAAGATCCACATTCATTAAAAAGTCTCCTAAGTTAATTCTATAGTTTGTAACCTTTCCTCCAACCTTATGTTTGGCAACCGATGCCATTTCTACGTATCTGAACTCGTCTTGCTCGACCGCCTTTACCTTAATTCTCTTTAGTGTTGTGCTAGAGATAAATCTCTTTGTAGCACCTGGATCTATCAATATATTGTAATTTTGGTCTTCGATTGTACCAGACATCTCTAGCACAGTGGACTGGTGCTCAGCCTGGCGGTTGTTCACCGTTGCATGTATCATGTGGGCCTTGCCAAAATCTCCAACTGTAGTGGGTCCTGATGATCCAACCACTCTAGCCTTCTCAATCATAAAATATCACTAGTAATGTGGCTTACCACATGTCCAACATCCATTCTTCAGTCCAGTGTTCCTGTTTCCTGAAGTAGAAGTTGTTGGTCTAACAACCTGTGTTCCCAGTTTGTTCTGTTGAATAGGCCTAAATTGTTGCTACTGCAGACAACACTAGTGTTGCTACTGTGGTCCTCTATTGAGGAATATTTCTTCGTGGTGTCATGAACATAGGTCCTCTAGGCATATCTCGATTCCATGAAGTGTGTTTGGCTGGTGTCTGAAGTTGTTGTTCTCCCAATGTTGTCTATACAGCCTGTCTAGAAGGAGTTCTTGCTTGACCCCCATTGTTCAACTCTTCCTTAGCTATGAGGGTCTTCTGAACTGCATCGTATAATGACTGAGGTATCAATATTTGTACCTTTGTAAGAATTTTGAAGTTAATGAAAAAAAAAAACTTGTTGACCTTTAACTTCTCTGTGTTCAGATGTGGAGCATATTTAACTAACTGCATGAATCTGGCCTCATACTCTGACACCATATGACTAACTTGTCGTAAGGCATTGAACTGATTAAATTGATGCTCAATGAATTACTCAAACATGTAGCTCTCCTAGAATTCTTCCTCAAATAACTCCCATGAATCCTCTTCAACGACCATGTTTAGTTGAGGTAGGAGCATCTTCCACCATATAAGAGCACTCCCCTTCAACTGAAATAACACCATACGTAATTTCATGTTGGAGGTGTAATCACTAAGTGAGAATCACATCACCATATTCTCCAACCATGCCTTGGTAGCTTAGCTATTTGTGGCACCCATGAACTCGAGAAACTTCCCCTTCTTGATTTATTTATGTATACTACCACTACCAGATGAAGAGCATTGTGAACCCTCATTGGGTACAGATGCTTTGCCCTCATAACGATCCAGGTGGTTAATCAATGCTTCGGACATCCTCTGGAAGGATATCATCAAACCTACCACATCTTCCACAACCACCTGTTCTGACTCACTATTAGGCGCATCTCCCTGGGGATTAGACCCTTCTGGAGTAGGTACTATCAGAGGTGTCACACCTCATCCTCCAACACCATGTTGTCTACTTCTCCTGCATCCTCTAACCGCGATTACCTGCAAGACGAGCTTCATATCTTTATTAGATATCTAATTCAATCATTTAGTTTAACATAGTGTATAGAGTAATGGTCCAATGTCGTAGGGTTGAACCCGCTCTGATACCATATTTAAAATCCCCTATGTTACATCATAAAAGTAATTGACAAATAGTAAGATATATATATATATATATATATATATATATATATTTAACATCATTAGAACAATTGAAACGCGATATTAACATACTTCAGTAATACGCAGTTTATTTCATTCATCTCATTGTACAACTAGATTTATATACAACTTCAAGGTATTAAGAATCTTCCATATCACATAACATCACATACAATGTCTTCCTACCCAACCTATCCTACAAGGTTAGGACTTCCAAGACACATAATCAACGCTAAAGTCTAGGATTCATCCAATTGATTTTGACCATTTAAGGTATCAACATTGGCAAATATTTTGAGGAACAAGGATGTATATAATTCCCATAAATTTAATCTATTTCGAAGTTCAACAATAATTCTCATCATTCCTTACTACAAATTCCTCAAAAATAAATCAAAGAAGTTGGTATCTTGGTCATCACTTCATAAAACAATATATACTATTACAACAATTATTCATCTTACTAATTTAAAGGTTAGGAATAATTTTCAATAGTATCATGATAGAAACTTAATAGTAAAACCCAACGATCCTTAAATACACAATCTATCATTTATGACAGTTTCAATTTTACTTATGTTTACCTCAAAAAAGTGTGACAACCCTATAGGTTATAACCAAGTGGATAAATATCTGATATACATAACAATTTGAAAGATGAAAAGAAAATAAGAGAAAATCTCTCAACACATAGGGAAACTGTAAGCTTACTCTGTACTTTATGGACTAACTGATACTGTGATGAATAGATTATGCAATCGAGTGAACCTGTGTTATGAGAATGAGTTAAAAATTTATGTAAGAAACCTAAAGTTTCTCTTGTGGGTGTCACAATGCAAACACTTCCAAAGCCAACTCCAGAAGTGTGTAGTTGGGCCCATTGAAGGCCCAATTTTAGAAGAAACAATGCCTAGTGCACAGAGACCACTCAAGGTGAGTGAAGGCCTTAATTTTTGGAAGAATGAACCTTAGGAGAGACAATGTGAATTTACACAGGAGAGGCGTAAAGTGTGCACACAACAATTAGAATCCAGATCTCGAGAGAAAAATCATGTGCAGGGTTCAAGTGAGGAAATCAAGAGTTTGAAATCCCTTTGAAGGATTTAGATGATGAAATATGATTGTGAGGAGTTAGAATCCCCACATTCATTCGATCAGATAGGAGTATCACACTCGTTAAACCCTGACACCTTCAGGATTCATCACTTTGAAATATATGAGTTATTTATATTAAGTGAGACCCGAAACCCAAAGTTGCGAAGTGAAACTACACCATAGATCAGTGAGTGAAAACTTGTCATTGGATCTGCAAGAGTTCACCAATTTGGCGAGTTTGAGTCCTAACTTTCTACGAGTTGAGAAACTCTGAAGTTTTTAAGTCCCATAGTAAAGGTTAGTCATAGATTTAGCGATCAATCGATGATCGTTGTTTTCTAGGCCTTCACTCTTTGAAGGTTCGGTAATTTGATACTCCGATGAAATTAGCGCCATGACGTTAAAAGCTAAGGAACTCCAGGAGTCTCAAACTCCATAGTAAATCCCGACCGTCAATTGATGGAAATACGTGAGTGATATATTACTAAGTCATTCAATATTCTACACTCTTAATACTTTAATAGGTAGCTACTAAGGATTAAGAAAACCCTGATTTTCGTAGTCCTAGAGTGAAGGACAACCATAGATCTAGCGATCAATCTATCACCATTAGATCTTTGAGCCTTCTTCCTTTGGAGGTTCGGTAGTTTGGGACTCCAGAGGAAAGAGTCGTTGTTGCAGAAGGGTGAGGAACTCCTAGAGTTCCGAATTCTAGAGTGGACGAAAACCATTGATCTAAGGAGGGGTGTAAGCCATTAGATATCCAATCCCTTCGATGGTTCGACAATTCGGGTGAAATAKTCTAAAGATGTGGAAGCAGAGAAAAACCATGAATTCTCGAGATGCAGAGTAAATCTCCATCATAGATTATCACTGAGGAGAATCTCTACCAATAATTAGATTAAATTCACAAAATTTTACGAGGAAAGTGGAAAGATAGGGTTAACCTACAACTATCAGTCAACCTTGCTTAAGACTAAATTTGGTCAGCAACACTCTGGGTGAAAAGGAGTGTTTAAGTTGAAAACCTCTGGAGCACCATAGTCCCGAAGCTTTGAATAGTTCCCTTTTGGCCAGTTTTAGGTTCTATCCCGTGGTCACATGCATGAATTTTCAAGGAAAAAGGGCTAACACACTACAGGTTAAAAAAAAATCAAACTCCAGAAACTTTTAATAGGATTCCCACGATATTGAAAATTTTTGGATTCAAACTACAAATAAACATAGACATCCATACTACATATACTTCAGATTTATCAACAAATTAAACAAAGAAAAATTGGATATAAAATCGGATTTGACGAAATCCAACAGAGGTCCATACTACAATGAAATTGAATTGACATAAGCATTAACAAGAAAATGATACAAAGTTTTGGATCTAGAATGAAGTTTGAAAGAGATCCCATCATATGATTTGATTTGTATTTAAATGAAATTAAACAAAAAAACTCATGATATAATTCGAGAACGAACTCCTTGGTTTACCAGCGAACAATGCACTGTTAAATTTCTAAAATAATATCAACTAAAAAATCTGATCATTCAACCTTAAATATAGATAAAGTAAAATTTTTATAACATATTCCATTCATAATATAAATTCGAATTTCACAATGAGGATCAAGACACCCAAATTTATAGATCGAAAAATGTATGGAATTAGAATGGAAATTTAAATATAAACTTCGTAGATATTATTCCTGGTAGAAATTGTAATTTAAAAATATAAACTTTGAGTTAATATTCATTGACAACAATTGTAAAAAATTGGCATTCAATATTTCAAGTGATTCTACAATGAACCTATCAGTCTAACATACTACTACACTAGTGCTACAAATAAATTCAGAAAATAAAAATACCAGTACCAATGAAAGATATGTAATGAATATGCGCTTCAAGTCTTGCGCTTCTTCCTTTCTTTCGATTCTAATCATAGGGACTTCACTGGTACCTCTAATCCAATTCTAGGGATACTCTTCTTCCCCATTATCCCATCGAGCCACAAAGGGTCCACCCACAAGAAACCAACAAAAATAGCTCCAAGACTTTCCCTTTCCCGGAAGACTTTCCACTCTTTTTACAAGATTGGTATCCCAACTCTCACAAGTAGAAAACAATCCAATAGAAATTTGGCAGCATAACAATGCTCAAAAAATTAGATCCCTTTCCCTTCTACCTTATTTTTTTTTATAGAAATTTCTTCCCTGACACATTTACTCATGCACAAATAATTCACTTTTTAGTAAATTTTAATTTGGATTATTCACTCACACACTTTTCATATTCTTCCCAAGTTACACTAGTATTTACCAATTTTATTTTATTTAAAAAGGTCAAATTCTCTCACATTCCTCAATGTGTTCCTATTTTCACTCCTAGGTGTCCCTTTGTTCCCCATCTTCTCATTTAAGAAGTGTCTCCTAACTATATATTAGTTGGAGTTGGATTAGGATTCTTCTTATAGTTACACTAGTGTAGTTTGACTCTATATTATATTCTATGTACACCCAGCCTCTCAAGTTATTATTTATTTCTATTTAAAATTTATTTTTATTAAACTCATGCACACATGTGCATTTCATCCAATATTTATAATTTTACCACCTTTTTCCTAGTATTAGACTTATCCCAATTTTAATATTTTAGACAGTCCCCAAATCAAACTTAGACTTAGGGTTTGACACTTGTTAGACTTTTCAATTAATAATCTATTGTTTAATTAATTAGTTAATCAAACAAGGTCTTAATTATTTCAATGTTTTCTAGGCCACATAGATTTATTGAATTAAAATTTTAAATTACACAATGTTCCCTTCAAGATGCACCTCCATTATCTAAGGGTGCCACTCACCTTAGACTTGTTTTGGAAGTTGTCTGACCCTTGTAGTCAACACTCCACTCGGTCAACCTTGTCAGAGACTAAGGGATTCTAAGAAATAATGACTCTTCCTTATTCCGCACTCCTTAGAAATATTCATGAGCAACTTTCTTTGTCCTCCCCCACAACATCATGGACCTTTCAAAATAGGTAATCGTTAACCTATCGTTCATACCATGATGGGAGTTCTAGTAGGATGTGACAGGGACAGTATGACACCTCTCCCTCAAATGTCTATTTTTTTTGCATGACCCCTATACTCCTTATGTGATTCATATTATCAAGAATCGTGAAGCCCATATCCACTGACAAAAACACTGTCAATAATTACATATACATAAATCATACTATAATCAATCATACATCACATGTGCCTAAAATGAAATACTCAACAAATAGAATCCACTCCCTAATTCAATCTGGATTCCAAAGGAATTCATTGATGCCATCAATATCCTTTCCATGTCATGTGTCCTATACACCGAGAACGACTCGTCAAAAGCATCTATCGATATATATAGATCAATATAATAAAAAATCCATAAAACCTCAACATCATCATATATAATACATAATCTGAACGAAATCACAAAGTACCATACCCAGATCAGTTGCAAGCAAGTTTCCTCAAAGAATAAGTCAAGAATAGTGTGTTCAGTAGAGCGGGATCGTACATGTATGCTATGCATTGGCAATGGTATGGTATGCATTGGCCATGCTATGGTATGGTTTGGTATGGTATGCATATCCTTTCCATTGTATGGTATGCATTGGAAATGGTATGGTATGGTATTATATTGCATGCATTGACAATGGTATGATATGTCGTGACTTTCCTTGGTATGGTATGCATTGTCAATGGTATGGTATGGTATGGTATGTATTGGCATTGGAATTGGTATGGTATGGTGTGCATTGGCATGGTATGGTATGGTATGGCATGCATTTACATTAGTATGGTATGGTATGGTATGGGATGGTATGCCTTTCATTGGTATGGTATGCCTTGGCATTGGTATGGTATGGTATGGTATTCCTTGACATTCCATGCCCTTCCATGCCATTTATTTCCTTCAAATTCCATATCTTGTCTATCCATACCATGCATTTACATACAATTCCTTTCCATCCCATGCCTTCACTTTTCATTCCTTTCCTTCACGTTCCATGCCTTTCATTGCATTCAATTTCCACGCCATCAAAGGATTCATATGTAAAAATTACAATCAAAGGATTCATTAGGAATACTCTTATACAACTTGTTATTCCATATTTCTTATATAAAAATACTTGCATGAGAATTCCAATGTTTTGGTCAATGAGGCATAATGCAATTTTTGAAGAGTAGGTCAATTTTAAAGAACACTGTGTCGAGAACTTGTGGGTAGTGTAGTCACGTGGTTCTTGGCCAAATTGACTTGTGGGATCTTACAAAACTCCGTTATGCTGTTTGGTTTCGATTTTATGCCCTCGGACCAAATTGGCCACATGTCCCTTAATGGATTGAAGAGGCGAGTTGCAACTCGTGATAAAACTCAAATTGGGACTTGGATGGGTGAAACGTTAGTTGCATTGGATCTGAAGCACCAGGTTTCAACTAGGGGAGATACTCCGATGATCCATATTTATGAGTGGAATGAACCGATTAACATAATGACGACAATAAACACAGAGATACGAAGAACAACAAGTATATCCAGTGAACAATATCTTCTATTGAATAAATGAAGTAGGCTGAAACTATAAAACTGCATAACTGAAAAAAATTACTCAAATGGTGGTAGATATCTCTGAGAAGAGATGTGGCTACTACGTGCATTTATTTGAGAATAATCATTACAAAGAGGCTCCAGAGGCCTTTTTAACATTACTCATGAATACCAAAACCCTAGACATCCAAAAACCTAACCCTAGGAGGTGAAACGCCAAAAGTCATGTGGGCCTCGATGGGTAAGTAGGTACATCAACTTCCAGGGGTCATAAATTTTTCATACGACCTTCATTTTAGGTGCATGATAGACTGTTGGAAATGTGTTTTCGAGAACTACACATTACGCCATAAAAAATTGACTCAATCTACTATTTGTCTGTGGAAAGACAAAAAAACACTATTTTGGGCCCCAAAACGGCCTTGGAAGTACAAAAAGATGTGCTGACATGAAAACATCCAAAATAATCTAGTTGGATTAGGTGGAAGGCCACCATTATCCACCTGAAATATGTGTATGGATTCAGAAATCCCTAGAAGTGTAGAACCCACAATTACAAAGAAGTACATAAGAACGTGTTGAACTAAAAATTGTCAAGAGAAGTCATTTGTAATAGTTGGGTCACCACCAATATCCACCTAGATCAGTACTCCCCCCTTAGGAGGAAATGGTCTCCATTGCATTGAGTTCCCCCATTAGGTGAGGAAACGTCTATTGAATTTGGCCTGGGGTGAGCGACTTGCCTTGGTGTAGGAATTTCCCATCCTAGACAACCCGATAAAGTTGGATCCTCTTCTGGAGAGTGACCTTGACCCGTGTGTCCACTATCTGATCAGTGGATGCATGTTCCATACAATCAGTGTTGAGATCTATTGGTTTCAGTTGTTTTGCAATCTTTGAGGTGTCCAATAATGGTGGAAAATATGGACTAAGGAGGTCCACATTGAACACTCGATGCAAGCCAAGGAAGGGTGGAGTGTTGAGCTCAAAATAATTTCTACCCACAACCTTGGTAATAGTGTAAGGCCCATAGAGAAGTGGGCAGAGCTTCCAATGGGGCTCTATAAGACTTTATTTCTGCAAATGTAACTAGACCTTGTCTCCCACTTGAAACTGGTGTGCTACCCCATGTTGATCATTGTGTTTCTTGTACTTAGCATTGGCTTTACGAAAAATATCATGGACCTGTTGGCGGATGTGTTGGATTTGCTCAATGAATATGGTGGCTTTGTCAGTCTCAGACTGAGCATGGGAAGAGTTTTTCTGTGTGGTTGCAAGAGGTAGTGCAACATCAATGAGACCCAACGGTTGGAATCCCAGCCCCATATGAAATGGGTTGTGGTCGATGGAGCTATGGAGATCCCTATTGTAACTCAATTGAACATAGGGGAGACTCTCATCCCATGTGTGTGGATGTTTAGAGTTGCACATGTGAAAGATGTGCATAATCATACAATTGATGACTTTTGTTTGGTCGTTAGTTTGGGGGTGGAAAGAAGTGGATTTAGTGAGATTGGTTTCAAACAATGACTAGAGACTCGACCAAAATGTGTTGAGGAACCTATTGTCCCAGTCAGAGATGATGGCCTGTGGTATCCCAAAATGGAACCACACTCGTTCAAAGAAGATCTTGTTAGTATATTCCACTTTGATGTTGTTCTTACAGGCTGTGAGGATGGCCATCTTCAAAAACTGATCAACTACCACAAACACACAATCATTGCCTTGCTTGGTGGATGGAAGGCCAGACATGTAATTCATTGAGATGGATTCCAAAGGATTTTTGGGAGTGGGAAGAGAGGTGTATAAACTTTGTTTCTTGATGGACGACTTGACAATGGCACAAGAAATGAAATATATGATATACTTGCTGATGTCCTATTGAAGTTTTGGCCAATAAAAATGTTTCAGTAGAATGGCCATAATTCTCTCCATGCCAAAATGTCCTGCCATCTGACTGTAGTGAGATTCCTAAATCATCTTTTCACGCTCGATTACAGGAAAACAGAGATGGCCCAGATGGAATAAAATTTAGTCCTTAATGTGAAAATAGGTGACATTCCCTCATGTACACAAGAGCTAGTAGGTGGTGTCGAAGTTTTGATCGTGTATATAAAGTTGAGGCCACTCAGATGCCCCATGTCAATAGGAATGGAGCACAGTGGTGAGTGAAGGCACGGAAGGTCAAGTGAGGTAGTCAATGACATGATTTGTATCTCAATGACAAGATACTTGATGTTGAGATGGAACTGCTACAGGTAGGTGGACCACTTCTGATGGTGGTCATTTTACAAATTATCATGTGTCTATATGAATTGTAGAGGCTTTTGATCAGCCTAGATGCTTGTCTCCTTTCCTAGAATGTAATGTTTCCATTGATGAAAGGATTGTACAATGGAATACATTTACTTATCATATGTGGAGTATTTCCGGATAGTATCTGAGAGTGTTTCATTATGGTATGCCACTACATGACTGTGTTGAGTGAGAATGACACCTACAACATATTCAGATGCATCAATCTCAATCTCGAATGGTTGTTTCATATCAGGAAAGGAGAGTATGAGAGCTGAGCACAAGCGATGCTTTAGATCATCAAATGCTCATTTTGTTTCTTTCCCCCATGCGAAATTTTCCTTGTGACTACCCTTGGTCACTTGGTTGAGGGCCCATGCAATATGGGAGAATCCAAACATGAACCCTCGATAGAAGCTGGCTAGTCCCAAGAATCTCCAAAGCTCAGTTAGTGCGGTCAGGGCTGGACAATCATGGATGACATGGATATTAGTTGGATCAACATGTACCCCATGTTCATAAAATATGTAGCACAATTATTGGACCCTATTCATGCCAAAGGAGCATTTTTCCAAGTTGGCATATAGCTTCTGTTGTCGTAGAGTGCTCAAAACCTATTGAATATGTTGCATGTGGTCCTCCAAAGTTTTGTTGAATATGATGAAATCATCCAAATATACCACCAAAAATGAGTTGGTGAAGGGTATCAATAGATCATCCATCAACCTCATGAAAGTTGTTGGTGCATTTGTTAAGACAAAGGGCATAACCAACCATTCGAAGAGTGTAATGTCCCCCACCTCTTAGAGAGGTGATGAGGAGACTCAGTGGCTTGGGCACCCCCACTAGGTCATAGTCTCACACTAAAGGGGGGAAGTCAAGAAGTTAAAAGTTATATTTTTAAGTTGACTTAAGAAAGGAATAGGATAAAGGAGTAAAAGATAACTCAACAAAAGAATACAAGATTAACCCTGGGAGTTAACCTAACTCAACAGAGAATTAGAAGGAAAAGTATAAGTAAGAGGCTGGGGTGCACCTATTACTCATTATGGTTTTGGATTAGCATTTGATATTGCTCTTGAGCATTCAGTTTGGGGGTTTTACTGTACAAACCCTTATGAGCAACTCAGTGGTGAAATATCCACTCACCTTGTTCCGCAGCTTGGTCTCGGGGATGAAAGACTACTCCACACCATTCTACTCTCATCCCATATCCATCTAGTGCTTTAGAAGGTAGCAAGTCATATTGTTCTTGTGTTTCCAACAAGAACGCACCATCTTCTGGAGGGAGGTTCGATCCAGCTTATCCTAAGGGCCTGGGGCCATTCCGACAGTTGGGTTTTGTTTGCAGGGGAAGGACCATCAGTTTGAGGGATTTTCTGGAGGGTTATCATCATTCTACATTTGTCTGCAGATTGGGATGTCTTGGAGCCATAGGGGACATCCTCTAATTTAGTAAAACTCAGATCTAGGGAGATCTGCTTGAGATTTGAGTCTGAAAATTCTCCCATGGGATTCTCATAGCTCGATCTATATTCTTGGAAAGTTTCATAGCATTTGGAGGCCTCCTTCATTACGGATGAACCAACTAGGGTTTCAGTCATCTAGTGGGACACCCCATTTAGTGGGAAATTCAGATATAAGGGGTTTGAGAGTGGATTTGGGAATTTGGACATATGGGTTGTCCTTACAGTTGCTTGATCTATCATTTGGAATATTTCTCGGGATGATTGGACACTTTTGGTAGCAGGGAAAAATTATTGAGTTCTTCATTCTTCTAGCAGGACGTGGCACTTTCCAGCTTGGAGGTTGAGCATTAGTATGGCTCAGATCTGCTTGATTCAGTTTTCATTGTATATCCATCCTTTGGAGGCTCATTTTGTATTGTCGGGAGCATTTTGTAGCAGCTCGTATCTATTGCTTGTATGACCATCTAAGGTTTATTCCAGATCAGCCATCTATTGTATTGATCTTACATTGCTCATAATAAAAAGGTCAGATCTTTGCTTGTGCTTCTACATCTTGAATATATTGTGATCTCCATGTGTTGATGAATCTTGTATGCACTTAATAACTCAATAAATTAGTAGTAGTTAGTGATTCCAAGAAAGAATTTGGCTTGGGATCATTACAAAGAGACCTTATTTAGATTTGGAATTTTTATTCCATACATCAGTTGGTTCGATGGGAACCTGGTGGTATCCATATTTTAGGTCAATATTGTTGAAAAACTTTTCCCCCTTAAGTTGGTCAACAAGTTCATCAATTATGGGAATTTGGTGCCAATTCTTGACTGTGATTTTTTTTAATTCCCTTTAATCAATATAGAGCCGCCAGGTCCCATCCTTCTTCTGCACTAGTACAATTGGGATTCCGCTAGGGGAGGAGCTAGGTATGATCTACCCATTTTGAATAAGATATTGGATCTAATGCTTGATTTCATCATTTTCCATCAGTGAGCGATGACAGGTTAGTCCACTAGGTATAGGTTCACCAGGGGTTTGATCAATTGGATGCTTGACTTGGAAGTACATTGATACCCTAATGGGTGAACATAATATGTCTCTATGCTCTTCCAAAATCGTGTCCACTTAATTATGATGAAAAGATAAGCTTTGTGTAGAGGGCACAGATGTGGCAGATACCTTATTTCTGATGTGAGAACAGATCACAAAGAAGATGCAATTCTCGATCTTTGAAATGACCTTACTACATTTCTTAGCAAAGATTAAAGAAATAGCGGTAGGCGGAGCTACCTATGGTATCATGTACAATTGTCTACCCAAAGTAATAATAACACTACGAGGTATAGATTCGTACACACCATGATTCTTCCAAAAATATGGTTTCCCTAGAAGAACACCACGAACTTCAAGGGGAGAAATATCACACAATACCTCGTCTTTGAAAGGATTGATGTCATAGGGTAGATGACACTTTTGGCTAACATGAAGATATGTTCATTGGTGAAGCCAACCGATGGTGTAGGGATGTGTTTACAGTGTCTTCAGTAGGTCCAGCCTCTTGATGACCTCTGTTGAAATAAATTTCTTCTAACTGCCTCTATAGACATTGAAGTGAAGCGAAGCCCCCTTTACCACATCTCTGAGTGAAAGAGGAATTCCCCTTCCTCTGGATCTTCTTTTTCACGTGGTTGGACTTTGGTGGTAGAGAAAGTGGCACCGGGTTCAACATTGATAACTCACTTGCCTCCTTCTAGATTTGATTCAGAGTCAGATTTGGCCTCTGAATCAGAAGCCTTAAACTCAACCATGAGTGACTGCTTAGAGCAACATTCTTTGATGTTGTGCCAAGGGTTTTTATGGTTTTCACACCATTTTCCCATGTCCTTTTTTGACTTATCATTACCCTTCTTTTGTTGTCTCTTGGATTGGTTGTCCTAAGAGTGGCCATATTTACTATGTCCCTTGTTGTGTCAGTTGGGGCCACCTTTTCCCTACTTTGACTATGAGGAGTTTGTAAATCCAAACTCTCACCCTTTCTGCTTAAATTTGTACTCGATCTTGACAACATATCTATAAGCCATACCCAAAGATGCGATGTCCAAAAAATCCATTTTTGTTTGAATGTGTCTATGCAAAAAGCCATGGTACTTGAGCACCAGATGTCACTCAGAGTCTTTGATACCCATTTTTGTCAGCAGGGTATGGAAAATATTGGTGAAATCTGCTACTGTCTGGTCCCTTTCCTAACGCAGGGTAGTCCATCTGGTGTACTAGTCCTCATAGATTCCAACAGGGTAGTACTTTTCTTTAATGTCATTCTGGAAGAAATCCCATGTAGGGGAGACCACAATTATTGCATATTTCTCTATGTCCCTTTGCTTAGATTAAGTATCCCATCTATCCTTAACATGGGGGACAACCTCAAGGAGTCAAAAAGTAATCTTTTCCCTACCATAAAAATTGTGGACAGAAAAATACCCTTCGAGCAGATTCAATTGTTTATCTACAACATCTACATCTATAATTCCTTCAAATAATGGAATATAAAAATTTACCTATATCTTGAAGGGGGTTGCATGGCCGCTTGATCAATATTCTTCTCCTGTGGGCAGTCACCGAATAATCTGTGCAAAGTTTTCCATCATTTTGTTCATTTGTCATGCAAGGGCTTCCTCGAGCAACATTTTAAAAGGATATCCTCCTCCATAAACTTTCTTTTCATCCCCCATGGGTTGTTTTCGGGCTCAGTGCGATCGATCTTGCAAATGATTGACTAGTTTGAGTCCCAACTTCTTGTACAAAGATCTTGTTGGGGACATGCACAAAGAAAAATAAATGAAGAGCAGACCTCTTTGATACCACTATTTCATATTTTGGAGCAGAACAAACTAATTAATAGAATGAATACAATAAACACAGAGATACAAAGAAAAAAATAGATATTCAGTGAACAATATATTCTATTGAGTAAATGAAATAGGTTAAAACTGTAAAATTGTAGAAATGAAACAACTTGCTTGAATGGTGGTATTTATCTCTGAGAAGAGATGTGGATGCTACATGTATCTGTCGGAGCGTAATCATTACAGTAAAGCTCTAGAGTCCTTTCTAACATTACTCATGAATTCCAAAACCCTAGACATCCAAAAACCTAACTCTAGTAGGTGAAACGCCAAAAGTCATGTGGGCCCCGATGGGTAAGTTGGTACCTCAACTTCTTGGGGTCATAAATTTTGCATACAACCTCCATTTTAGGTACATGATAGCTGGTTGGAAAGGTCTTTTCCAGAACTACACATTACACCATAAAATTTTGATTATGTTTACAATTTGATTGTGGCAAGCCAAAAAGAAATTGTTTATGGCCCCAAAATGGCCCTGGAAGTAAATAAAGATGTCTTGACATGAAAACATCAAAAATAATTTAGTTTGATTAGGTGGGAGGCCACCAATATCCACCGGGAAGATGTGTAGGGATTCAGACAACACTGAAAGTGTAGAACCCATAATTATAAAGAAGCACAAAAGAACTTGTTGAACTAAAAAAATTGAAGAGGAGCCAATTGAAATAGGTGGGTGGCCACCAATATCCACCTAGATCATCCACTATCATGTTTTCCACCATAAAACCATATCTTGGACTATCTTCGACACTAGGGTTTTGGTCAATGTGACATAGTGCAATTTTTGAAGAGGACGTCGATTTTCAAGAAAACTGTTTTTGGAATTGGTGGGTAGTGTAGTCGCATGGTCCTTGGCCAAATAGACTTGTGGGAGATTACATAACTCTATTATTCTTCTCGATTGGAATTTTATGCCTCCGAATGAAATTAGCCACATGTTCTTGAATGGATTGAATAGGCAAGCTGCAAATCACGATAAAACTCAAACTGAGACTCAGATGGGTGAACCCTCAGTTGCATTGGGTCCATAGGACCAGGTTTTAACTAGGGGTTCCCCTCTGATGTTATTTTGTCCATCGATAAACTGTATCTTGAAGTATCTCCAACACCATGGTTTTGGTCAATGAGGCATAGTGCAATTTTTTAAGAGGAGGTCGATTATCAAGAACATTGTGTCGGGAATTTATGGGTAGTGTAGTCACATTTTCTTTGGATAAATAAACTTGTGGGAGCTTACGAAACTCCATTATGCCACTCGGTTTAGATTTTATGCCCCCAGACTAAATTGGCCACATGTTATTGAGTTTATATTTTTATGCCCCCAGAGACAAGTTGAAATTTACAATTAAACTCAAACCAAGACTTGTATTGGTGAACAGTTAATTGCATTAGATCTGGATCACCATGTTTCAACTATGGGGGTCCATCCACTATCATTGTGTCCTCTGGTGTAATGTAGCTAGAGAGGTAGTGGGGAGGAGGGCAGAGAGCCCTTAGTGATAATAGTGGATACCATTCAATGTAAGGTGGACTAGGTCCACTATATTATTAAATAAGGCCCACTATGGTAGTTAGATATAACAAATGGGTAATTAGATATAATAAGTGTAAGAAGACTTCTTATAAGGTTCTACTTATAGAAGATTCCTCCTCTAGAATGTTCTTAGGTGATGGTAGAACTATATAAAGGGGTTCAAGCAATGTAATGGGACATGAAGAGAAGTATTGTATTTGAAGCTGAAGCTCATTAGGAGGTTTCCCCCTCGAAGTGGCAAGTGAACATGAGAGGATTCCTTCCATAATAGGATCCATTGTATGGTATTGCCCTACCTCAAGGGTTTGATAGTAATAAATGAGATTTTACAAATTGTTCTTGTATATATATTTTGGTTGTTTTGTATTCAGTTCTTTGGTTATTAACAATTGGTATCAAAGCACTTTCCTTGGCAGACATTGTGGGCAAATATATTTTATTTGTGCAGATTTGTTTTTTTGGAGAAGAAAAAAGAGGGCCGACGACATTCCAGACATTTTCAGTATTTTTGTATAAAATTTGTAGAAACAAGTTGTAGATATGTGTTCCTCTTAGAAAAACACCCAAGTTAAAAAAAAAAAATAGTCTGAAACGGAGTCCGGAAAGTCAAGATATTGAAGTTTTAAAATCTGCAAATTTTCAGGGTTTTTTCCACGGACACCGTCGCGATTTTTTTTATTTCTGTAGTAGATGGAGGTCAGATTTGCTCAAATAAATTACATATCTGAGTTCCTCTCACAATTTCACCCAATTTCAAAAAAATAATTATCTGAAACAGTCTGAGAAGTGAAGTTATGAGCATTTTAAATTCAACAATTTTTCAGGAAAATGTCGTGATTTTCTGCAGTAATTTATTGTTCTATTTTTGGGGTTTTTTTCGTGACGGCGACAGGACTGCAAGGCTCATAAATTTTCATAGGGTGCTCATATGAATATTTCTTCTGAAACCCTCAAATAAATTCTAGAAATTACTGAAGCTTTCAAATCCCAATTGTATGACACATTGGATGTCAAATTGGATGGCCTCACAAACTACCTCAATGATAGTTTTAGTAGTATTCAAGATTCATTGGATAACATGTAGGATAGATTTCTTATGGTGGACATAAGGGATGAATATAATCAAAATATATATGTTTGGTATGATTTGGAGGCCGATTGCGATGATTGGTATATGGGTATTTGTCATTTATGGGATGACAACCACTTTCATATTTTATTTGATAACTCTAATCCACCTTCTGTAGAGAGTATCAATGTGAAAAATATGGAGCCAATGATTATTACCATCGTCCATCCTGCATATTCTACAGTGATATTATTCCTTCCAGATTCTACTACGAACATTTTCCACTATGTGGATGGATCTTCTTATTTGGATCCACATGACAAGTGTCAGTCTTTGGAGCATCATTTTCAGTTGGTTATTAGGTGCCAATATCTTCCATGTGGGGTTCACATGAGAAATTGGACATGGGACCCTGGTTTACAATGGCAATTGGATTACTTTATCATGGTGGCTTCCATTTTTCAATGGGACCATGGTTCTCTAGTCTACTTCAGCATTGTGGTCCACACTTATCCATGGGACCCTGGTATATGGTTGCACATCAAGCGTTGAGGACAACGCTTTCATAAGGGGGATGGAATGTAAGGTAGCTAGAGAGGTAGTTGGGG
>JASDQU010101682.1:110740-121269 GCA_032191745.1 Picea mariana
AAATGAGTAATTAGATATAATAAATGTAAGAGGACTTCTTTGAAGGTTCTACTTCTAGAAGATTCCTCCTCTAGAATGTTCTTAGGTGATGGTAGTACTATATAAAATGGGTTCAAGCAATGTAATGGGACATGAAGAGAAGTATTTTATTTGGAGATAAAAGTCATTAGGATGTTGCCCCCTCGAAGTGGCAAGTGAACAAGAGAGGATCCCTTCCATAATAGGATTCATTGTATGGTGTTTCCCTACCTCAAGGGTTTGATAGTAATAAATGAGATTTTACAAATTGTTTTTGTATATATATTTTGGTTGTTTTGTATTCAGGTCTTTGGGCTGAAGCTCATTAGGAGGTTTCCCCCTTGAAGTGGCAAGTGAATAGGAGAGGATACATTGTATGGTGTTGCCCTACCTTAAGGGTTTGATGGTAATAAATGAGATTTTGCAAGTTGTTCTTGTATATATATTTTGGTTGTTTTGTATTCAGGTCTTCGGTTCTTAACAACCGGAAAGACGAATCTTGGAGTATCTCTAGCACTAGGGTTTTGGTCAATGAGGCATAGTGCAATTTTTGAAGAGGAGGTCAATTTTCAAGAAAACTATGCTAGGAATTTTTGGGTAGTGTAGACACATGTTCCTTGGCCAAATACACTTGTGAAATATTAAGGAACTCTATTATGCTACTTAGTTTGAATTTTATGCCCTCGGGACAAATTGACCACATGTCCCTAAATGAATTGAAGAGGTGAGTTGCAACTCACGATAAAACTTAAACCAGAAATTGGATGGGTGAACTGTCAATTGCATTGGATCCAGATCATTGGGTTTCAACTAGGGGGGTCCCTCCGTTGTCATTTTTTCCACCAAAATATTTTATCTTTGAGTATCTCTCACACTAGGGTTTTGTTCAATGAGACATAATGAAATTTTTGAAGAGGAGGTTGAATTTCAATAAAAATGTGTTGGGAATTTGTGTGTAGTGTAGTCACGTGGTCTTTACCCAAATAGACTTGTGGGAGCTTACGAAACTCCGTTAGGCCTCTTTGTTTGGATTTTATTCTCTCGGACAAAATTGACCACATGTCCCTGAATAGGTTGAAGAGGTAAGTTGTATCTCAAGATAAAACTCAAACCGAGACTTAGATGGATGAATCGTCAGTTGCATTGGATCTGGAGTACCAATTTTCAACTAGGGGGGACCCTCTACTGTCATTTTGTCCACTAGAAAATCGTATCTTGGAGTATCTTCGACACTAGGGTTTTGGTCAATGAGGCATCGTGCAATTTTTGAAGAGGAGGTCGATTTTCAATACCACTATGTAGGGAATTTGTGGGTACTGCATTGGTGCGGTCCTTGGCCAAATAGACTTATGGGAGCTTGAAACTCCTTTATGCAGCTTGGTTTGGATTTTATGCCCCTGGACCAAATTGGCCACAT
Organism: Picea mariana; assembly: GCA_032191745.1. NCBI lineage: Eukaryota > Viridiplantae > Streptophyta > Pinopsida > Pinales > Pinaceae > Picea > Picea mariana. The sequence goes on from JASDQU010101682.1 coordinate 112,176, forward strand.
GTCCCTGAATGGTTTAAAGAAGTGATTTACAACTCACAATAAAGATAAAACCGAGACTTAGATGCAAAAATCGTCAGTTGCATCGGATCCAGAGAATCGGCTTTTAGCTAGTGGGGCCCCTCTGCTGTTATTTTTTACACCATAGAATCATAGCTTGGAGTATCTATGGCTCTATGGTTTTGGTCAATGAGGCATAGTGCAATTTTTGAAGAGAAGGTTGATTTTCAAGAACACTGTTTCGGGCATTTTTGGATAGTGTAGTCACATGGTCCTTGGCGAAATAGATTTGTGGGAGCTTATAGAACTCCAATATGTCGCTAAGTTTGGATTTTATCATTCGACCAAATTGGCCACATTTCCCTGAATGGCTTGAAGAGGTGAGTTTCAACTCGCGATAAAATTCAAAATGAGACTAGGATGGGTGAACCCAACTGCATTAGATCCATAGCACCGATTTTAAATTTGGGGGGGCATACACTGTCATGTTTTCCACCGGAAAAATGTATCTTGGAGTATCCCTGACACTACGGTTTTGGTCAACGAGGCATAGTGCAATTTTTGAAGAGGAGGTCAATTTTTAGGAACATTGTGTCGATAATTTTTGGGTAGTGTAGTCATGTGGTACCTGGACAAATAGACTTATGGGATCTTAAAAAACTTCGTTGTGCCACTCAGTTTGAATTTTCTGAACCCAAACCAAATTGGCCACATGTCCTTGAATGGTTTGAAGAAGCGAGCTGCAACTCACTATAAAATTAAAACCATGACTCGGACGGGTGAACTGCCAGTTCCATTAGATCTAGAGCATCAACTTTAAACTACGAGGGGCCTTCTGCTATCATTTTTTCGACCAAAAAACTATCTTGGAGTATCTCCAATACTAGGGTTTCGGTCAATCAGGCATAGTGCAATTTTTGTAGAGAAGGTTGATTTTCAAGAACAATATTTCGATCATTTGTGGGTAGTGTAGTCACGTGGTCCTTGGAAAAATAGACTTGTGGGAGCTTATGGAACTCTACTATGCCAATCGGTTTGGATTTTATTCCTCTAAACAAAATTGTCCATATGTCCCTGAATGGCTTGAAGAGGTGAGTTGAAACTCAAGATAAAAATCAAACCGTAACTTGGATGGGTGAACCATCAATTGCATTATATTCGTAGCATCGGGTTTCAACTAGCGGGGGTTGTCCGCTCTCATTTTTTCCACCGAAAAACTGTATATTGGAGTATCTTCGACACTATGGTTTTGGTCAATAAGGCATAGTGCAATTTTTGAAGAGGAGTTCAATTTTCAATAACATTGTTTCAAACATTTTTGGGTAGTGTAGTCATGTGCTCCTTGGAAACATAGACTCATGGGAGCTTACAAATCTCTGTTATGTCGCTCATTTTGAATTTTATTCCCCCAGACCCAATTGGCCACATGTCCCTGAATGGATTGAAGAGGTGAGTTGCAACTCACGATAAAACTCAAACCGAGACTTAGATGGTTGAACCCTCAGTTGCATTAGATCCGAAGCACCGAATTTCAACTAGGGGGGGGATCTATTGTCATTTTTTCCACCATAAAACCACATCTTGGAGTATCTCTAGAATTAGGAATTTTCTCAGTGCTTATTACATATGTTTAGGCAAGGCATGTCAAGGAAAGGAAAGTAAAGGAAAGGCATGGAAAGTGATAAGGAAAGTGAAGGAAAGGCATGGCATGACAAGTGATAAGTCAAGGAAAGTGAAGGGAAGGAAAGTAAATTGAAGGCAAGGCAAGGAAAGGAATGGAAAGGATAGGAAAGGAAAACGAAGGCAAGCCATGTAAATTGAAGGCAAGGCATGGGAAGGAAAGTGAATAAAAGGAAAGACATGGCAAGTGAAGGCAAGGTCAGGAGAGGTAAGGTAAGGAAAGTGAAGGAAAGGCAAGGCAAGTCAAGGCAAGGAAAGGAAAGGAAAATAAAGGAAGTTGAAGGTAAGGAATCACAAGGCAAGTGAAGGCAAGGCAAGGCATGGAAAGTGAAGACAAGGAAAGTCAAGGAAAGGAAAGGTAAGGAAAGTGAAGGCAAGGTCTGGAAAGGAAAGTGAAGGAAAGGCATGGAAAATGGAGGCAAGGCATGGAAAGGAATGTGAAGGAAAGGAAAGGAATGAAAAGTCAAGTAAGATTTCCAGGAAACTTTTAAAGATTCGAAGGATACCAATGGAAAATGGAATCTTCAACATTCCAGATTTAAAGGAATTTGACTCTAGCAGCTTCCTAGCATTTGAGACAGCTCTTGCAACTATCTCGAGATCTTTATTAGTTAGGAAATTTGAGTTTAAGAGTTTCACATAATTTTTAGATTTATTTTTAGGGACGGAGAAAAGCTAACAACATTTATGGGATATAGTTCCATATTTGAAGCAGCCTTCGATTCCAACAATTCCAAGCGTTATGCAAGCAAATAATTGACATGTTATTTTTTATTTCATTTCCACAAAATTAGTAGTAGTTTTTTAATGATTTTTATTATTTAAACTATCACTTCTAAGTGATGAGAGGGTGGGGGGGTGGAGGGAGGGGATTCATTCAAAGGGACTGAGAGGACTTGGATCCATTTTTTGTCTTAAAGGTTCTTATTATAAGACAATTTTGATCCTTCCTACCTATGTAAAGATTTCAACTATTAATGAAGTCGATGGTTGGTGTGTATCTCACATCTTTGTTTAGCACTTCTATTTCCTCATATTGAACATATCATTACTGTTATATTCTCATATGCCTGTATGTATGTGATGAAAATGTTTCTTTATTTTGTATAGTGCAATCTTTGCCACATGTGTGTTTGAGTGTTTTAAATCTAGTTCATAAAGGATTTTTGAGTGTAGGTTCATTATTCTACTAGTCAAAGTATATTAAAGAACATATTCTCTTTGATGATTTTTAGTTTTGTTCCATTCATTTCTCCCTAATTATATCAATACTGATTTTACTCCAACTAAGGTTTTATTTACCTGATATGTTGCACATGGGGAAGAGGTTTTATTATCCCATTCATCAAGTTACATTTAGATTAAGACTATGATCCCTCCACCTCTCTAAAACTATTTTCTTTACAATATTTTGAAACAAGGTGTGCTAGGATTAACTCAATAGTAGTCTTGAGTCAACTTCTAGTGCTAACACCTTTGATGAGTTCTTACTTGGAATTATTTGTAGTTTGAATTTTGTACCAATAAACAAGATTGTAAAGTGGTATATAACTAGACTTGGTTTATAATATTGAAATACATAACCACCTTTATTTCGTTTTCTTTCGTCCTATGTCATATATTTTTCTTTAATAACCATCAACCCTATGGGAAATTCAATTCCTTTGGAGTTTTTTACTGATCTCATGAGGGTATGCTTTCCCTCTAAGCATCTTTCAAACCAATAATCAGTTCCTCATTCATTATCTCTTGGTGAAACCACTGCGTATATGTGCCCTGCAAAAAATGGAGTGGCAAAATGTGAGTCCACTAAATGAAAAAAACATATCATATTCATTCTAGTTATTCAAAATGTAATAGAAGGATTCAATGAACCTAGAAGTACAAGATATGAGACATGACCATAATATACTGAAATACTTTATTGGTCCTCCTCCGATTGGGATAATTCCATAGTTATATGTTTACCAATGGGGAGTGATATATGATCCCATATATTAACCCAATCTGTCGATTCACAATCATCCCATTCATTACTACTACATGGACCATAGAAGAAATAGAGTTTTCTCGTCCATATTTCAACTATTTCATTTTCTTGATGTTTTAAGTGAATGGAATCCATGAGTTCCCTAGATTGTTTTACATTCATACCACTATGATCGATCTATATCAACCACCTCCTGAAAATATTTATGTACACATTTTTTCTTGTGTGATTGGTCATCACGGGTTCCTGTCCCCTTTCCCATTACTGAAGAACACCATTCAACAATAGATTTTTTATCTTGAATGAGAGAAGTAGTAGTGAAATTCATTTATTTCATGCATAATGTTTTTTTTTTCATGCACCTTCTCCATCATGCTCCCCTTTCCCGTTGTCGGACTCAAAATAGTTCCATATGTGTGGTACCTTTAGTTTTTTGTGCAACATACACAAGAATTGTTTAACTGACCTACGCATCCATATGACCAAATCCAATGTTGATCCATCTGTATGTTATGCTCCTTAAGGTGGTTGTACATAGGCTAAGTCATGGCACTGATCATCACTTATGTAGAAGTGATACTGTTTCAATATAACTCTTTTTTTTTCATTACTATCTGGTCACTACTTGCATGTGATATGTACCATTATGTTGACTTGATCTAGGTGATAATATTGGCTTTGAATCTAATTTTGCAGTTGAAGGGTGTAGTTCTCAGCAAAATCAACCACTGATAACACAATACCAATAGGAAATGTATCTCTGCATATTCTAAAATTATCATTCTTCCATCGAGCCACATGGACATGTTGAACATAATGTCATGTATTTTCGACGAATTCTTTCATGAAGTCACAAAATCGTACTTGGGAAGTAGCCAATTGTATCTTTTTTTGTCCTGTCCTCCATCAATATCATATGTCACATATTTAAAGTTTTTCAAGGCAACCTCCTTCCTACCCAATTCATACTCATCGCTTACATGGATATAATTTCTTATTAATTTCATTCCACCACACCTGGGGAATGTACCATCTAAGCATGCATTTTGATCAAATGTAAAACCCTCTGGCCTTGTACACAAGACGTTTTGAATAAAATATCTAGATGATGACGGTGACAATGTAACTGGGCATTCATACAAAAGGGTGTTGTTCAAAACATGAAATATATATGTGTGTGTGTGTGTGTGTGTGATAATAATTACCATACTCAATGTGATATCTACAACAACACATGTTACGGATTGTGTTTATTTGAACATACCAAGGATTGCATTTATGGAAATATCTTTGGCCTAACTTAAGTACACAATGTATTTTTCTAAATCTGTCATATAATTATGTCTGTGTAATGTCAATATAGTTTTTAATATGGGGTTTACGGTCCCTAGATCCCCTTCTCAATTTTAGTACATTTTTTTTGTTGGAAGAGGGCCTTGTGTTATCATGCCAGAAATCATGAACTAGTCCCTTAACCACTGCAATTAACTTCATGTCAGAACGAGGTAGCCTTCCAGTGAAGTCCCACAAATATTTTAGGGCACCTGTGTCAAGGCTATCTTGTCTATGATAATACTTTATAATGGTTTTTAACATTGCATTTTAAGAGGTGAGAGGCTTGTTGTAGGAAACAATGTTTTCTTGTAATCTTGCTAACAATTGACTGGGACAAGACACGCTAAGCTGCATTACATTATTTAGAATGTGACTTCTTACCAATTCTTTGAAAATCATCTACAAGTTTTTGTACTAAATGATGAATTTTTTCTACACTTTTGACTGTTTTAATGCCTAAAGTTCTCCTAACAACAGACAAACTTCTAGATTTTAACAAAGATAAAAATAATTGACATTTAGAAGCATCAGATTTTGGTTCAAAATATTCTTGAATTATTTTATAAGAGTGATAAAAAATAGTACAGTTAGGTAACTAACCTTCAATTGATTCTAGACCACTTTCATCGACCTGAATGTGTTTAGGATTTCTTCATTGTGCAATGCTCAATCTAGGTAGGGACGATGAACCTCTATTATGGAACTCTTGAACTTCCTTTTGTGGAGTTAACAATGTTGTAGTTCTTTCCCCTTCAATCACTAACAGATCAACTATGGGAGGAGAGAGCACATTTTACTGTCCAACAAGAGATTGCACCAGAATACCTTCTTCACTGCAATGTTGTACACCAGTTGCTTCTCTAATTTCATCCATTGTATAATCAGCTCCAAGAAAATCCTCTATCATTTGTTCATCCAAAAATATTTGTCTTGATGAGATATTGTTTGTATTTCTCTCTAATGAACTCTTTCTATTTTCTTCTGGTGATGGAGGAGAAACATTATTGGAATCTATTGCGGTAGAAATTGGATTTCCCTCATGTGAAAGACTACGCTTTGACATACTGAAATTTTCTTGTTCTCTTCCTTATTCTACCTTTTTGATTGATTTCTTTTTTCTCGAGGAATTTATTTCTCGATTCCAGTGGTTCCCCATGTTTAAAGATAAGAATTGGCTTCCAAACACTCACCACGAATTTTTCTTTTTATTATGTAATACGACACAACCAAGTGGAGAAATTTGTTTTGGTATTTAAAAAGAAGACACATTTAATAATTCCAATTCCAATTCTAATTTAACTTGGATAGATTTGTCTTCCAATTCCAAGAAGACACAAAGTCACACAAGAAGATACAAAAAAAAATTCCAATTGTGCTTGGAAAAATTTGTCTCCCAAGTCCAAGAAGAAACAATAAGATACAAACAATAATTCCAATCACACCTCCACAAAATTTTCTTCCAATTCCAAGAAGACACAAGAAGTCACAAACAACAATTCTAATTGCACTTGGACAAATTTGTCTTGTAATTCCAAGAAAACACAATTACATACAAACAACAATTCCAATTTCACTTCACAAAGTTGTCTTCCAAAGTTTTCTGCAATGGTCTGAAAATAGCACAAAGGTATTTATGAATCTAACAAGAAAACTAAAAAATTTAAAACATGTTTGTGCAGGATGCTTTTGTCTGAAGTTGTCATGTTTTTACTCAACCATGACATAGATGAGGTGGGGTGTGATTGGAACAAAAACATTCCCAGTAGAAATGCATGCGCATTCCTAGATCGCGTGCGCACTAAAGCATGTGCATGTTATAGGAACATGTGTGCATTCTTGTTGAGTATAAACAACCAATTCATTCAAGTCACTGGAGAATGTGCATGCTCTTAATACAACGAATATAGCATTTAATATCCACCAAACATTTTTATGAATAAAATTGTATAGGGGTATGGAGACAACTAGGGCCTAAGGGGTTACAATTGAAAGTGTTTTCAAGGAGAGATAAATGTTTAGAGCACCACGATGTGGGTGATGTGAGTCCAAGGGTTGTACAAAAGGTATATGCATAGTGCACTAAGGGATCGAGTTAGTTTGGGGTTAAGGATTGAGTATAATTTATTATTAGCCTTATATGGAGCTAGGGGAGTCTATGTCATTGTCTACATCATTCTCTAGGTCAATGTCTAAATCTAGATCTAGATTTATGTGGTGGTCTAGGTCATGTTCTACGTCAAGCTCTAGGTTTGGTGACAAGGTATTTGAAGGAATGAAACCTACTGAAATGGACATTATGACTTTTTCGAGGCTTAGAGATTATGAGATTGTAGTGCAAGCAAATTGAAAGGACCGTTTAGAGGTGGAGAGATAGTAATATTGCAATGACCCATTTGGAGGCCTAGACTAAGGAGAGAGAGGGAGGGGTATATAGTGAGAGTGAGACTAAAAATTTTAGAGAGAAAGTAGTGGTAGATATAGGAGAGAAAGATAGGAGAGATAGAAAGAGGGAGGGGGAGAGGTATAGGGAGGAGGGGGATAGAGAGAGAATGTATGAGTGTGAGAGGGGGGAAGAGAAATAGAGAGAGGGGCAATATACAAGGAGTGTTTGAGTGTGTGAGAGAGAGGGAGAGGGAGACAAAGAGAGTGGGTAGAGAGAGTGAGAGAGCAAGGGGGGGAGAGAAAGTGAGGATGGGTAGATGTATGAGAGAGAGAGAGGAGAGATAGTGAGAGGAAGGGGGCGAGAGAGAGGGATGGAGAAGGGGGTGGAGAGAGAGTGGAATTGATCATGAGAGGAAGGGGGGAGATAGCGGTAAGGGAGGGTAGAGAGATATAAAGAGCGAAATGGGGGGAGGGTAGAGGAGAGAGGAGAGAGAGAAATAGGTGATAGATGTAGGAGATAAAGGGAGGAGATAGAGGGGGATGGAGGGGGAGAGATAGATGGAGGAGGGGGGTAGAGAGAGAATGTGTGAGTGTGAGAGGGGGGGGGAGAGAAATAAAGAGAGGGGGACTGAACAAGGATAGGGTGGAGAGAGAATGAGATTTATTGTGAGTAGAGAGCTAATGAGAGGGAAGGAGAGAGAGAGAGGGAGGGAGGGAGGAGAGGATGGGGAGAGAGTGAGACTAGTTTTGAGAGGAAGTAGGGAGATAGAGGAAGGGGGATAGAGAGATATAAATATCTTAATGGTGGATAGAAAGTGTGTGTGCAATAATGTGGGAGTAAGAGAGAGGTAGATATAGAGGGGAGGTAGAGAGTGAGAGAGAGAGAGTATGAGTGGTCTATGTCATGGTTTACATCAATATCTAGGTCAACGTATAAATATAGATATATCTCTATGTCATGGTCTAGGTCATGGGGCGAGATAGTGAGAGTGAGAGAGTAAGAGGAAGAGAGGAAAAATAAGGGGGGTATAGAGATAGGGGGGTCCAGGTGATGGTATAGGTATAGGTCATGGTCATGTTCATATAAGTACTCATATAAGTAATATTTCACTAGAAGAAGAACAAAAACTTAACACTCACCTTACAGGAAAGGCTACATTTCTCTTTTGCACATGTATCATTTATTTGTTGTGAGACATGTCTTTCCTTTAGATGGACAAAGAGAGAGGGAGTTAGAACTATGAGAAAAGAGGAGGAGGAAGGGAGGGACATAAAGATAGAGGAAAAGACAGGGTGAGAGTGAGAATAACAACAATGAGAGAGAGAGTGAGACTGAGTGTGAGGGGAAGAGGGGCTAGAGAGATATAAAGAGAGAAATGAGCGGAGAGTATAGGAGAGAGGGGGAGGAGAATATAGTGAGAATTAGACTAACAAAAATGAGAGAGAGAAAGAGGTGGTAGATGTAGGAGAGGAAGATAGGAAATATAATGGAAGGTAGGGGGGTATATAGAGGGAGAAGGGGGGTAGAGAGAGAATGTGTGAGTGTGAGAGGAGGGAAGATAAATAATTTAGAGAGGGAGCTTGGAAAATGAGTGTTTGAGTTTGTGAGAGGGAAGGAGAGGGAGACAAAGAGTGAGGATAGAGAGACAATGAGAGGAAGGGGGGAGACATAGTGTGGATGGGTGGATGTATGAGAGAGAGATAGTGTGA
>JASDQU010101682.1:150698-172159 GCA_032191745.1 Picea mariana
CAAAGGAAGACATAGAGTGGGGATAGAAAGTGTGTGTGTGAGAGTGTGGGAGGGAGAGAGAGAAAGGCATAGTAAAACAATAGAGAGTGTGAGAGCGAGAGAGAGGAAAATAAAGAGGGTGGTAGAGAGAGAGGTAAATGTAGAAGAGGGGTAGATGTAGGAGAGATAGAGGAGAGATATTGACATGGGGGAGAGAGAGAGAGAGAGAGAGAGAGAGATTTTAAGAGGGGGAGAGAGAAAGACAAAGAGAAGTGTGCACCCGTTATTGTAGCACGTGCATGCTCCTATAGCATGTGCACATTCCTAGAGAACGTGCACACTTATTGAATTAAATCTGTTTAGGAGGGATTGACAAGGTGTATGCTAACTTGGTTGGCTCAGACTTAGGTTTGGGATGACAAACCTAGTGGTTCAGTCTACAAATTAATGAAAACCTCCATTTTTTTTAATACCCCTCTGTATCTTTGTCTTTGATGTCATTTTTATATAGCCTACACAATTTAGTTGTTGATGAAATTATAGACATAGATTGAGTCGGCTATGCATATTTCAAATGTATAATTTTTTTTTAAATTATTATTGTTTACTATTTTTAATCTATTTTTTCTTCACATGTATCAAAAACCTAGAACACATACCTCTCTTATTTCTGCTATAACTTTTTCTCATCTTAACAATTACTCAAATGAGTTATATTCGGCAATAGATGAGACCAATACCTATGATATAAAAAAAACAATTTTTTTTTTATCATTTTAAGAACCTTTTAGTCTGCATGAACAAAAGACATGGTAATTCCAGGCATATGTTGACTTTGATAATTTAAAAAATATATAAAACTAATATTGAAAATTTCCAGAAAATACATGGAACACCAAAAACGGGTTCTCTACAAGTATACAAGTTTTTGGAACAAAATTACATCATTAATACACAAAAAACTTGCACGAATGAAAATATATAACTTATATTTTGTTGGAAAAATAATATACCACTTTTAGAAAAAATCAAATTTGAACTAGTTATTCTCAATGTCTATGAATAAAATTTGTATATTCAGAAATATAATTCAATTCCCTACGTTTCATGTTCTTACATCATATCCAAATTCATTGTAAAAGTACCTTGAATAATCCCTCCAAGTTAACAGATTGATATTTTTCCAGGTTTGCATTGCCACTAGCACATCATGAGAGACCATCATTATCTTGCACTCACCCATGTGGTTTTGAATTATTTTTTTTAAGTTTTGAAGCATTCATTAAAAAATATAATTTTAAAACCATATTATGTATTTTATCTTTTTATATATATATTTTTAAATCAATTTAAATTTAAAATATAGATTGATGAGAAATTCTTTTTGAAAATAGAGTATGATAAAGCTTCCTTTTGGAACGAGTTAATATCACTACTTAAGTGGATTATGTTAATATTCTCCCATGCCAACTTAAATTATCAAGTCAAGGGCACCTTAATTTAAGGCCTTCCCCCACTCTAATAGTCAAATATTTCAATGTATTGGAATACAAACATTACTTTCAACGTTGATCCAAAAGTGGTTATTGTACACTTTGTCATCTATTTAGGTATTTTTTTGGTGGAAACAATGGAGTTATTGGTTTGTAGGGAATATTTTAGGGGTGGTTCTTTATTTGGTGATTTGTGGTCCAAAAACTTCTAAATCGTGTTTAAGGTCTTCAATGAACATTTTTTTGGTCAAAACTCTACGACTGAAGTTACCAATCTGTCAACAATGACACTCTAGGGGTGGTTCTTTATTTCGTGATTTGGGGTCCATAAAAATTTTGAATCATGTTTGAGGTCTTCAATGAACATTTTTTGGGTCAAAAATATACTACTTAAGTTACTAATCTCTCAACGATATTTTACACTTTGAGATATTTCCAATGGCTCAAATATAACCTCATTCAGTGCGCGTGTACATAAGTTATGTCTCGTGAAATTTGACCTATCATGTTGACCACCATGATAGCAAGTGGACACCATGAAAACTCACATTACTCACACATGTGGATTTATTCACATGTGGACTTTCAAGAATATTCTATAAGGTCCAAATCATTAACCCTAATTAGTAATTGAGGCATCGATAAATCCTAACCCTCACCCCATAAAATTATTAGGCTAAGTTAAATACTCAGTTACTAGAATATGAAGGGGTTCCATGCTTATTAGAAGAATTAGAAGAATACTCATTTGTGTAGAGCATATAGGAGTTGGATATTGAATCATAACAGAGGAATTAGAAGAATTTGTAATAGTCATTCACAACACAATGAATATGGAAACTCCATAATGGGATTCACGGTCTTTGTATTTTTCTTTCATAACTCAAAAGAAAATAACAATGCATAGGCCTCACCTTCTATATATGTTGTTCATATATTTTTTTTACCCATGGTACATATTGTGATATTTTATGTGGATGGTGTGTTATTTTCTTAGCTTCTTTCAATACAGTTTAATAATATTAAATTTGAAAATCTAAGTAAAATACTACATAATAAGAGATTGTAGAATATTGTAAGATCCATTGTGATGAACTATTCTAATGGAATATCCATACATTATTACAAAACAAAATTGTTTTTACTACGTGACCAAAAACGTTAGTCACTACATTTTTCATAAGATGAAAACTACCAAGTTTGAGCAATTTTGATATATTTTAGGTGATGTAGCTCTAAATTACTAACATAAGCTACTAATAAATATTATGGATAATGTTAATACCTAAATAGTGGTTCATTACCCCTTAATTGGGACATATTACATTAGTAATGTTATTTTATTTATGTCGGCTTTAGTCCATTAGTTGTAATTATACCTTCTAGTCTCCTATATATACCAAGGGGACATTTTCATTTGGAATCATCTTGTATTTGGACATTTATGTGGGCATAAGGAGGTTTCCCCCTTGAAGAGGATTATTATCTGAATTTCTCTCTTTTTCAAGGCATTGAGTACTTAGTTTGAAGTTTTTCTATGCTATATTGATATTTGGTTCCAAACATATGGTATCAGAGCTTAAGGTCTTGGGTTTCGCTGCTACATCTGAGGTACCTTGGAATTTTTGCTATAACTTTTTTTTATACAATGATTCATAAGGAACAACTTGGAGGATATTTAGTAGATGGGTGAAGGTACATTGGGTTAAAATTTCAGCTCCCGGGGCCTTATACTTTTGAAGATACAACCTTTGTAAGATAGGGTTCTGGAATCAACCTGAATTGAGTCTTTGCAGAATGTTCTCTATAAAACCTTTTTTGTAACATTCCAGACCCTAAACATCGACAGATATTCACAGAAATTAGGAAGTTATATGTGGTAACAATTTCATCTTCTGGGTCATTTTAAATTTGTAGATACACCCTATGGAAGATAGGGTATCTGACTAGTCCTATTGACTAGTATCAATCAGGTGTTCTGGGTGAAACAATCATAACTTCTTCCTATGGTATCCAAATTTAGTGAGACTAGTTGCATGGGATAGTGGACATCCCTAGTATTTTTGGTACGAGTTTCAGAATTTTATATAAATTATTTTGTGCAAGGAACGCTATACAAAGGAGATCTCCTGGAAAGGAAAAAAATCAACAAGTTGTGGAGAAGTTACCATAAATTACAGTTGGCACATCCAATTTTTATCAGACCTATGTAATTGCAGAGAAGAAATATCAGAGACCTACAAAAAAAGAAAATTCCATGCTTAGAAGGGTCAAAATTTTGACATACAATAAAATGAAGATTGTCTAGAAGAACCACCTCAAAATCAAGGTTTAAAGTGATACTTGGCCAACATGCCACCAAAAAAGGGAACTTCTACACCAAATAAGCCTCTATACAATCCTACTTGGACTCTTTATGAAGGTAAAGAAATGCATAGGGACATAAATGATTTACAAAAGAATATAGTAACAAAATATGAACTACAAGAGATGGTGGATTCAATGGAAGCTAAGTTTGAGGAAATAAATACTAAGATGGATGGTTTAAAAGGGGAGATCATGTAAGGATTATAAAATTTCCTAATAGAGAGGACACTTGAAACTAAAAATATATCCAATGAAATTCATGATGAGGACACAAGGAAGGTGAATCAAGAATGGGGAAACCCCAACTTTTGGTTGAATACCAACCACGTTCCTAAGATCGATATGAGGAAGTTTAATGGAAAGGACCCAATCACATGGATACTTCAGATAGAGAAATTCTTTGATCTACATAATGTTCCACATACACAAAAGGTACAAATTGCTTCTTTATATTTAGAACCCAATCAATTTGTATGGTATCGATGGCTTTGTTCTCGCAAATCACTCGTCACTTGGACAATTTTCAGGGAAAAAATGATAGCACACTATGAGGATAGAAGGAGAAATACCTTCTTTAGCCAATTGATAAATCTTAAGAAAAAGGGTTCAGCTACAAAGAACATTGAGAGATTCCAAAGATTGAATATAAAGGTAACAAATATTCCTGATGAGCACTTGATTGATGTATTCATATGAACTTTAAGGGATAACATTCAACAAGAGGTTCTCCTTTCGGAACCCAAATCATTGGAGAATGCATTTAGGGTGACAAGAAATGTTGACAGTAAAAATATGCCTATGGATACTACAAGGACCAATCCTAACATCTATAGAGAGAATAACTCTCCTTCTAAAACACCTCAACCTACAAGGTTGACACCTCAACAATTGGAGGAAAGAAAAGAATTTTTTTTATGTTTTAATTGTGACAACAAGTACATAAAGGGACATAAGTGTGGTGAGAAGACATTATTCTACATATATTGTGAAGAGGAAGAAGAACAAGAACAAGAACAAGAACCATCTCAAGATGAAAACGTAGGAGCAATTTCTTCTGAAGAGTTGACTCCCACAATATCGTGTAATGCATTGGCTGGAATTAGCACTACTCAAACCCTCAAGATCAAAGGTTATATCAAAAAGAAAAAGGTAATAGTCCTAATTGATTCTTGTAGTACTCATAATTTCATTCACTATAAATTAGCCAAAAATCTCAATTGCTTTGTATATCCAGTGTCATATTTCCAGATAATGAGTACAGATGGAGGAACTATCAATTGCTCAGGAAAATGCAATAAGATCAATCTTACAATGGGGGAATATGCAATGAATACTCCAATGATTTCTATACCCATGGGTGGTGCTGATGTTGTACTAGGAATCCAATGGTTACAACCATTAGGAACAATGGATTTTAATTTTCAATAACTTTTTATGAGATTTTCATTGGAAGGAAAAGAAATTGAGTTAAGAAGTATCACAGGGAAACCCGGTAAGGTGATAATCTCTAATGGCATGAAAAAATTATTGAAAAAGGGGAATCAAGGTGTTATTGCACAACTATGCTCACTAGATGTTCAAACATCTAAGCCATCTATTCCTCGAGATCTCCAAGGTATCATCGATAAGAATTCCAAATTATTTGAAGATATTCCCAAAGGTCTTCCACCCACTCGAAATCATGATCATGGTATTCACCTAATTCATGGGAGTGTCCCTCCTAACATCAGGCCATATAGATACACTTATGCCCAGAATAGTGAAATTGAGCACATGGTTAAAGTTCTTATTAGACCTAGTCAAAGTTCTTACTCTGCACCAATGGTAATGGTATTCAATAAAGATGGTTCATGTCATATGTGTCCAAATTATATAGAGCTCAACAAGATCACTATTAAATATAATTTTCCCATTCATGTCATTGATGAATTGTTAGATGAACTACATGGATCAATCTATTTCACAAAGTTGGATCTCCATTCAAGGTATCATCAGATTAGAATGAAGGAAGAAGATATCCCAAAAACAACATTCTAAACTCATGAAGGCCATTATCAATTTTTGGTCATGGATTTTTCCCTTACAAATGCACCTTCCACATTCCAAGGGTTGATGAATTTCATTTTCAAGCCCTTCCTTCGGAAATTTGTGATAGTATTTTTTGATGATATAATAATCTATAGCAAGTCTTGGGAGGATCATTTGTGACATGCTGACAAGGTGCTACAACTACTAAAGGAGAAAAAACTATATGCCCAACCATCCAAATGTTTCTTTGGAGTGAAGGAGCTAGAGTATTTGGGTCATATTGTATCTCATGAAGGTTTCAAGGTAGAACCTAACAAGATTAAGGCCATGATGGACTGGCCGATTCCCAAAACATTGAAGAATCTTAGAGTATTTTGGGTTTGACAAGTTACCGCCACAAGTTTGTTTGGCACTATGAAAGAATAAAAACACCTTTAACGATGCTAACTAAAAAGGATGCATTTCCATGGACTCCAGAGGAAACTAAATATTTTTAACAACTTAAAGAGGTGATGTGAAAATCTCTTTCCTTGACCACTCCAGACTTCACGAAAACCTTTATTGTGGAATGTGATGCCTTGAGAAATGGAATTGGTGCTATCCTAATGCAAGAAGGAATGCCCCTAGATTTTGAAAGTCAACCACTCAAGGGAAAGGACTTACACAAACCCATTTATGAGAATGAAATGATGGCAATACTAAATGAAAAGAAGAAATGATGCCCTTACTTAATAGGTAGGAACTTCAAGCTCAAAACAGATCATGATAGTCTTAAATACTTCTTGGAGCAAAGACTATGTTTAGAAGAAAAACAAAATGGGTAACCAAGATATTGGGTTATGATTTTGAAATCGTCTATAAAAAAGGGAAGAAAAATGTTTTGGCAGATGCACTCTCAAGAAAGGATGAATATGTTGAGGCCTTTCTCTATGCTATCTCGATCATCCAACCCAATTGTATAATAGAAGCAAGGGATGAATGGAAAACTGACGAAAACATGTGGACTCTCATTCAAAGGTTGTAGCAGGATTCCAGTGCATCACGTACATTTACATGGAAAAATTTTCACTATGGTACAAAGATCACTTATATTTATGTAAGAACTCCCAACTCAAACAAAAGGTACAATTGGAATTTCACACCTCTCCAGTAGGAGGGAACTCGAGATTTTTGAAAACCTACCATAGGGTCAAGAAGGAATTTTTTGGGGATGGCCTTTAAACTGATGTTCAAAGATTTGTGGCAGACTGTTTGGTTTGCCAACAAAATAAAGGTGGAAACAATCAAGACCCCAGGTATTTTACAACCATTATCCATCCAAAGTCAGGGCTGGGAGGAGGTTTCCATGGATTTCATCATAGGGTTACTGAAGTCTAAAGGAAAGAGTTTCATCATGGTGATTGTTGATAGACTGGCCAAGTATGCACACTTTTGTGCACTCTCTCATCCCTTCAAAGCTAGTACAGTTGCCACCGCATTCATGGAGATAGTTCAAAAGCTACATGGAAGCCCAAATATTATTGTAAGTGACAGAGATCCCATCTTCACTGGACATTTTTGGACATAATTATTTTCTTTTTTGGGTACTCAATTGGCTCATAGATCATCCTATCATCCTCAATCTGATGGAAAAATTGAGATAGTGAACAAATTTTTAGAAGGCTACCTTCCTTTCTTTGTATCTGATAAAAAAACACAATGGTTCAAATGGTTACCCTTGGTACAATGGTGGTATAACACTTCCTTTCATACTGCAACAAAAATGACACCATTTATGGCACTCTATGGATACCACCCTCCTTCCATCATTTCTTCTCTAAAATAAAAATATAAGGTTCAAGTAGTGGAATATCGCATTGAGCATCAACAAAAATTTCTCTAAATATTAAAGGACAACTTGACCATGGCACAAAATCACATGAAACAACAAGAAGATCAACATCGTAGTGAAAGAAGTTTTGAAGTATGGGATTGGGTGTTTTTAAGACTACAACCATACAAACAGATGTCCATCAAGCAAGCCAAGAAAAATAATAAGGTGTTGCAAAAGATTGGTACTATGGCATACAAATTGGAGTTGCCTGCATCTTCACGAGTACACCCATCTTTCCATGTTTCATGCTTAAAGAAGGTTACAGTTCAAACTATATTTCCAAAACTTGATGAGGAAGAAAAAATGATATTGGATCCTGAAGCCATTATTGACACAAGAATTCACCAGCTGAGGAATAGATCCATTTCAGAGTATCTCATTAAATGGAGGAAACTACCGGTTGAAGATTCCACTTGGGAAGATGAGTCTTTTATACAGAGGCATCCAGAGTTACTCAAGCATTGTGGACAACACTTGTCTCAAGGGGAGGGGCATGTTAAGCCCTAAATAGTGGCTCATTACCCCTTAATTGGGGCATATTACATTAGTAATGTTATTTTATGTATGTCGTCTTTAGTCCATTAGTTGTAATTATACCTCCTAGTCTCCTATATATACCAAGGAGACATTTTCATTTGGAATCATCTAGTATTTGGACATTTATGTGGGCATAAGGAGGTTTCCCCCTCGAAGAGGCTTATTATCCAAATTTCTCTTTTTTTCAAGGCGTTGAGTACTTAATCTGAGGTTTTTCTATGCTATATTGATATTTGGTTCCTAAAAGATAAAGATATATACGACTAGTCTATAACTATGTGCACACAAATTCATAATATTTATTACGTGTATGTCATTAATCTAGCACTATAGTCATTTTAGCATGATTTATCATGTTAAGTAGGATTTTAAACATTGAACTCAATTTTGAAGTATGAAAGGATGTCTTGACCATGATGTGTGAAACTACATCACACAACCAAAGGGGTTACATACATCAAAAAGAAGTTTTGATATATGATAACCCTAGCTTCTTTGGTGACAACCCATTGTTAGTGGGACATGCTAAAACATCCTTTCCCCAAAGGATAAGGATCCCTCTAGGCATCCCAAAAACAAGGGGATCTCAAACATAAAATTTGATGTACAAGACCCTCTTGTTAAAATTTGATGGATGAGAGCCCCTTGCTTGTGGGATGAAAATCCTTGTTTGAGAAATAAGGGGTTCAATTTGATTTATGAGATCCCCTTTCTTGTGTGATGCATAGATGGATCATTTCCCCACAAACAATCAGGTTGTATGCTCTCATTTCATGTTAGGTAAACACGTGTAAAATGAAAATTACAAAACTTTTAAATTGCTTATTGTGTATTTCAATTGTTATATACATTGGAAAAACATGGCCAACATACTATACTATACCCAATATTATAATTTAAATATCTCTTTTTTCACTAGTTTGGTTGAAATTTAAAATAAGTGGAGGTATATATCTAAAAAGGAACCTAAAGAAAATAATACACGCACATGCACACACACACACACACACACACACAGTTTGAAAACACAGGTATTTCAACAGAGGATGAACACCTTCACGATCCACTCACACAAACATATATAAGATCAATAGACCAATATTTTTATGTGGTAAAACCCATGTGGGGACACATCCATGCCCATAGCCAACATGGCCACTTGGAGAAATTTATTAATGAAAAAGAAAATATGTTACAAAGATTTTCTCAAAATTGATCATCAACAAATGACCCTCCCCGCTCCTTAAATAGACATCATGAACCAATCAAGTGCTAAGAAAAATATCATTGTAGTCATTAAGACAGATGATAATATGAACTATCAGATCACTATATGTCGGAAACATATCATGACCATTATATTACAATTCATACTAAAGAAACACACTAGAGTGTGTGCACAAATGTGATAATAATATTTCGACCAAAAAAAATATTTTTAGTGCCGAAACGTCGCATCCCCCTATTTGTTTTCCAGGCATGGTATATTTCTATTTTCTATTTTTCAGTTGAACTATTGTTTTTTGGCTGAATGTTAGTTTTTCAATTAAAACTAACTTTCGGCCGAAAACTTGTAACTATGGCACTTTTCTGAATACTATGTGTTCACTTCCTCTTACTCCAACTTGGGAAGGATAGGACTACTTCAAATACTGTGAGTTTGGTTTCTGAACTAGTACCAACATTTTGATAATTGAATCTACTTTCATTTGATACAATTTGTGTTCAATTTAATTGTTTTTAGTAATTTTAGTTAATTTTTAATAACATGTATGCATATTATTTTTAGATCACTTAATGATTCATTAAAAGGAAAAAATCAATATCTACAATCTTTCATTGTCCTCTTCAAAAGGGTATTTTTAATTTTTAATTCTAAATAAAAATCAAGGTAGTTACACGGTGTCAATCTAAATGTGTTTTCAAATCTACAATTTTTTCATATTGGTCAAATTAAACAAACCGTAGTAATTATAATATTCATTCGGTGTCTTCAAAACTATAGTCATACTTTAATAGAGTTTGTTTAGATTGTTGCAAAATATTTTTTTCTTTCATAAAAACAAATTAATAATGAGTAAATTAATGTCAATAAACATAACTCATTATTAGCACCTTCATTTTTAAGAAACATACTATAGAACAATCGCTAAATTGACATATAAAATGTCAATAAAAAAATTTCAAAAAAAAATCAATAGGAAGCTAAGAAAATTCATGACAATTTTTTTTTTTACTTTAAAGGGAATATCTAGATAAAGAAAAAAAAAATTGACCGGAAGTTGATTTTTTTTTTTAAATGTATTTTATTTTTTCAAAAAACAAGTCAAATATAGACCCATAGCCATGCTTTTTCCCACTAAGAAACAAACTTTAACCTAATGACACATTAGACAAGGTTTATCTTAAGTAACTCCTAAGTGTCTACATATCCTAACATCCCCCCTTAAGAACAACTTTAGATAATATTGAAGCATTTATAGAGGAAAGACAATAGGAGAAGGAAGGCCGCACTAAAACCTATTCCCCCTTAATAACAACTTACTAAAATTTGAATGTAGATCAAATTTAGGAAAGCTTCACTTATGTATGAGACTTTGTGAAAATATTTGTAACTTGATATTCTATAAGGAAAAAGAGCACTTCAATAAATTTATGATGAATCATATTTTTGATGAAGTGCATGTGTAGCTCGATGTGTTTTCTACGCTGATGTTGAAATGGATATTTGGCGATCTTTATGGAAATCTGAATGTCGTATCGAAGGGTGTTTGGATGTTGTTGCTGGAATCCAAATTATGAAAGGATCTCTTGAAGCAATATTTCTTATTGACTTGAATTAACCTCTACTTGGTACTCTTCTTCTGTTGAAGAAAGAGCAAGAGCCTATTGTTTCTTACAATCCAAATTGACAGGTCGGGAATCAAGGCTAAAGACATAACATGAAGTATACTTTTGATCATCAGGGTCTCCAACACAATCTAAATTAGTGAAACCAACCGAAAAAGGAGTCCCCCGTGAACTATAATGTACCCCAAATTGAATTTTACCTTGGACACACCAAAGTATCCTATTATTTTATTTTCAATTATTTTCATAGGGTGTTTTCATATACCGTGAAACAAGACCAAAAAAAAATGAAATATCAAGATTGTTGTGAGAAAAGTATAATAGGATACCAACTAATGAACGATACAAGGTTCAATCAACTTTGGGACAAGAACAAGTGGAAACAATTTTGACTCTAGACTTGAAGGAAGAAGGGGATGGTTTAAAATCACCCATGTGAAAGCTGTGAAAAAGGTCACAAGAATACTTAGATAGGGAAATAAAAATACATTGCTTGGCTTTCAATACTTGGAGGCCAAGGAAATAATGCAGATAGCCTAAGCCTTCCATTTCAAATTTCTTTTTAAGGATATATTTCACACCGGTTAAATGTTTAGGGTCACTACCAATGAATATAAGGTCATCAAAATAAATAACATGAATTATGATATGGCTTCCTAAATTCTTGGTATAGACATTAGGATATGAACGACATCTAGAAAAGTTGGTGTCAGGATGAAAGTTGTCCATTTTGTCATACCAAGATCGAGGAGCTTTCTTAATACCATAAAGAGATTCCTTAAGGTGAAAAACATGTATGGATTCATTTTGGATATATATAGGATGTTGTTCCATGTATATTTCTTCTAGAAAATCCCCATGCAAGAAGGATGATTTAACATCCATCTGATGGACCTCCCATTTATGTGAGGCAGTAAGGGCTAGAAGAAGAAAAATGGAATTCATTTTGGATATGGGGGAAAAGGTTTCATTATAGTCAATTCCTTCATATTGAGACAACCCTTTCACAAATAGTTGGTCTTTGTGTCTTTCAACTCTTCCATTTGATGCATACTTAGTTGTGTACACCCATTTACATCTTACAAGTTTTCCTTCCTTCAGAGTAGGTACACTATCCCAAGTATCAATCTCTATTAAAGAGAGATACTCTTCATTCATTGTTGTGTCTAACTATAGATGGCTTGAAGCTTCTGCAAATGTTTATGGATAATGAGTCTCTAAAAATTGAGCCAAAATAGAAGAGGATTTATATAACTATGAGCATGTCCAATGTTCATATGAAGGATCACCGACAATATCATCAACTATCTCTTGTGTTGAATGGACCCATTTGGGGAGTGATGATGTTGGTGTAGGGTTCAAGTTCAATGGATTCATCTGGTGGAAGGTGAGCAAGAGGAGGTGGATTTTCTTCCTCACTCTCATCATATGAAGAAGAAGAAATCAAAATAGAAATAAAATATGGAACAAATGTACAATATGGATCACAAGACGAAGCTGGCACAAATGTTGAATTAGGCTCATAGGAAAGAGATTTTCATAAAATTTAACATCTCTTAAAATAACAATTTCATTGGAATTATTTTGAAGAAGTATGTGACCTTTGACATGTTCAAAAAAACCAACAAAAATACAAGGATTCAATAATTTATCACCTTACTCATTTAAGGTTAGGAAGAAATTCCAGAAACATGAAGACAATAACCTTAAATAGTAAAACAAAATCCTTTATATAAAAAATATACCATTATGATAATTTTAAATCACTTAGATACAGTGAATAAATAACTTGTAACTAGGAGAGAGTCTGTTCTAAGAAAGAGTTAAAGTTTTGTAAGAAGCCTAGAGCTTCTCTTCTAGTAACACATTGAAACACCTCCAGAGTCAATTCTAGGAGTGTGTAGATGGCTCCTTGAAGGCCCAAGGTTCAAAAGACGTAGTACCCGAAGTGCACAGAGACCCTCTCAAGTCGAGAAGGGGTAAAAAAATTTGGAATTACAAGCTCAATAGAGAAAACGTGAACATACACAGGGGAGGCGCAAGTACACACTCAACAATTAGCATCTAAATCTCTCAAGGGATGTTCTAAGAGAAATAGAGTTTGAATCAAGGAAAAGCTCAATAGAGACAACGTGAACATACACAGGGGAGACGCAAGTACACACTCAACAATTAGCATCTAAAGCTCTCAAAGGATGTTCTAAGAGAAATAGAGTTTGAATCAAGGAAAAGCTCAAGAGAGACAAGGGTGTAGGGTTCAAGGAGGGTTCAAGACCACATAATTGATAGAAATCTATAGCAGCCATTAGATCTAGGATTTGCAGAGGAAGGTCGTTGGATCAACATCCGATTAAGTCTCACTCGTTGGATCTCAACAAGGGTATATCAACGACTAGGATCTAATGCAGAATCAGAGGGTCAAGTTAACGTTCGTGGTATTTTTGGTTTCGAAAGACACAAGGGTCATCGAACGTCACCAACAAAATGATAAATGGTTGGCATCATTCAAAATATCAACGAGCAGTTTCGAATGGGAAAATCGAGAGAATGTTTAAAAATCATGTTAGTCGAGGCTCCAAAATCCTCCCAAGCCATCAATCTTCAAGATTCATGAAATCACAACCATTGAATTAACTTGTCAATTAGTAGTCAAGGAAATGGGATGAGGTCATATCTCTTGGTTATCTGAAGGGAGGATAAAGGCCCTTTGGGATAGTTTAGAAGGAGGGAAGAACCCTGAAGTCCCAAGATAGATCAATGAGTGTTTTCTAGTCATTTGATTTGTTAATCTTTTTGGGATAAAGATGGATGGTTATATAAAGTCAAGATGCTTAATTTTTAAGCTCCGGGGAATATCACTCTAGGAGAAAAGGGAAGTGGAAATAGTAAACAACTGAGAGTCCTGAAATGAAACTGAAAAATTGATCCAAGATCGATCATAGTGATTGGATAAAATCTGAGTGGAAAGAAAGCATAAGCACTTCCATTTCTCACCACTTCAGTGCTGACCACTTTGATGCTAACCACTCTGGAAAAAAGAAGTTGAGAACATGTAAAAATACCCGAAGGATGAAGCCCCAGAGTCATGAAGAAAGACACATGGCGACACAATGATATCCCACATCATCATAGTTCACATCAACAAGATCGTGTCAGCAAGGACACGTGGAAAAATTAGATAGCGGCAAGTGTCAAGGTCTAGTTGTCAATTTAGGTACAAAAGTTATGAATAAAGGTGACACATGACAACAACTAAGATAGTTCCATGTCAATAGTGACATAAACATCCACGTCACTCTGGGAGATCTGAATCAAAAGTAAACACGGTTCTCTGAAGAGTCAGATATATGAAATCATTTCTAGTTGTAGATAAGAACAAGGTATAGGGACCATTGATCTCTGAGTTTAACAATATTAGGCTCTCCAGTTAAGTTAAAGGTTGTGAAGACCCTGAAGTTTCAAACTTATGGAGTAAAGGAGATATGTAGATCTAGAGAACAAATAGGACTGTTAGATCTTCAAGTCTGAGTCCTTCAGAGTGTCAACAATTCGAAACTCCAGAGAAAATGCATTGATGGTTATAAAAAGATGATACTCTTGGAGTGTCGAACTCCGGAGGGGATATCCACCATATAAAAATCATGTAGGGAAAAAGTGTGCCAGCCATTATATTAGATTACCAAAATTTGAGAATAAAAGTGGGGTAGGGTTAACCCACAACTATCAGTCACACAACTCAAGAATAGATTTGGACAGTTAGCACTTTGGGAGAAAAAAGGGGTTGAGTTTTAGAAACCTCTGGAGTGCCAGAGTTTCAGAGCCCTGAATAGTGCTCGTTTGGATTAGCACTAGGTTCTGGCTTCTGGTCATAATCATATATAGGTTTTAGGCAAAATGGTTTAACGCCCTGTAATACAAGTAAATAAAATATTCTGGAAAACCTTGTAGGTAAATCACATAATCCCACCCATTTAGGTTTACATTACAAAATTCTAGGGGTTTCCTCACTACTAAAGTCTTTGGATTAACCAAGATTCAACAAAGATAACAATAAATTTGGATTTAAAAAATCAATCATTGGGGATTTACCTTTTGTCATAAAAGAAACATCGTTAAATTAATTTGGAAGTCACAACTTCGGATCTAGTGCTCATTTCATAAGAAATGGTTTGGATTTAAAATGACTTTCAACAAGAAACTCATGAAAAATTTGAAATGAACTCCTTGGTTGGCAATTATTAATGCATTGTTTAATTCTGAATGATCTCAATTAAACTATGATCATTTTACTTCAATATAGATAAAATACAAATTTAGAGAATATACCATTTACAATACAAATTCGGATTTCACAATGAATATCAAGGCTTCCCGAATTAGAGAATGAAAATGTCCAGAATTACAACAAATTTTTAATATAAAAATTGTAGTGAATATCCATTTGGCATCAATAGTAAATAAAATATAAACTATGAACTAAAATTTGTTGACACTAATTATAGACATTGGCCTTCATGCTTTCCAGTTATTCTACAGTGGGCCTCTCAGTATATATCAGTCTAACACACTGCTACACTAATATTATGAATAAGATTCAGAACATAAAATACCAGAACCAATGAGCATTGCGTAATGAAGATTTCTTCAAGTCTTGCATTCCTTCTTTTCCTTCACTTTCTAATCACATAGACTTCATTGGTAACTCCTAGCCAATTCTAGGGGTACTCTTCTTCCACCTTATCCCCCCGAACCACAAAGGGGACAAGAACAAAAACCAGAACACAATAACTTCTAGGCTTGCCTTGCAAGGAAGAGCTTCGACTCTTCTTACAAGCCTGGAGTCCCAACTCTCACAACTAAAAACAAGGTCAATAAAAAAATTAGTAGCATAATAGTGCCTTCCTAGTGTCCCCATCCCCTTCTCTTCTACATCCATTTATTTATATAATTCTCCCTCACGAACATCTGTCCCTCATGCATAATTCGTTAATTTTCAGAAATTCAGTTCAAGGATTATTCATCCACTAAATGTGTCATGTTCTCCCTAGGTTGCACAAGTAATTTCTATTTTATTTTTTATTTAAAAGCCACCTTTCCTCACATTTCCCCATATGTTCCTAAAATTTCTCTTATTTATCTCTTATTTTCCCTAATCCCCTTAATTAACAAGTGTCTCCTAAATAGGTTTTACTTAGGGTTGGATTAGGAGTCTTTTTAGTTAGGCTAGGTTTGGTTGACTCAAATTCTATTCTATGCACAACCAATTCTCTCAAGTTGTAGTTATTTTATCAGTTCTATGCACCCTTGTGTATTTTATCAATTCTTTAGGTTCTTTCTTACTACCTCCTAACCATTGATTTCCTTCTCATTACTCATGTCACAATTCAATTATCCCATTTATTAAAATTCATGGTCAGATTTAATAATTAATGCTCTATTGTTTAATTCATTATTTTAATACTTCAAGGTCAAATAATTCCATTGTTTTCTAGGCCACCTATGTTTATTGACTTAGGTTTCAATTGTGCGACATTCCCTTCAAGATGAAACTCGTGCTCCAAGGTTGCCACTCGCGTGGACTTGTTTTTGGAAGTTTTTCTAACCCCTTAGAGTCAAAACTCTATTCGGTCGACCATGTGAGATATTAAGGGATTCTAAGGAATAAGGACCATGCCTTATTGTGCACCCCTTATAAATCTACGTGAGTGACTATGTTAGTCTTCCCTCACGACATTGTGGACCACCCAACTAGGTAATCATTAACCTACATTTAGCCACAACGAGAGTTCTAGTAGGCTGTGACAAGGATGTTTCCTCTCCTCTCCCTCAATATCTGGTTTTTTGTGCAAGGCCCCTTTACTCCTTATGTGAGTCCGATTAGAAAGCATCGTCAAGCCTGCATCCACTAAAAAAAATAATGTCAAAATCCATATATATATATATATATATATATATATATATATATATATATATATATATATATATATATATCATACTAAAATACATCATACATCATAGATAATGAAAAAATCAAACAATACAATCCACTCCCTAACTCAATCCGGAGTCAAAATAAGCCCTTTGATGCCACTGACATCCATAACCTATCATGTGTCCTACACACTCAAGACAAATTGTCAAAGAACCTGTCAACACGTATATATACATGAATAAGATCAAGCAACTATAACACCTCAACATCATCATATATAACCAAAAATCTGAATGAAATCATAGTGTTCCATACCTGGAGCACTTGCAAGCAAGTGTACTCAAAGAATAAGTCAATAGTAGTATGCTCAATAGAGAGGGATTTTTCATACGCCCCCTCTTATTTTAAATTTCATCCCAATTTTTGTACAATATATGCAAAAGTAAGTAAACAAATGTATCTAACATAGATCTATATGTCTAAATCTATCAAAACAAGTAAGAAAAATGTTGGCATGTCTCATATGCGTCCTCCTAGGTAGTCGAGTGTGGACTATAATTTTCCCATTGGACAGTGACCTGATTGACTATTCAACGATGTAGTTATCGAATGCAATGGTCTAGAATGTGGGTTGGCTCCACCATGAGAGCACCCTCGCTCGACACCTGCAAGGAACTCATGTCAGTAACATGTGAAGGGTCACAAATATAGTATCTCAAAACAAATACATGAAAAACATCCTGCACATGCCTCAAGAATCAAGCAAGGATAGTCGATAAGACACGGGTCCCTTATTTTCCACTACTTTGAAGGGTCCCATAAACCTAGGAGAGAGTTTATCACATTTTCCAAACTTGATCAAACTCTTCTTCGGTTTTACCTGCAAGTATACTCTATCTCCAACTTCATAACTGCTATCAATGTGATCTACATCAACATAACTCTTCTATCGATATTTCTCTTCTTTAATTCTTTGTCTGATCAATTTGATTTGTTATTCCATTTCTTGAATCACGTCTGGTCCTACCAGTACCCTGTCCTCAAGTCGATACCAACTCAACGGATTCTAACACAATCGCCCATAAAGAAACTCAAACGGTGTCATATTAATTGTAATCTGATAGTTGTTGTTGTATGCCAATTCTACTAGTGGTAAGAATTCTTCCCAATGCTTTTGTTGGTTCATTACATACATACACAACATATCCTCCAAAATCTAGTTTGTCCTTTCTATTTTCCCTTTTGTTTCTGGGTGATAAATTCTGCTAAAGTTTAGTTGTGCTCTGAAAGCCTCTTGGGAACTGGTCCAAAACCATTCTGTAAACATTGATCCTCAATCGGATATGATTTTTTTTGGCACCCCATGTAATCTCACAATCTCACTGGAAATCACTCTAGCTATGTCCAGTGCCTAATACGTTGTACCCGCTGGAATAAAGTGTGTTGTTTTCATCAAAGTGTCAACTACCAAAAAAATCGAATCGTATCTTCTTGCTGTTAGTGGAAATCCAATGATAAATTCTATCGAAATGACTTCCCATTTAGATTCAAGAATATCTTGTGGTTGTAACAATCCTGTCGGATGTCTATGTTCAACCTTCACTTGCTAACATTCTAGATATCTTGCCACATAACTAACTATGTCTTCCTTCATTCCTTTCTCAATGGGATTCACTTAAGACTTCTTAGTTCGTCATTAGGAGGTACGTAAATTCTTCTATTAAATATCAATAATCCATCCTTGTCTAGTGAGTAACCTTCATACCTCAGTACCATCATGATATCATGTCTAATATTTTTCTTAACTTCCTTATACCAGTCATCATCAATTTGTAGAGTTAGAATATTTTCTCGAAGATTCTTTTTAAGAGGTAACACTAAAAATATGTGTGGCCTCCTACTCAGTACATCTACCACTTGGTTCATAGTTCCTTTAATGTAAGAAATTTCAAAGTCGTATTCACTAACCAATTATGACCAATGCCTTTGTTGCATGTTCAGGTCACTTTGTGTAAACATATGCTGCAATCCACAATGATATGTCTTTAATTAAAATTTTCCTCCATTCAAATAATGTCTCCATACTCACAAGGCATAAACAATAGCCAATAACTCCATTTCATGTGTCGCATAGTTCTCTTCGTCCTTCTCAATTTTTGTGAAATGTAAGCAATCACTCAAGCATCTTGCATCAAAAATCTGCCTAACGCTTCATTGTATGAGTATGTGCATACCAATAAATCCTTTTCCATGTTGGGGAATTTTAGTATCATTGTTGTCTTCAACAACTCCTTGAGCCTTTTAAATGATTCTATGCATTTCTCATTCCAAAAGAACTTCTTGTTCTTCTTCTGCAATTCCATGATCAGTTTTTCTATCTTCGAAAATCCTTCGAAAAATCATCGGTAATATCCTGTTAAACCCATAAAATTATGTACTTCATGTACGTTTGTCATTTTTGGCTATTCCATAATACCCTCCACTTTCGTTGGATCAACAATGATACCTTCTCCATATATGATATGTCCCAAGTAGTGAATCTTAGATTGGTAAAGAGAGCATTTTGATATCTTCCCGCATAGTTTTTTTTCTCTTAGTAACTGCAGGACCAACCTCAAGTGTTCTTCATGCTCTTCCTTCTTCCAATATTAAATTAGTATGTCATCAATAAAAACTTGAAAAAACTTATCCAATTATTCATGAAACACCCCATTCATCAAACTCATGAATACCCCCAGGGTGTTTGTCAATTCGAATGGTAAAACTATAAACTCATAGTGTCAAAATACAATCTGAAAAATGATCTTAGGGATATCTAATTCCTTAATCTGTAATTGGTGATATCTTGATCTCAAGTCAATATTTGAAAATACCATTTCCCCTTTCATATGATCAAACAAATCATCTATTCTTGGTAATGGACACTGGTTCTTGATCGTCACTTTGTTCAATTGACGATAGTCAATAAATAGTCTCCATGATCCATCCTTCTTCCTTACAAAAATAACTATTTCACCCCAAGGTCACTTGGATGAATAAGTCCTAAGTCCAAAAATTCCTTCAATTGCATTTTTAACTCCTGCAATTCAAGCATTGACATTTGATAAGGAGCTCTTGCAATAGGTTCAGTTCCCGGTTTCAAGTCTATTGTAAAATCCAACTCTCTTTCGGGCGGTAAACTGGGTAATTCTTCTGGAAAAATGTCTACAAACTCTTGCACTATAGGATGGTTTTTTAGTCCTTCTGCCTTGCCCTTTTCATTTAGAGTTAATATTTCGTATAGTGTGCATCCCTTGTGCATTCTCTTCTACAATTGTAGGGAAGAAATGAACCTCAAGGACACTCCCTCGTTTCTTCCTACAATCACTCTAATTTGTCCCAAATCATCCGTCAAACTTAATCGTTTCATCTTACATTTAAGTATTGCACCATGTGATTCAAACCATTCCATACCAATCACTATGTCATAACATCGTAATATCATGACATAAAGATATATCTTTGTTACAAAGTCTCCCAATTTAAGGCTACATCTTGTAACCTTTCCTTCAACCTTATGTTTGAAACCTGATGCCATTTCTACGTACTTGAACTCATATTTCTCGAATTCCTTTTGTTAAGAACCAAACATCAATATAGCATAGAAAAACCTCAAGAAAAGTACTCAACGCCTTGAAAAAGAGATAATATCAGATAATAAGCCTCTTCGAGGGGGCAACCTCCTTTTACCCCACTTAAATATTCAAGTACAAGATGATTCAAAATGAAAATGTCTCCTTGGTATATATAGGAGACTAGGAGGTTTTAATGGCCTAAAGCCGACATAAATAAAATAACATTACTAATCTAAATCACAACTAATGGCCTAAAGCCGACATAAATAAAATAACATTACTAATCTAATATGCCCCAATTAAGTGGTAATGAGCCAATATTAGGGCTATATTAGGGATTAACATGCCCCTCCCCTTGAGACAAGTGTTGTCTGCAATGCTTGAGTAACTCTGGATGCTTCTGTATAAAAGACTCATCTTCCCAAGTGGAATCTTTAGTTGGTAGTTTCCTCCATTTAATGAGATACTCTGAAATGGATCTATTCCTTAGTTGGCGAATTCTTGTGTCGGTGATGGCTTCAGGCTCCAATATCATTTTTCATTCCTCGTCAAGTTCTGGCAATATAGGTTGAACTGGGATCTTGTCGCCTATAACTTTCTTTAAGCATGAAAAATGGAAAACTGGGTGTACTCGTGAAGACACAGGCAGCTCCAATTTGTATGCCATAGTACCAATCTTTTGCAACACCTTATAAGGGCCATAGTACTTTGGTGATAATTTATTATCCTTCTTGGCTTGCTTGAGGGACATCTGTTTGTATGGTTGTAGTCTTAAAAATACCCAATCC
>JASDQU010101682.1:191450-292170 GCA_032191745.1 Picea mariana
ATATATATATATATATATATATATATATATATATATATATATATATATATATATATATAAGATCAAATAGCTGTAAAACCTCAACATCATCATATATAACCCAAAATATGAATGAAATCACAGTGTTCCATACCTGGATCACTTGCAAGTGTCCTCAAAGAATAAGTCAATAGTAGTATGCTTAGTAGAGTGAGATGTTACAGGCACACAAATTTCTATGCAACATGCATTTATGAGTCTAGAATTACATGGTTGAGGATATAAGGAATTCCAGGCTACACCGTAAAGTGTGTTGAGAGGTCCCTTGATGTAATTTTAAGAAATTTATACTCATTTTTCACGATTTTTTGCAAGGAATCCAATGGTGCACCGAGTTTCTTCCTTTGAGAATCATGTAAAATGGTCATTGTAAAACAAAATAATTTGAGCATTAATAAATAGGTCTTTATTAGAAGCAGACCCAGAGACATAGTCCAAAATGGGTGAACTCCATTATCAAACTTGTGTATGTGATTTTGGCATTGTTTTTCATTTCATGCTTAGTTATTTGCAAGTTTTTTATTATTAAAATGTATACGGTTAGATAATTTTTTCAAATGTAAAATTGGAAACAATCAACCAATCATTATTATTTTGAGGATCAAGTAGATAATTATATTTATTTAAAATAATCGATGTCTAAGGATTTTTCAGATCAATTTGGTATCAGATCAGGATTGACAAGTGTTTTCAAGTGAATGCTTACAAGATCCAAACTCAAACTTGGTAAACAAGACCTTGCAAGTTATAAGTTTGAGATGTACAGAAGACTTCGTAAGAATAATATGGCTTATGAAGGAAAGGAAGGAGAAGATCCTCCCATGAGTCCAGAAGAAATGATGGATACACTTCACTCAATGAGAGAGATAATAGATAATTTACAACGAAGAATTCAAAATCTCGTAAGTGGAGAATCTTAGGTAAAAGGAGAAGGAGGAGGTGAAGGTCACGTACGTTTAGATCTCCCTTCACCATATTCATCATCATCTTCTTCTGTTGAAAGTGAAAATTCTTTTCATTGAAAGAAGTCTGCTAAGAAGTTTGATCATAATCTTCCTTTATTGATGTTGGATGTCAAGTTTGAATTTCCGACCTATGATGGAGAATTGAATGCCAAAAAATTGGAAAACTGGATCAAGAAAATATAGGTATATTTCATGGTTCAAAATATCGTGGACAAAGATGCAAGGATAAAGTTATCTTCTCTTCTACTCAGTGGCACAACCTTAATATGGTGGGAGAGTAAGATGCAATTTAATCTTGTTCAAAAGGGTAAAGTAATATCTTCTTGGGATAACTTTACTAAGGCTCTAAGAAAACAATTATATCCATTGGATTATACACAAACAACAATGATAGAATGGAATCATTTAAGATAGGGTAAAGGCCAAAATATTCAGGCATATACACAAGAATTAAAAAAGAACACATTATCATTAGGGATTTTTTTGTATACCCCTGAAACTCTTATGAATTATATTGGTGGCATGCACTCATATGTTCTTCATACTATTTTAATGTTTAACCCTACTAACATTGATAAGGTGTCCATACAAGCTACAAATCTAGAGGCTAGTAAGGGTAAGCATGCAAGTGAAGTTAATAACCATTAAAGTTTGAAAAGAAACTGAAAGTTAAATGGAAGAGTAAGAAATAAGATACAGTGAAGAAAGATGAGGAAATACCTACGTGTTCCCACTGTGAGAAAAATGGACATGAGGAATCACATTGTTGGAAGTTGCATCCAAAATTAAAACCAAAGAAGTTTAAGGATAGAGGGAAGAAAAATATTGTTACATCAACTCATAAGGATCTAGGTTCATATTCTAAGGATGAATCTAAGATCATGGAAATAGGAATCAAAGGTATATCAATTTTCAATTCAAATTATTCAGTTCAATATGCTCAATTGGAAAGTGATGCCGATAAAAGAAAAGAAGTGAGATTTTTAATGTCAGAGTTATACTCAAGCATACAAAGGTAGATACTTTATTTGACAATGGATATCAAGTTAACCTAATATCTGAAGCAATTGTTAAGAAGTTGGATTTAAATAGTACACCTCATAAAAAGTCTTATCCATTAGGATGGGTATGTGAATATGCTAAGTTGCAAGTGACGAAACAATGTAAGATCGTATTTGGAATTACAACTTAGTTCTTTGATGAGGTTGACTTAGACATTCTACCTCTTGAAATTTGTGTCATTGTCTTCAGTAGTCCATATATATTTGAGAGGAAGGATATATTATATCTCAAAGAGAGTAAATATCATCTTTTCAAGGATGGGGTTGAATATATTATCGGATTTCATTATATCAAGACTAATATTGCTTTAGTGATCACAGAGAAAATGAAGAGACTCATGAGCGCAAGTAAATATTTTGTTTTCATGATAGTGAGACAAAAAGAGGAAGATATAAGTGACGATTTATCATGTTATGAACCAGATCATAAATAGGAGTTGGTCAACATCATATCTAATTATGATGATTTTTTTCAGGAAACTATAGGGTTTCCTCTGAAAAGGGAGGTTGAACATGAAATATACTTGTAGTAGGATGTACCTCTTTCAAACATTGGAATGTAGAAATCATCAATGATCGATAATGTAGAGATACAGAAGCAAGTTCAAGATTTTTTCAATAAAGGAATAATCACACCAATATCCTCTCCATGTGGTTCTCCGGTTGTATTAGTTCTGAAGAAAGATGGCACATGGAGGATGTGTATTGATTTTCGATCCTCGAGAAAGATTGTGGTAAAGAACCATTATCCTCTTTCCATAATTGATGAATTATTGGATCAATTAAGGAATTTTGTTTATTTCACTAAGTTGGATTTGGGAAATGGTTACCATCATATTAGAATTGTAGAAGGTGACATATGGAAAATGGCTTTCAAGACCAAGCAAGTATTGTTCGAATGGTTAGTTATGCCATTTGGGTTATGAAATGCACCAACAACGTTTATGAGGGTAATGAATGATGTGTTGATACCCTACATAGATTATTTTTTTATCATATATTTATATGATATATTGATCTTTATTCGAAGATGAGAAGAACATATAAAGCATATCAAGACAGTCTTTGAGCTCTTGAAGAAAGAGAAGTTTTATATCAAAATTTCTAAATGTGAATTTACAAAAACTTTTGTGGTATATTTGGGATACATTGTATGGAAGGTAAGCTAAAGATAGATCCCGCAAAAGTAGAAGATATTGTAAAATCTCCCAAGAAAACTATTGTCACAGAAGTCAGCAGCTTCTTAGTATCAATACAATACTAGAGGAAATTCGTTGCTAATGTCTCATACATAGAAACTCCTCTACATGCATTAACAAGTGTTAAACAATTTTTTCAATGGGGAGGAAAGAAATGTAAATTCTTCAATACATTGAAGGAAAAGATAAGCACCGCACTAGTATTCGTTTTTCCAGATCTACAATATCCATTTGAGATTCAAACCGATGCAAGAGGATATTCCATGAGAGTAGTCTTGATGTACTGAGGTAAACCTATATGTTATAATTATGAGTCTGTCACTCAAGTTGTGACTAACTATCCAACATATGATAAGGAATTATATGCATTGGTACAAATTGTAAAGAAATGGAAGCCTTACTTAATGGTAAAGGATACCATAATTGGTACAGATCATCAACCTTTACAGTATTTCTAGTCACAGACCAAGCCACAATAGTCACGACACTTCAGGTGGATGGGTTTTGTACAAAAGTTTCATTTGGTAATCAAGTATAAGAAAGGTATTCATAACAAGGTTGCATATATGTTGACAAGACCAGTGAATATTTCATCCACAATACTCAAGTATACTCTTTTATCTTATGAATGTTATGTAGAAAAATATGCCAAGGATGATGATTTTAAATATGTATACGATTCATTAACTCATGTCAATCATCAATTATATTATTATATGCATGAAAATTTGTTATATCATCTTGGAAATATTTATATACCCAAAGATGAAAGAGTAAATGTAATAAGAGAAGCTCATACATCTCTCATT
The DNA here is from genome assembly GCA_032191745.1 of Picea mariana. Taxonomy (NCBI): domain Eukaryota; kingdom Viridiplantae; phylum Streptophyta; class Pinopsida; order Pinales; family Pinaceae; genus Picea; species Picea mariana. The sequence continues at coordinate 195,524 of JASDQU010101682.1, forward strand.
TTTGGTCATATTGGGTTGGTAAGACAATAGAATAGTTACACGAGTATTATTATTGGCCTTGAATAAATGAAAAAATTTCCAAGTATATAAAAGGATGTGCTATGTGTGCCACAAGTAAGCCTAGAAATAGAAAGTTGGGTTTATACACACCACTTCCAGTACCTTATCATCCATGGGAAAGTGTCTCCATGAATTTTGTATGGGGTTCGACGATGTCGAGCATAGGCCATGATTGTATATATGTCATGGTGGATAGGTTCAGTAAGATGTGCATTTTGATGTCATGAAAGAAACATGTCACAAATGAAAAGAAAACACAAATGTTCTTTGATAATGTATGGGTTCTTTTTGGCCTTCCTACATCTATTATATCAGATCGAGACTCTCATTTTTTGGGAAAGTTTGGGTCTCATTTATGGTATATCATAGACACTAATTTGAATAAGACCATGGATTTTCATCCATAGACAGATGGACAAACATTGGTGGTAAACTGAACAATGATACATCTACTTCGAAGATTATGCAACAAGCATTCTAAGTTATGGGATGAAAAATTACCTTATGTACAACATTCCCAGAATCATGCCATGCTTTCGTCTACTGAGGAGACTCCTTTTGAGGTATATTTAGGGTACTTGCCTAAATCACCTATGCAATTTTATTTTGGGGAAGCAGGTAAATAAGATGGACATGATGATGTAGATTCATATACAAGGTTCATTCATAGAATTCAACAAGTACATCAAGAAGTGAAAGAGAAAATGGAGAAAATCCAAGCCAAATATAAGGCAATGTATGAAAAACATCAAGTTGATCATCAGTTTGAAGTTGGTGATCAATTATGGTTATATATAAGCAAGGATATAATGAAAGGTGAAGATAAAAGGTTAAGACCAATTTGATATGGTCCATTCAATATCTTGGAGAAAATTGGTACCAATGTCTTTCATTTAGATCTACCAACCTACATGAAAATGTATTCAATGGTAAATGTTGAGAATTTGAAGCTTTATGAGCCTCTTATGGTTATACATGAAGATTAAATTTTTTGTGTTCCAAAAGTTGATGATTTTTCTCCAAAATATTTGGACAAGGTATAGGAAGATGTTAATTTTGATAGAATAATTAGGACTTCACAGTGAGGAGATGTGGAATATCTTCGAGTTGTTCTTAAAGAAGTAAAACCAAATAAAGAAAAGTGGTTCGACATCAGAAGGGTGAGATAACTATGCCCTCACTTAGTTGTTGAGTAATCAAAATGTTTGGTGGTACAAAAGTCTTCCAATGTGGATGAATGATCCAAGAGGATCCGGAAATGATAAAAGAGGTCTAGGAGGATACAGAACATCCATAGAGGTCCATAATGATTCATAAATGCTAAAAATGCAAGTATTCCAAATGCTCTAGAAAATTCCATTAGTTCCTAGAGCTCTGTGATAACTTTCCAATGACGTAAAAATTACCTCAAACGGAGTTCGTACGCTAGCGTTATGTCAATTCAAAGTTAAATTCAACCAGGTCAAAAGCCAAAGTCAAAGGGGTTTAAAGAGTGAAACATGTCACCACCACAAGGATGAATTGTGGCACAACTGTACAACCATATGAAAAAAATTTGGTGACACCCCAAGGCACCATGTGGCATGACCGTATGTTGAATGGAAAGATGTGTTGGGAAGTGAGTGGGATAATAAACTGGAGACATGCAGAAAGTGAAGACAAATGAGAGGCCACCATGTGGAGACATCCCATTGGCCAATGATATGGTTAAAGTTTACTAAAATTATTGAGTCGATGGGGGTCTAACCTTTGACCTCCATAACACTTAACAAAGCCTCCATTACCATCACACCATATGAGTGGTTCTTAATCATATGCGATATAACGTATATTTAAGCTTGAATAAAGTTTCCTTTGAATGGGAATAGGGCCGAAGGCCTATCCTTCGACGCATACTCCATGGTCATATGTAATGTAGTGTGAGAAATGAAAATCCCGTGAGATGAACTAATGGTTATGTACCATATATAGTATATGGTTATATAACCATATAACTATATACCACAAGAAAACAAACCAACGCGTGTGTATGGAGGATCTACCCCGGGACCTCTAGGATTATATTCTGGAGGAATAACCAGCATGCCAACATAATACATTGTTACGGGATTCCCACCAAACTATTGTTAAATTTGATGCCAAATTAGCGGAAGGTGTAGGTGGACCATTGGGCCCACACTCTATATATGTGCATGGACCCCATGGTCTGCATGCACACCAAGGCACACAAATTTATATGCAATGTGCATTTATGAGTATCAAAGTACATTTTGTTGGGTAAAAGGACTTTAAGGCTACACTGTAAGTCATGTCAATAGGTACCTTGATGGAATTTTAAGAATTTTATAATCATTTTTCATGATTTTTCACAAGGAACCTAACGATGCATTGTGTTTTTGCATTTGAGCAACATATAAGAAGTTCATTGTAAAACACATCCATTTGAACATTAATAAAGATGTCTCTATTGGAAGAGGACCCTAAGACGTAGCTCAAATTGGGGGAACTCTGTTATAAAACTTGTGTAAGTGATTTATCATCATTATTGTTCATTTCATGCTCAATTATTTGCAAGTTATTTATCATTACAGTGTGTATTGTTAGATAATTTTTTTACATGTAAATTGTAAAGAATCAACCGATCATTATTATTTTGAAGATGAAGTAGATGTTTATATGTATGTAAAATAATTAGCATCTAACTATTTTTCAGATCAATCAGGAATGTGAGCCTATACTACACTGCCAAATACACATAAGTACATTACATTTCGCTAAATTTTATTTCACGCTTCTTCCAATGTTATATTTTTTACAGCCTTTGTGAGAGTGTGATTTACTATGTAATTTGCATAGTTAATGGCATTTTTCCAATAATGAAGACTCAATCTTTTATATTGGATCCTACAATTATCCATTTCTTTTAATGAGCAATTATTTCTTTCAACAATGTCATTTTTTTTCGTGTATATGGAATAGTATGTTGCATTTTAATTCCCTGTGGAAAGTAGTAACTTGTAAATTTATTTTTCACATAATTTCCTCAATTATCGATTCCTAACCATTGAATTTTATGTCAAGATTGTTTTCTAAAAGGACCTTGTAGGACAAAAACTTGTCAAAAACTTTGCTCTTAAGTTTTAAGAAGTAAATCCAAGTGAATTTGGAGAAGTCATCAATGAAGGTTAATAAATACTTTCACCTTGAGAAAGAAGGAGAAGAAATAGGACCAAACAAATAACTATGAAGAATTTGCAAAGAGGTCAAGGCATGTCAAGAGGCACATTTGTCAAAATTGTCCCGATGATGTTTTCCAAGAACATAATTGGCACAAAAACCATATCTACAAGAAACAAGAGGAAGACCAATCACCATGTGTTGATTACATAGTTGTTGCATTGAGCGATAGTTTTGATGACCAAACTGTTCATGCCAAAGTTTTCTCAAGTCATATCTATGAGGAACAAAAACTTATGGAAAAGATGATGCATCAAAGTTGTCAAACTTGTACAACCTGGTAATATCATAAAAAATTTCAGTTGCAATGACATGCTTATGATATTTTAAATCCTTTATTACAACTTGGTGAGTTGAAAACTCTATGTTTTTACCTTCACCTATAAGAGTGATCGTATACACTGACAGAATGTAGCAGGAAAGACTTAGAACACATAATACATCACTGAAGTTATCATTATCTACATGAACTATTCCAGATCCTACAACACTAACAAATCCATCATCACTAACAAATATGTTTTTTGTATTACATTCATTTAGAGTAGAAAAGATGGATTTATCCTTAGCCATACGATAATATGATCCATAATCAATAAGTCACTCATCAAAAGAACATGTAGAAGTTTCATTTAAGGAGACACTAGAAGAAACAAGTGGATGTCCATGAAAATAAGAATATGAAGAATCAATATCGATGTTCTAATTCTTCATCATTGCTTCTAAGGCTTCCATCATTTTAAAACATTCAAACTCCACATGACCATATTTCCCACAAAAGTTGCAATGTTTGTTAGTATTCTTACTTATGGATTTTGCTCCTTTGTCCCCATTAGGAGCATAAGTTGGTAGAGAGGGTTTGGGACCCTTGTGTCTCTTGTGTCTCTTGTTTTTTCTTGGGATTCTTAGATTTATCTTTCTAGTGTGACACTAAGGATTTTTGGGTGTACCTGTAGTTCTAATCAATTCAAGTTTCACAAGATTACCTTTCTCTTGAATCATAGCATCACAAAATGACATAAGAGAGGGTTTTTTATAAGCACTCGCTAGATAATCTCTGCTGGCATAAAAGGTAGATACAAATTTAACAAAATATGCACTACCAATATTAGCAAGAATAACATATATGCATCACACTTCCTTTAGATCTAGTTTGTTTTCTATACATAAAATTCTAAGTGTTTTGAAATTATATAAGTAATCTTCAATGCAAGGAAAATAATTTGGACTTAAAGTCATTAAATGATTTTCCAACTCGTGGGATCGAATAATATTGTGTTTACCAAACACAACTTCAAGTTTTTCTCAAGCTTTATCTAGGCCATCAATTCCTTGAAGGTAAAACCTTAAATCAGGAGAGATGGACATTCCTATTAGTCCACGTGCTTCATCATTCTTATTGTCCCATTTTAATTTATTTTCATCATCAATAACTTCTTGTTCTATTCCCAAGGTAATCTGATAGAATCCTTTACTTCTTAGTAAATCCTCCATATGGGATTTCCATGAGAAGTAGATGATGTTGGTAAGAAAAATATCACTAGGATAATCTATACTAAATATGTAGATAATGTGGTTTTAAAATATCAAACTGATATTCTTGATGGAAATATCTCGAAAAAATAGGTTATTTAAAAAAATAGCACTAAAAGCAGGCTTCGAATGTGAAATTTATTCCCTTTTGAAAAAAGGGATAAATGGTAACCAAAGAGCCATGTGACAAGTGGAATTCGGTCTACATGGTAATGCCCCTCCTTCACTAACTTATGGAAAAAATGAGAATCAATTTTACAATGAAGTTACTATGTAAATTAAAGTTGCATGCATAGAGTAACTAGAAAATAAATATTAAAGCTACTTTATAGTGATTCACTTTTATAATTCAAGTGAAATACACTTTACATTGAATGCATGAAATTTTGAAAAAGTAACAAAGAATAGACTTGAACTCAAGGCCTCTTACTAAGTAAACAAACTTTTAAGTGACCTAATGCATAACACATTATAATATTAAGGAGGAGGTTGTTGGTGTTGGTGTTGTTATTGAAGATGGCCTTGAAGTGCATGTTAAACGAAACTCTTTTCTCATAGAAAAAAAACTTCTCTTCTTGAACACAAAAAGGGCTAGATCTCGATTAACGTACCTCAAAAATGCAATTTTTCACTTTGTTTATAATTTGTTGAGATTGCATAGAGAACACAACAAAGAACTTACACAGACAAAAAAGTTATTTATGCTTTGTTTCCAATTTGTCGAGAACGTACAGGGTGCAAGAAAAATATTATACTTAGGATAGAAAGAGTAGCAACCTAGAAACTTAAAAAGAAAATCCAAATATTATCTCGATAAAAAATAAAAAGGGGTATATTTATTGGAAAATAGGAGAGGGAGATTAGATATAATTCTTACACACCAAAATTGTCCATAAGAGCTCTATTAAGCAATCAAATAGAGTAAATAAAAACACAACAATCGTAGTCTTAAGATAGAAGAACTACCTTGATTCACGATCTACTTGGTTGAACAAATATTTCAACCTCGCGCCAGCCTAGGAAGGATGTAGTTGGAGAGAATCTCTCAAATCCAACTAGGCCTCAACCTCCTAAAATCTTGGAATAAACTTCTTTTCATAGAGAATAGAACTCTACCTAATAATGACCAATAAACTCAATAACTAAATATGATAAGACCAAAGACAACTAGGAGTTACACATCTTCACACTCCCCCTTAATGACTAGTTGGCTTTACAATCATCAAGTTAGGTCTTCAACATCATCAAGTCCTCTAAATCGAAGCACATCGTGATTAGAAAAGTCTATGTTTGATCTTACCTAGTATTTTCTCTGCGTACCTCGATCATGCCTCACCAAAGTGCAAAATTCCATATAAATAGACAACCATCCACCAGAATACATGGGTCATCAGCAGTTGCAACCATCGATTTAGTAGGTTGTCCTTCAGGTACATGATTCATTGAACCTCTTGATGAACTCCCTATGAAAATAAAACTCATGGTTTATTGGCACATCCTAGAATCCACTCATAGAGCATGCAACTGACCCATGACATGGCTCACTCTTACAAATGTTAACTAACTCTAGAATATAGGTTTTATGCACTCATAATGGAGTCTTACAAGGATATGTTCTTTACATATTGCATAAATATAGGTACATACAATACACACTCCATCCCATGGAGCCAATTAAATAATCAAACATTTCAAAGACCAATACATCCTATCAATAAGTATTACATTATAGACTTGCTACAAATTGTGTGACTCATATTAACATATAGTGATGAGTCTGCTTTCATACGATCCCAGGGATTAGATCTAAACCCATACTGAGATCCGTTTTCTAGAAAACCTTCATCTAGATGTAGGCCACCGACTTCTGCATATGGACCAAAGTACAGTGCCAAGTTTTGTACCATACGGTCCACCTGTAGTTCCAGCAGCAGCCCAGGCTCGCTTTTCAGAATTTGTAAGCTCTGCTCTAAATTTATCAACTTCTCTGGCTATAGAAATAAAGTTATTTTCAATATCCAGCCTCTGTTTAGAATGCTTGTTATTTTCCTTTTTTAAATATCTCTTCGCTCCTCCTGCAGTTTCATGAAGTAGCTTGGCTTCCACCTTAGAATATCATCGTTCCAAATCCAGCAGCACGTCCAACTCCGTTGCCTAGAGAATTCCAGTTGTGGAACCATTTGGTCCATTATCGCTTTTAGGCTAGCGTCCTTAGCGTCAAGCAGAATTTTACTTGCCAAAACATTTCTCCATCCACGAATTTGGTAGTGTCTCAAATAATGCGCGTTTTTCATTCCCAGATTTATGTCTTCTGGTAGCAGCTTCTCCTTGTGACAAGGAAAATATTTTCCTTTTGAAAACAAATAAAAATATGAAATTGTTTTGACAACAGCCTCTCTATGGTGGCTGAACGAAAATTCTCATTTCCACTCCAGGGCGGCAGCAACAATTCTCTTTTATGGTGGCCACAAATTTTCTCTTGAACAGTGCAATCTACACATCATATCTCTGCCCTCTTTGAAATGCACGTTTAAACAACCGGATTTTCCCTTGGTATCTCTCCTCTGTCCCACGAGTTACTCAAACACGAGGCTTGGCCTTCTCTGAGCAAGGAGACAACTCAAGGTGGATCTGTTGTTGCAGATTTATTCTACACAGGATGCAACTCCTCTTTCTTTCACACAACAACTACATCATATGATGGACAAGCAATCTACTGTAAACACATCATAACATTCCACTCAAGCTATCTACCGTCACCTACATGAATATATTCCTCTACGCAAACTTTCATTTCCCTAGGCCCTCTCACGTGTCCAATCCCGCTCTGATACCATATTGGAAAATGGTAGGGGGAGATTAGATATAATTCTTACACACCAAAATTGTGCCCTAACACTTAATTAAACAATCAAATAGAATACCTAAAAATACAACAATCATAGTCTCAAGAAGAACTATTTTGATTTCACAATCTATTTGGTTGAGAAAATATCTCAACCTCACACCAATTTAGTGTTGATTTTTGTAGATTTGGGAAGGTATTCTCACATTCCCTAGGTTTTGGGATTGAAGGAATCATCGTGAGCACCACTTTACACTTTTCATTTGGAGAAAACCATCATTGGAATGAAGTTGGAGCTTCATAGGTTTGTTGGTGGGCTTTGTGGGTTTGTGTTGGAGCTTCACACCCAAAATAAAGTTTAGTTTGATGTTGAATTGTGGAGGGGTTTCTATGTTGACCCCTAATACTTGTGTATAAAGGAGAGAGGTCATTGTGATATTTCATATTGTGTAGAGTGTGTGGAGACATGATGGAATTGACATAAGTGATTCTGCACTTGTGCTAAGGAGCTTGGTGATTTTAGCAAGGGAACGCCTATAACTTTGGAAAATTTGGCCTAGGAAGAAATTGTATGAGGAGTGAATTGTATGGAAGTGTTCGTATATTTTTTCATACATGTATGTGGTTTCCAATGGGAACAGTCGCGTACATACACAAATTGCAGTGGGAATTATCACTTATGTACGCAGGTTGTTACGTATGTACGCAGGTTGCAGTGAGGTGAATCATGTATATGCACGTTGCAATGGGCACAATTACATATGTACGCGGGTTGCAAAAGGGTGAATCGCGTACATCCATACAAGATTTCTGAGTAGGAGCAGGTTTGTAGAGGCTGATGTTAGTATCAGTATAGGTGACATCGGAAGGTTGTACAAGTGGTTTGCACTAGATGTATGGGAAGATGAAATTTCGAGGGATTTGTCAAGGTTTGGTTTTTTGAATTTTCTAGTTATTGTCCTCATATTTTGGTGGATTTTATTAGCTCAAAGGGATTGTTTTTCCCTCAGAATTTATGAATTTAATAAAGTTAGAGAACAAACTTTTTTGTTTCATGTGTATTAATGATTCATCTATGATCTTGTTTTTTCCACTATATATATATTCAGTCAATAATATAAGTGTAAAATTGTTCAATGATAACAACTAGGGTTTACTATTAGAAGACTAGGAAGCAATTTTAAGATCTGAATTTGTCACATAGGGTTGCGCATGAAAATTGACATGGTATTATAGCTTGGGATTTGAAGAGAAGGGTATCATCCTTGAGACACGTAGCTTCTACAAGTGGTTACAGATTTTGTTTATGTTTGGACAGGTCAAAGGTGACAACTCTAAGAGGGAGTTGTAGAAGTGTTGAAAAGTTAGCTCTGAGAGGGTGCTATAGTGTTGTTGCAGGTGGAAACATGTTACATGGTCTCTAATATGAGACATGGAGTAGACTTTCAAGACGAGGAGTTGTGGACTATTGTATCTCGTGGTGTGGTAGGTTGGTAGTTGTGGTGGATTGGTGGAGAACTTGAATCACAATAGTATGTTGTGTAGCAGGTTTCCAAGCCTATGGATGGAATTCTAGTGGATTTTCATGGTGATTTATGATGGGTGCAGATTGGGTTCTTTGGAACAAATGAGATGGATTTGTGTGTATGTCAGGTTGATGAGATAGAGTCTTCATTACGTCGGAGAGTTGCACATTGTCGCGCTACAATAATGTATGAGGCATTTGACACAGGAGGATGAAGATTCTTGTAGAGATGAGCTGCAGAGGTCTAGAGTGGAATAGATCAACTGTCCAACCATATAATGGGATCGTTCAGTGAGAGGACATAGGTTCAGCTGCAAAGTGTGTAGACAAAGAGAGTTTTTTGACTGAGATGATGGAATTGGGAAAACGTTCATCGAATTATCCTGATTTTGGTAAGTAGGATGCTTTCCTTGAAGGATTGCATGGTTATTATACAATGGGAACCATCGACACATGACATGGGAATGATATTTTTTTGATAGCTTGATATTGTTTGACACGGGTATGTATGAGGAGCTTGGCATCAGGACCAGGCATGTACTAAAGGGATATGGAGCAATGGTATTCTGGATGGAGTCAAGGGATGCGTTGTGAGTGGAAAATGTGTTATGGGTTCTAGGAATGTGTTATCATCCTCAATGATTGAGGATTAGGGATACGTAATGTTATTCTAGGATGGACATGAGTATCATATGCCCAGAGGATCTATTCCAAGAGAAACAATGGTATTGGAGTTAGAGAGGGAAAAGTATATAGGTTAATAGATAAGCCTATGCATGTTGTGACTAGAAAGAGTAGAGAGACAAATGATAAGGAGCAAGTAGCTCCACCAGTTGTGAGGGAGGTGGCCCCACCAAAAATACATGTACAAAGGGAACTGGTAACTCCATTAGTAGCGAAGCGGGTAGCTCCACGAGTGGTATAGGATTAGAGGGAGCCGGAGTTCAGATGGATTCAACCCTCAAGATCTAGTGGGGAGGATCATTCTCCTAGGACTGTGAAAATAATTGTTGACATGGAGTAGGTAGCTCCAAATATTGTGTAAACTGAGAGGGAGTCTGACTTTTGAGGGAGTCAGTGGACTCATAGGGGGTCTAACTTCATAGGGAATCAAGAGGCTCATAGGGAGAGTGAATTACTTAGTGGTAGCCAACCTTCAGGTCTAGGTGGGAGAGAGACATCTTCGAAGACTGTTAGGAATATTTCATGGGTAAAGGAGGCCCTACAAGAGGTTTAGAGGAAGGAGGCCTCTATGATTTTATTGACTTCCATGGAGGATCCATTTCTTTCAACGGGACTTGATACAATGGAAGAGGGGGATATTATCAATAAGATTGCAGAGAAGTTGTGGTAGCAAATCTAGTGTGGGAGACATACCTACTCCCAGGATGGGAGATGAAGCTACTTCCAAGTGATTATGGAGTGTGGTGAGAATACCTCCCTCGCTAACAAGGAGTGTTGATTTTTGTATCTTTAGGAAGGTATCATTGAGCACCTTAGGTGTTGGGAATACGAGAATCATCATGAGCACCACATTAAACTCTTAGTTTGGAGGAAACCACAATTGGAATGAAGTTGGGGATTCATGGGTTTGGTGGTGGGATTTTTTGGTTTGTGTTGGGGCTTCACACCGACAAGAAAGTCTAATTTTATGTTGACATGTGGAGGGGATTCTATGTTGACCCCTAAGACTTGTATATAAAGGATAGAGGTCATTGTGACATTTCATATTTTTTAGTGTGTGTGGATACATGATGGATTTGGCATAAGTGAGTCTGCACTTGTGCCAAGGAACTTTGTGATTTCAACAAGGGAATGCCTTTAACTATGGAAAATATGGCTTAGGAATAAATTATACGAGTGGAGTGAATTGTATGGAAGTGTCCTTACAATTTTTTATACATGTACATTGGTCACAGCGGAAATAGTTGCATACATATGGGGATTGAAATGGGAATAGTCGTGTATGTATGTGAGTTTAGTAAGGTGAATCATGTATACATATGTAGCAATGGGCATTGTTGTGTATGTACACGGTTTACAAAAGGGTGAATCATTTACATTTGTATAAGGTTTCTGATTAGGACTAGGTCCGTACAATATAATTCCAGTAACAATACATGTGACACCAGTAGGAAGTATAGGATGATGTCAACAACATTACATGTGATGTCAACGGGTTGTAGAGGTGGTATGCAACAGATTTGTGGGCAGAGGAATCTTCCAGATATTTGTTGAGTTTTGTTTTTTTTATTTTTATGGTTATTGTAGTACAAGGTTGTCCTCATATTTTGGTATATTTGTATTGTCTTGGAGATCTATATTTTCCCTCATAATTTTTGAATTCAATAAAGTTACAAAACATAAATTTTGTGTCTTATGTGTATTAATGATTCATCTCTATTTTTTTTGTTTCCACTGCATATATTTTTCAGTTAATAATTTCAGTGTAAAATTGTTCAGTGATAACAACTAGTGTTTATTGTTACATCACTACGAATCAATTTTCAGATATGAAATTAGTCACATAGAGTTTCATGTGAAAATTGACATTTATGAAGCATCTAGCTGGACATAATCTCTCAAATTCAACTAGGCCTCAACAACCTCCTAAAAGCTAGGAACATAATCCTTCTCGTTGAGACTATAACTCTCCCTAATAATGACAAATAAACTCAATAATTAATATGATCACACCAAATACAAGTTGGAGTTACATATCCCAACAACATTTAGTCTTTATACCTCCAAATTTGACTAAAATGTTCATTTCTTGGGAAAACAAAAACTTTTTTGAGTAAAATGAAAAATGTTTCTAACTGAAAGAAGTGCTCAAGATGCAAAAAAATAGTCCTCTCTACCTAGAAATGTATGGAAACATAAAAAACCAAATATTTGTGAGAACATGGCTTCAAGATCTCGATCTACAACATGAGTGGGTCCTCAAATGCGCTCTAATACTATGTTCGACAACATAGGTATTACAATAGAGGTTTAACTCTTTTAGTAACCACTCACACAACTAGATCAATGATCAAAAATTGATGTTTTTACACAGTAAAACCCCTTGTGGCGGAACATCCATGGACCAAACCAATGTGGCCACTTGTAGGAATTTATTAATGCAAAATAAAATATGTTACAAAAGTTTCTCACAATTGATCATCGAAGAAAGACCCTCTATGTTATTTAAATAAAGATCCTGGACTAATAGGGTGTTAATCCATCAATCAATGTATTTGTTAATAACGAGGAGAATCTGAGCCATCTGATAACTCTATATCGAGAACATATCATGGTTGTTGTGTTACAATGCATACTAATTCATACTAAAGAAACACACTTGAACCTAACAACACATTAGACCAAAGTGATTTTAAATAGATCCTAAGTGTCTAAATATCCTAACACACACACATACAAGAGAGAGAGAGAGAGAGAGAGAGAGATTATTATATTTTTTTGAAGATATTTTTGAATCTCTTTATTGTCCTTGGTAATTTGAAACAAATAATCACTCCCCGTTTTCATTTTATTTTTTATTTTAATTTGATTTTGATCTTTTGAATGGTAAGGAGGCCTTTAAATGGGATCAAGAAGAAAATTATTACAATGATATCTCTGTGGAAAGGATAAACACTCTTCCTCCCAACTACTCGATATGCACTCAATTGATACACACATACAACCATATAGTGAATATGATTTTACAATACCATTTTCTAATATATATATATATATATATATATATATATATATATTAAATTTAATTTAACTTTCTATATATAATGTCAAATATAATTAATTTTTTACCATCCCTATGCATTTCTCAATTTCATATTCATTTTCATATGGTCCAAACCTATTTGAACCCATTTTTATTTTCATTTTCATTTACATTTAGCACATACCTATCCAAGAACTAACGCACAAAGGAAGATTTTGATGTTGTAATTGTAATCCCTCATTTGAGTGCCAGTTATTTTGATGATTTTGTGATTGATGATTGAGAATCCATCATGAAATATCTCCACCACTAATATTTTGGTTTTAAATCACTAAAGTAGATAAGAAAAACTATAAATCCTTTCCTATAAAACCTTCTAAACCTGGAGATTTCCCTATGGAACATTTGTAAATATAGCTTAAATAAATGATTCCTCTATGAAATTTTAGAGGATGGAAAGACATATTCTTGAGGATCTGGATAAAAAGTACCAAATGATTTTCTATCACTATTAATTTTACTATTAATGTGTATAATGCCTTGCCAGGATACCCAATATACAAGTTTTTAACATCGAAGATAACCAAGGAGAAATGCTAATGTGGTTATTTCCATTACTAGATATCTTAATACATAATGACAAACAAATGTTCTATCTCATCATCTATGGGTTATCACATCTAATGGTGTCAACCAAGATTTACCCAAATGGGTTGGTTCTTATTTTGGAATTTGTTGGCCCTTTGTTATGGAAGGAAGCGAAGATCAAGGAAGAAAATGTAAAACAAGAACTGCGTGGGAAATACAGTGACTGCCACTAGGTCGAAGTAAGCAAAAGAATAGAAAAGATGGAGCGAAGTATGGAAAATAAGGTCATTGAATGAGGAGAGCAGGGATGACAGATCAACAAGAGAAAAGAATCATGGACAAATCAACAAGAAGAGAAAGCCACCATTGGATGCTTTGGAGCACCGTGCAACGAGGAAGGAAAGACAAACTAGCGAAGCCCGAAAAATGTGGGTCAAGTTGACCTAGGGTTTTAGACACCTAGGGTTTTGGGTAATTAGGGTTTTGACACCTAGGTTTTGGCCTAATGCTATCGATGAGGGACTGTAATGTATAAATAGAGGTCAAGAGGACCTAGGTCGGGCAGGCAGTAGCATTGGGTATTGTTATTGATTATGGTTGATTGAGAGATTATTGTACTGTGAGAGAGAGAAGTGTTGAGAGTGAGAGCCTTCTAGTATTGTAAGATATTCAGCTGGGTACGAAGATTAGATCCTATAGCTAGGTGCGCATGAAGGTGAAAGAAGAAAAGAGAGGATCGGTTGGCTAGAGCATAGATCAGAACTATAAGATTTATCTTAATATATCATAAGCACAGTTCTTTGGACGTATCCCTAGAGAGAGGGTGAACCACATACATTTTGTGTTGTATGTGTGATTGATGCCTGTATTCCTGTCATTTTTATGTTGTCATGTGCATTATTGTGTTAGATCATATCTCTAGTTTCATAGAGTAGATCTAGTTGATAAGTGAGACATGAATGCTACATTATTATTTTATTAGTTCCACTTGATATTACCCTGGTTGTAGACATCTCTGTCCTGCAACATCCCTCTTAACTGCTTCAGGTGAGACTGCATCTACTTCACATGTGTTGCTGAAAGGGCCAGTAGCTAGGGCTTGTTGGTGCACTCTTGGAGTGAACCCCGGGTCTGCCCCTGTGCCAACAAACAGTTCTATTTCTAGGACTGTAAATATCTTTAAGAGAATGTCAAGGTGGTTCCCATCAAAGATCGAGATTCAAAAGTGGATAGAGGATCAAGAGTGGGACTTCGTTGAAGCCCAGAACAAGAACCCTAAACTGAGTACTGAAGATTGGCTACAAATATACATCTTCACCGACATTCACGAGATCTTCTTTAGGGGAATCCACCTAGAGTTGTTTGAATGGTTGGCTAGGTTAGTCGATACCTAGTTCAATATCAGATCTAGACGTCCTGTGGTTTGGACGTCAGCATTGATCTAGAAGGTCAAGAGAGTTGACAATGTTGTATCCAGAGAAGTAGATCATTTTTTTGATAGTACCATTGGAGGGTATATCACCGAGTTTGTTGTTGACAAAACATAATCGTATAGCCAAGCCGAGAGATACCTTTTCAAAGGACCCAGAGGAAACATTTTGCACTTTCTGAAGCTAAGAATCAAGATGCTCTTGCATGAAAACCACATCTTGAAGATACAGTAGATTGGTCGGACCTAAAAAGGCTAATGTTCAAGATCTCAAACAACGATAGCGACATAGAAGAAGGACATATGCACAGTGGGAAAGTATTCCGAGGGGTTCACCTTGAGAACTTGTTTAAGAAAAACTACGGAGAAGAGGATTTCTACAGTGGATAAGAAGTAGATCTAACCAACGAAGAACATTCATATCCCACTAGAACAAAAGAAGGGGAAGTTGAAGAACTTCACCAAAGCGAGCCAAAAAACTCAGAAATTGCACAGACTACTGAAGTAAGTAACATTAATCCTCTTATTGTCTCAACAATACCTAGCAGTCAGAATAGTCAGAACCACCAAAGTCCTAAGAACATTGTTACTGGTAGCTTAGCATCTACTCAGAAGAGAAGCCTAGTCAGCTCTATGGAAGATGAAATGAGGCTCCCTGTATTTAGAGGAGATGAATTTGAAGATCTAGATCATCATTGGTTTCTGTGTGAAGCCATATGGAATATTAAAAGTATCACCGACGAAGCCATCAAGAGAACCCAGTTCAACACTACGCTAAAGGACCGCACACTGAGATGGTATATGAAACTTGTCCAAGGACTGGCATAGCCTAAGCCATTGAATGAGATCAAGAATGTGTTGATTACAAGGTTTAAGAAACCTAAGTCAGAGTCATAATGTATTATAGAGATAACAGAGATCAAACAAAAGGTAGTTGAACCTGTTTGGGAGTTCGACCAATGATTCAAGACCCTAACATGCCAATTAACTTTTCAGATCCCCGATGAACAAAACAAATAATTGTTCATCATTGCGCGATTACCACACATCAGAGTCCCTTTGATGCAGCAGAATATTTCATCATAGGCAGAAGCTTTGGAAATTTCCATGAATCTTGAATCAATACCTATGGGAGAATCGAGCTCATGCATGAGCTACATCTTGAGTCAGCTAACCAGTCTATCCTTATAGGTTGAGGATATGAAGAAAGATAAGGGAAAATAAAAAAGGGAAGATGTCTGGTGTGTGAGATGCAGATCAGAAGGTCATGATAAGAAACATTGTCCCTTATTTCATGAGTATTTTTCCTCAGGAGCGTCCAGCCCCTTGAAGCAATTTAACCTGCCCTGGTGTGATATGTGCAGAAATAGGAATCACCCAGGTGAGTGCTATTACATGCATAAATATGTTCAGACACCCACAAACTTGTATTGAACACTCTGTAAATCAATGGGGCACAATGATAGATATTGTAGATCTTACGATCTCATGCACGAGAGGTCGATAGACACATACAAGATTCAAGGCGAAGTACAACAAGAAGGAAACACTCTGTAGTACAACTCTATAGGGAGAGGAAACTTCAATCCCCACAGTGGATACAGAGGACAAGGACGAGGAGGAGGTATGGGCTAAGGCTGAGGACAAATAATCTTTTATAACTGCACGCAACCATGACACTTAGCAAGGTATTGTCAAAATCCTTGCACAATCTGTAGTTATTATAACTCTTTTGAGCATGCCATAGAAGAATACCCTGTGCTACTGGCTAAGCTTCATAAAAGACAAGGACCCCAGCAAAACCCACAAGTACAATTGATATGTGTTGAACCTCATAGAAATGACCCTAGAGTCTCTATCATTACTCGAGGAGGCGCTACTATAGGAGAGGATCTAACAACCCAAAAAAAGATTGCAGAAGAGTCAGGTATCAGGAAAGCTGAGGAGAAGAATCAGACTTTTGATGCAACTAAAGAAAGACAAATCTTTGAGGAAGCAAGATAGGAGTTCAAGAGGAACCAATTATCCTCATCTAGAACGCAACCAGAAGTAAAAGAGTACGAAATTCCTCAGGAATTTGATCAATCGGTTGCGCATAAAGAATGAAAAGAGGTAAGTATGCTCATCGACTTTTTGTACACTTGTCTTAAATTAATTCAGGATGAGAAAGTTGTACAAGAGTTACAGAACCTAATCAAGCAATATGAACTAGGAAAGGTAGAGCCCTTGTTGAATAGAGAAGTACACCAGATTGGTAAGAAGAGAAGAACAAACAAAGAATTACATTTGAATTATGAAATAGGAGAGTATGGTATAGACTATGTGGTCCTCGACTTAGGGTCGTAGGCCAACGTCATGATGAAGCAAACTTGGGCACTGATGGGAAAACTAGAGCTTATATATTCCCCTATCAGGTTGCACATGGATAATCAGCAAGTTGTTAGCCCATTTGGACGATTGGAGTATGTCCCCATGGACATCGATAGAGTTATAACCTTTGCAGACTTTCAGGTAATTGAAATTGTTGATGATAGCTACCCTTACCCTGCATTACTAAGAATTGATTGGGCCTTCAACAATTCTGCTGTGGTCAATTTAAAGAAAAGACACATGACATTTGAAGGAGATGGCCTTAGGGTCATTGCACCCTTAGATATATATGAAGGTTCACGATATACAGAGCCCATCAAAGAAGAAGACTACGCATATGATCTAGAAAACATCTATAAATTAACAGCCAGACAACACGATTATATCCACCCTACTACCGATGGGAATCTAAGATGGCGAAGTGACAACATGTGTTCATCATATTCAAAAGAAGCACTAGAAAACTAGCAAAACCAGATGTATGAATTATCCACAAGGAGATGTGATCACTTGACCAGAGAAGTTCGTTGGATTGGTACAACAATAAGTAACTTACCTACCTTTGATGGTTTGAATCCTTTAGAATCCTTCTTGATGGAATTTGAAGCAATTGTACTAGCACAACAGAGGTTGTTGGCTATGGATGAGGCCCTGAAAGCTACACCAACAAGATGGTGGGGGACACATAAAAGCAATATCATAGACTGGACACAATGTAGAACCTTGATGACAACGAAGTTTTCAACACAAGTAGGAAGTTGCGAAGTGAGGTACACAAGTCAAAGCTTCCCAAAGGACCATGTACGAAGCTGCGAATGAGGCCTGGAGTGACATTCCTAGAGAAAAATGGATACACAAATTCATTAACACACTGGACATGACCCCTATTAACTGGTACCTTCAAGCGAAGTTGCACCTTATCACCACAGATTGGGAAGGTATGCTTCAAAATTTTGTAACCACCTTTTTGTTTGAAAGTCAATTTCCTTTAGTAGATCAAGAATTAAAGATTTTGAGGTAGAAATTATTTAAGGAGGCATCCAACCTCTCTTTGGAGAAAGAAGAGGATGAATGGACTATGCCATTCTAAAAATTACAAGGATGTTACAACATTAATGCTGATGAAGATGATGATTTGAGGAAGGTAAACATTGCTGAGATAGAAGGCCACAGGGATGTGGAAGGACTAGGAGTTGAACTTCCATTCATTGGACAACCGATCAAGATAAATAAAGTCAATATTGGGACAGAGGAGACACCAAAGAATGCCAATGTCGGAGATTACTGGGATGTTGCTACCATTGACAAAATTACAAAATTACTGCATGACTATCATGATTTGTTTCCGACCAAGTTAACTAATATGAAGGGTATCAAAGGACCTATGGGAGATATGAGAATACCTTTGAAACCAGATGTGAAGCCAGTCAAGAAAAGACCCTACATATTGAACCCGAAATATAAGGAAAAAGTGAAGATTGAGCTTGATAGAATGCTGGAAGCAGGGATTATTGAACCTGTCAAAGAGTCAGAGTGGATGAGTCCTATGGTAGTACAAGACAAGAATACAGGCAAGATTATAATATGTGTGGACCTCAGAAAGCTAAACGATGCCTATTTTCATAACCCCTTCCCTAAACCATTCACAGATGAAGTATTAGACAACGTGGGAGGCTAGGAGTTATATTATTTTACATATGGGTTTTCAGGATACCATCAGATCCATATTGCTAAGGAGGACCTCCATAAGACCACATTTTCCACAGAATGGGGATCCTACCAATGCAGGAATGGCTCCAAGTGAGTATACAATTTCCTAGAAGAAACAACTAGTGGTGCGCGTTGTAGACTTTTCAGTGATAGTTGGTCAGCTATATAAGATGGGACCTGATGAGATACTAAGAAGATGTGTGATGGAGGAAGAGCGCTCAGTGATCCTATTAGAAGCTCATGAAGGCATCGTAGGAGGACATTATGCAGGCAAAGCAACTGCACAGAAGGTTCTGCGAGATGGCCTTTGGTGGCCTACTTTACACAAAGATGCTAAAGAGTATACCAGAGCCTGTGATGTATTCTAGAGAGTTGGGAAACCATATATAAGAGACAAAATTCCACTAGCACTGCAGATGACCCTACAAGAATTTGCAAAGTGGGCCATTAACTTCATGGGACCTATAAACCCACTAGGAAATCTTACAGGAGCAAGCTATATTATCATTGTGACATAATACATAACTAGATGGGCTGAAGCAAGAGCAGTCAAGGACTATAGTTCAACTACAGTCACGCCTGTTATATTTGATGACATAATAACCAGGTTTGGATGCCCTAAGACCCCTATGAACGATGAGGGCACCCATTTCATCAATAAGACAATTGAAGCCCTGACTGAAGAATTTGTAGTCCACCATCAGAAGAGTACACCTTACCATCCACAAGAAAATGGAATGGTTGAAGCATTCAACAAAATCTTGGAGACAACATTGACAAATATTTGCAGTGTGAAAAGTGATGACTGGGATTTAAGAGTACCAACAGTACTCTGGGATTATAGAACCACTTGCAAGAAATTAACAATGCAGACCCCTTTCAAGTTGGTTTATGGTCTTGAAGTTGTTGTCCCGATGGAGTACTTGGTGCCGAGCTTACGAATTGGTACATTTACAGACATGATGATATTGGTGTTGTTCATGAGAGGCTTTCCCAACTAGTTGAACTAGAAGAAAAGAGATTTATGGCGTGATTCCATCAACAGGTACAGAAGGAAAGAGAGAAGGCCTATCATGATAGACACATCAAGAAGAAGGAATTTAAGAAAGGCGATTTAATACTGGTGTATGACAATAAATATATAATACATCCAGGGAAGTTTAGAATGCATTGGCTTGGACCATATGAGATCACCTATGTTATAGAAGGAGGAGTTGCGCAACTGAAGACATTGAAGGGAGAATGGAAAGAGGGATTAGTAAGTGGGAATCAACTAAAGTTTTACTATGACAACTAGTTGCCTCGCATCTCTCAGTAAAAGCAAGGAAGAAAAGTGTCTAGGTGCTAGGTGTAGTTGAAACTAGGTACCAGACACAAAAATGATAGTCTGCACAAGGATGGGAAGGAGACATGGAGCAGAAAGAAACGGCTACACTCCACAATCCAAATTCGACGTGACATGGAAGGATCAAAACTAAAGTTCCTCGGGACGAGTCATAGGTGAGTGTTGGGGGCCTTTTGGCCCTTGGTTATGGAAGGAAGTGAAGATCAAGGAAGAAAAGTTAAACGAGAACTATGCGGGAAACACAGTGACTGTCACTGCATCGAAGTAAGAAAAAGAGAAGAAAAGATGAAGCGAAGTACGTAAAAACAAGTCGTTGAATGAGGATATCAGGGATGATAGATCAACACAAGAAAAGAATCATCGATAACTCAGCAGGTAGAGAAAGCCACCATCGGATGATTCAGAGCACTGCGCGATGAGGAAGGAAAGACAAGTTGGCGAAGCCCAAAAAATGCGGGTCAAGTTGACCTAGGGTTTTAGACACCTAGGGTTTTGGGTCATTAGGGTTTTTACACCTACGTTTTGACCTAAGGTTGTTGGTGAGGGGCTGTAATGTATAAATAGAGGTTGATAGGACCTATGTCGGGTGGGTAGTAGCATTGGGTATTGCTATTGATTGTGGTTGATTGAGAGATTATTGTACTGTGAGAGAGAGAAGTGTCGAGAGTGAGAGCCTTCTAGTATTGTAAGATCTTCATCTAGGTGCGAAGATCAGATATCGCAGTTGGGTGCACAGGAAGGGGAGAGAAGAAGAGAGAGGATCTGCTGGCCAGATCGCAGATTAGAACTGTAAGATTTATTTTAATATATCATAAGCACAATTCTGTGGACGTAGCCCTAGAGAGAGGGTGAACTATGTACATTTTTTGTTGTATGTGTGATCGATGCCTGGATTCCTATCATTATTATGTTATCATGTGCATTAATGTGTTAGATCAGATATATAGTTGCACAGAGTAGATCTAGTTGATAAGTGACACATGAATGCTACATTATTGTTGTATTATCTACTTGATATTCCCCTGGTTGTAGACATCTCTGTCCTGCAACCCCCCTCTTAGCTTCTTCGGGTGAGACTGCATCTGCTTCGTAGGTGTTGTCGAAAGGGCAAGTAGCTAGGGCTTGTTGGTGCACTCTTGGAGTGAACCCCAGGTCTGCCCCTGTGCCAACAGAATTTCATAAAAGAATCCTCAAATTTCTCATGGTAATGGAAGGATATTTCTTGGATGCCTAATCTTTTAGGGAGGAACTAGAAATTATTTCTATTATTAGGCACTATGAAGGAGTTGGGAATTTCATTTGCTTCATCTAAATGTGTAGAAAAACTATGGTGGTTCTAGTTTAATATGTATGTTACACTTGTATTTTTCACCCTAGGCCTTGAACAAAACCTAATGATGTTATTGTGTCAAAATCATGACTTCTACTTAAGAAATTGCTTAAATAACAACACAATTGAGTGAGACCGCTTTTCTCATAGGAAAAATGTAACCAATATCATATGTCGTGTTTTTGAAACAATTTCTTAAGTACAACTCAAGATTTGAACATAATAACATCAATAGGCTCTATTCAAGGCCTAGGGTGACAAATACATGTATAACAATGTATATGGAAAATTATGGAAATGGATTCACAACTATCTATCAGACTATGATGCCAATCATGACATTTTAATCAAGGATCAATATGAATATCATATGAAGAAGAATATTCTAGAGATTAATTGAATAACATTTTCAAAGTTTAATTACTTAAATTAGTGCTATATCACCCTATAAAACCCTAATGAGCCACATAAGAGTAGGGGTATATTTCCCTATAAAACCCCAAAGACTGAAATATCACCTAAAAATCAAATCTCTAAATTCTCATCGATGAAAGAAGCCCAAAACATATATATATAATTTCTCTCATACATTGTGAACCATATAACCTTTATTCTCTCCTATATATGAGGCTCCTTCCATCAAATTGTCTAGCAATATCAAAGAAGAAAGTGTGGGATCTTATACCACGTGGGAAAAGTTAATTCATAGCTTTCGAGCCTCAGATTTATATTCATGGAGTAGAATTATCAGATATGTGGATTTGTTTATCAATTTATACTCATAATATAACATTATGAGTATTTGGTATGATGTTGAAATAGGGATATGGCATGACTTAGTAGTTCTATCCAATAAGTCCACGTGAACTATGTGAGGCCAAGTGTGACAACATTCCCTTTCCCTCCTTTGTAGGATCTATAACAATTCATGACAATATCCCATTTCCCTCCTTTGGAGGATCTATAACAATTCATCACATGGTTGATGGATATGGTTGGATAGTATATAGTGTATGGTTTTCCTTTGAAAAAAAATCAAATTTTATCAAGTTTTATTGGCTTATTCTATGCTATGAACTAGATTAGGTGGTCCATATAAAACCTAGTTCTGATAAACCCATATATCTACATAAACAATAATGTATTTGTATACTTATGCTCAGAAATAATAAAGGAATATGAAGGGAAAAAAATTGAGAATTTACAGAATTTACATATAGCATTAATGTTGTAGGTTTTAAACAATTTTTTTTTATAGTTTTCAAGTTATAGTAGAAATATGCCTTTATCATAGATGATTTTTTATGCATAAATGTGGGAATTTACATATAACATTAATGTTGTAGGTTTTAAACAATTTTATTTTTTATAGTATTTAAGTTATAGTAGAAATATGTCTTTATCATAGATGATTTTTTATGCATAAATGTGGTTTGATAATTGTAACAATTGGGTTGATGTTTTATGCATGAATGTGGTTTGATGATTGCAACAATTAGGTCGAGGGTGTTTATTATTTTGCACTCTCTTCAAAAGAAAATAATAAGTTTTATGTCCATTTTTCATCTTCTCATAGTGTCCGCAATAATGTTGAGGGATGACATAATGTTGAGGGATTTGATGAAAGGATTTTGATAGAGTACCACCTTTGATCACCTTAAGGAATGAAGACTCCCATTTGGTGTTTATTATTATAGCATCCATTTACTTTTTTTTTCTTCAAATCACTAAAAAGGATAAGCATTTCTTTAAGTTACACAATTACGAGGCCTCATTCAAATCATATTCTAAGATTGAAACTCTACCAAATTATGTTTTGATTCAGAAGAGATACATTTATTCCCAACTTTTTCTTACCAATGATGATTACCCTTTTCATGATGCGACCAAGGGATAGAAGTTTGTCAAATAACTCTATGAAACACTTAGAGTTATTCCATGGTGGAACAAGTGTTGCATGGCAGCATAGTCCCTGCCATACTAGAAGGGGAGTAAATGTGTGGGTTGCAAGTTGCAGTACATGTGGTATTCATGCAAAATTTAGTATTCTCGAATTAGTTTTATTTGAAATTTATCAAAAATTATTAATGTATGGTACATGAATGAAAGTTCCTAGGATCTAAGTTTGACAGTACGTGAAATATTTAATACATAACGAATGTAACCCAAAAATTATAGAGTGGTGGGTTGGCGGAGTTGTGGGCTAACATTTTTCAATTTTTATGGCCAACATGTTTCATGAAATACATTTTGCATCCAACCCTTCCTCCATATACATTTTTCACCCAGCAATTCCGTCATATACATGAGACTGAGTAATTTATAGAATATTATAACATTGTATGAAGATTTATAGTAATTTATATAATGCTATAATAGTTGATACATTTTGCACTGAACAATTACGGAGTTGTGGGTTGGTGGAGTCACAGGTTCACACTTTTCATGTCCAGTGTGTTCCGTGATATACATTTTGCATCAAACAATTCCGTGATATACATTTTGCACCCAAAAATTCCTTCATATACGTGAGACTGAGTAATTTATAGAATATTATAACATTGTATGAATATTTATAGTAATTTATATAATGCTATAACATTTTTTACTTAATGAATAGTATAAACAATTATTTAAATTTTATTCAATATTTTTGTTTATAAGTAAGATTGTATAAAATTCTGTCAAGATTAAGGACTACAAAGAATTTCCATGGTTTCAATCTATAAATACTGAGCTTCCCTGAGGAGAAACTAGCTCAGCCATCCAAACCACTTCATAACTAAAGTGTAGACTGTTACTGATGCAAACAAAGTTAAAAATTCTGGCCCCTAATGGTGGTCGTTATAACTGTGGAAAGTGTAGACATCATAAATATAATGACCATGCAAAAATTCAAGAAAGGTCTCCATGCACATGAAAAAAAAATAGACATATCACCAGTATGGGTTGTAGTGTGGTGACACAACCATGCAGAAGGCGCCAAACGTCATGTCCCTAGGAGGAGGCAGCTCCTCCTTGACTGGTGTTCAGTCCAGTTGCATGGTGTCCTTCATTTTTGATGGCACGTGCTCTTACTTCTGGATTTCCTTCGGCTGTGATGGAAGCCTCTGCTCCTTGCGGTGTGCCTCTGCATGGAACAAAGTTTCCAGTGCCAAAACTGGTGCTGAGGTTGCCGCTGGTTGGGATGTTACTGCTTGGGTTGCCTTTGCTGGGAGGTGATGAGCACCCTATAACGCAGAGAGAAACTAAAGGAGTTGATAGGCTTTGTTGTCTAGGGTCTCTAGGAGAAACCAGAGGTCATCCATGTCCCAACATAGGTCGAATACCAGGCTCTGCACCAGTGCAAGGCATGTTTTCCACTCGCATTCTAGGTCAGTGTTGGAACCGACTCGAGATTGGGGTTTTTGTCGCGAATTTTGACTAGCTTCCRGACCATGCATCTGAAATTGGGCATCGTGAGGCTAGCCCTGATGTGACTGGGTGGCCGAAGATTTGGGAGGAGCCAAAGGGCATGGGTGTGAAACATAGGCYGAATTGCATAAAGTTCCTAGGTTGTAGTCCAGTGAGGCCCTTGAGAAGTCTAGCCCCTCCATTCTATTAGCAAGGGACACAACAAAGGGCGGGAGAGAAGCGACAATGTCAGTTGACTATGCCAGGGAGGAGGACGAGGTGGCCGAATAGGAGGAGGATAACAGGGAGGGAGCAGGTGGGGGACGGAGGACCACGTGGGGTCGGTTTGGCTGCCAGGATGACCCACGTTTCAAATTCCCTCATAGTCGGGGAATCTCCGGGATAGTGGGAGAACGAAAAATGTGCCAGGAATAGAGCAGGAGAGGAAAAAAGCAGAGAAAGGAAAGGATGGGCAAGAGGTCGAGCTCTGAGAAGAAAAACCAGGAAAGAATGAGCCATCTGGAGTCGGTGAAGCAATTGAAATAGGTCAGGGAGTTGATGAGGTTCCATAAATGGATTCACGTGCAGAGTAAAGGTCGAGCGAGGGTCCTCGTCCATTGAAAGGATGAAAAGGAAAAGTAGGGCTCACTAAGAGTAATGGTGGCTTGCCTCGAGCGAGATGAACTTAAAGTCATGAGGCAGGTGGGAGGGCCTAGTACGCGGTCGTCACGTGGCTAGCTCCATGAAGGATCGCTCATGGCTGCTCTGCTCGACGCGTGTGCTCTACTAGCACTCCATCTGTGGGAAAGGGAATAAATGCGACATAGTATAGACACATGGGAAGGAAGTTGAAGTACATGAGTTCATGGGAAAAAAGAGGAAAAAATAGTGGTAATGTCTGTTACATAGGTTTGTTTACAAAAAACACAAAAAAAATTAGCATTCTTGACTTAGTTTTCTTTAAAAGAAGGGATCGTCGACACAATAGAAATTGAAATTTATGAAATGAAAGGTTCCTGGATAGCATAATTTATACATACAAAATATGTAATTTTACAAAGCAGAGCCCTCATTACATACTTAGCCAGTTTTTGGATGGTAGGTTCTCGGGATGTCGGGCTGAAAATTGGGATTTTGTTCTTTCGTGCCCTACAAAAAGCATCGATTGTTCCGCTATATACAAAATGACAATTGGACTTTCGGACTATTATAATTTTAAGGGCATCATGTCAAAAAAATTTATCATTCCCAAAATAGTATTCTTTACATATGTTTTATATACGCTTGTGGAAAAAAACCACAAAAAAATAGTAGTAATGTCTGTTACATAGGTTCGTGGAGAAGAGCAAAAAAAAAATTATCAGTCCCGAAATAGCTTTTCTTAAAACAAGGGTTCCTCGACACAAGAAATTGAAATTTATGAAATTAAAGGTTCCTGGACAACATAAATTATACATACCAAAGATGCAATTTTATAAAGAAGATATTTACTTTTATACATACGAAATATGTACTTTTATAGAGTATGGGGATGACATTTTATAGAGCATGCATGGAGCCCTAAATCCATACTTAGCCATTTTTTGCATCGTGGGTTCTCGGGATGGTGGGCTGAAAAATGGGCCTCTGTTGTTCCGTGGTCTACAAAGAATACCCAGAGTTCCACGATATACAAATTGACAAGTGAAGTTCGAACAATTTGAATTGTAAGGGCCTCTATGGCAAGCAGTAAGAAGGGTAGGTGGTAAAGATAAAATAGTCAACACAATTTTATGACATTTCTATAGAAAAAATAGTAAAACTTCTTACATATTCCAGTAAATTTAAAGAAACATATATAGTTTTTGCATCACGAGTTCTTGGGTAGGCGGGATGAAAAATTGGCCTCTTTTGTTCCGTGGCCTACAAAGAATACCCAAAGTTCTGCGATATACAAATTGACAAGTGGAGTTCGGGCTATTTAAATTGTAAGGGCCTCTGTGGAAAGCAGTTTTTTTTAAATTCCTATAGTTTTTTTTACATATGTTCGTGAACAAGAAAACACAAAAAAATAGTAGTAAGGCATGCTACATAGTTTCGTGGAGAAAAGAACAAAAAAATAATCATTCCTGAATTAGCTTTCCTTAAAACAAGGGCTCCTAGAGAGAAGAAATTGAAATTTATGAAATTAAAGGTTCCTGGACAACATAAATTATACATACCAAAGATGTAATTTTAAAAGGTGGATATTTCCTTTTATACATACGAAATATGTACTCTAATAAACTATGGGGATGAGATTTGATACAACATGGACGGAGCCCTGAATCCATAGTTAGGGAGTTGTTGCATCGTAGGTTCTGGGGCTGGCGGGCAGAAAAATGGGCCTCTATTGTTCCATGGCCTATAGAGAACACAAAAAGTTCCGCGATATACAAATTGACAAGTGGACTTTAAACTATTTGAATTCTAACGACCTCTGTGGCAAACAGTATGAAGAACACGTGGCAAAGATAAAGTTGTGAAGACAAATTTATGACATTTATATATATATATGTGTGTGTGTGTGTGTGTGTGTGTGTGTGTGTGTGTGTGTGTAAAATGTGATATGTGAAATTTGAGTGTGCTTTATCGCATATGTAATTTTGAAAATGACTAGATAGGGAAGAAAGGAAGAGAATTTAAATAAAAAAAACAAAATGACTTCACATTTAGCAAAGATGAAGATAAAAATGTAGGAACACATAAATATATGAGGAGACAAAAGAATAGTTTTATTTCGAATATATGAAGAAAAGAATACTTTGTTACATATTCTTGGAAATTTAAATGCATTTGTTATATAGACTGGGATTGGAGCTCCCATGGACCATAAGAAAAATATGTACAAGAAATAGGACTGGAAAGAAGAAGTGGGACATGGTAGAGTGTAATACCTGAAAAGTAGAAATGGCAAGATATCAGTCATTGGTTATAGATTTATAGTCAGAAAAGGTGGAATAACTGGATTGATAAAGAAAGGCCTATGACTATACACTTACAGGCATGGTACATATAAGTAATTTTGGTATTTTCTTGTTGATGCGTATTCCTGTTGATTTCCATGACCGACCTTCTTAAATAACTGGACTGGTAAACAAAGGGTGTATAGGAATGTTCCAAGAAGGAATTTTGCTATTTTCTTGTTGATGCATTTTTCTATTGGATTTCATCGGGGACCCACTTCAAGTTATCTTCAATATATTTTCTCAAGGGGGCGATGTTGATGTCATTCCAGATTTTAATGTTGAAAAGTTCATTTTCTAATTCAGTTAATCAATAGAAACATTACACAGAAACTGATGAATGTCTCCATTCTGCACCGAATAGCGGACTAGCCAGTTGTCCACGTCTTCCTCATGATATTCAAGAATCCTGTCTAGAGACAAGGCCTTGAAATTAACAAGTTGTTTATCGAAAGCTTGCTTGGTTAACACCAATGAGTTGATGATTAAGATGGCGTCCTAGAAGAAATTTGTCCTTCCTATTAAGTCTATTTTGGCCAGCTTTGTGACTAATGTTTCTTTCTTTGATATTGTTTGCTCACATGACTGGATGATGAGATACAAGTTCTTCACCTTTTCTTCCCATCATGCTTCTAATTGAATGAGGCATTTTGTGGATGGGAGACCATGTTGTCTTCTTGTCATTTTTGGAATGTTGTTTACATGAAAGGAAAAATGGATGACCGTGTGCAAATATAAAGTTTCTTCATTTTTTAAATCCGCCTGCAGAAGTTGGAGCAAGTTATGTGCCCTGCTTCCCATCGAATTGATATTTTGTGATGTTTCCCAGGGCTTACTAATCAGTTTCATTCTTTTGTTGATATTTTTCTCCACATATCCTCTACAGGAGGCGAGGAAGCTGGAGGATACTTTTAGATTTGTTGTAGGGGTTCAGGGAGTCTAAGGTATGGCTATAGCCAATGGACTATCAAGCAATGGCATAGGAAACAAAGCTTCCTCTAATTCCTTAATCCAGTCCTTTAGTTTGGCATTCTCGGCCTCAATGACTCGAACATAGTCATGAAGAGAATCTATGGTTTCCATATGAAGTTGAGAGATTTTGGAAACCTTCATATTGGCAAAGTCAAGTTATGAACGATGTTTTCTTTTCTTATTTTTGACATCTTTTTTTTCAATAATTAATTTTTTTTATTCACTTTAAAAAACAACACTCTGGAATACAAAGGATTCATCTTCGTAAAAAAAATTGGTATCAACTATGTCCCTTGGATAGCCATGTTGAATTGGGTCTTCTGGCTGATCAAGGTTGCAGAATATGCTATCTAGATCAACGTCAAGATCCATGTTTTCACCCTAAATTTTGGGCTAGTCCACCTCCCCTGCAATTCTTTTTCTCTTTTCCTGCACTGGAAACTTGCCAAAACTATCAAATTTATGATGGAGTATTAATTTTTGGACCTCAGGCACAAAGATGTTCAGTGTATCTGTACAGAGTTGTTGTGGAACTTCTGCCAATAGTTTATGAAAACATCGGTTTGCTCCAGAGGCTGCCTGAAATGAAGAAATGGAGGGCACAATATAACCCGTCGGAAACATTGGTTCAATGCGGGCGAATCGAAAATATCGCCTAGGTCTTCCTTCAATAATGACAATGCTTATGCGTATTTTATGGTGAGTTGGTAGAAATAAAGCTTAATTATTGCATACTTAGAAGAGAGAAGGTGGCGGTTATTGCAAAGAACATTTAAGGATTAGAGGTTTCGTGAAGGAACAAAACTGACGGTGTGCTAATGAAATTCCATGGTATTTGAAATTAACAGTGGGAAGCGATAGCAAAAGTGTCCGCAAATATTTCATTAATGGCAGAACTTCTTGAGCCTTGTGCTCATCAATGACAATTTATATAGTGCCTGCACGATGACCAATTAGCATTAAAGATTTAGAAACAAAACACACACACACACACACACACACACACACACACATATATATATATATATATATATATATAAATTACTAGTTAATATGGACACGTGGGAAGGCAACATGGACGGGGGAGAGCAAGCAAGGAAGCAATGGGCAAGTCTAAAAAGAATTCAAACGACCTTCAAAATAAGTTTAAAGGGGATATGAGGATAGGCGAGTTGCAAAACTTGTAAAACGTAAGAGGGCATGATGGTGCAGTTCAACGGAGGGTTTGTATATTTGCAGAATTGCAGGAAATTGGGTAAGTATGGAAACTGCGATTTTCTGCAGGCTTCCAGGGAGCATAGCAAAGGGAAGCATGTAAAGTCTTTGGATCACAGGTTCTTAGGCTGGTAGGATGAAAATTGGGCCTCTATTGTTCCATGTCTTGTAAATAGTACCCAGAGTTTCCCGATTACAGTTTCACGATATACAAACTGGCAGACAAACTGCAAGGCTGGGGGGGCCAAGATGGCAATTTTCAAGTACTAAAATATGAATAATTTAATTAAACAAAATTATGAAATGAGTCACAAGGTTCGAGTCTGGTTGCAGTTGTATATTACCAAAGTTTCGAGCATCCGTGATATACAAAATGATAAGAGGATTTGTGCGTTGGCTAGCTCAACATTCTACTTTTAGTGATTTCTGCGATATACAAATTGATACATAGACTTCAGGGTTGGCGGGTTCCCAGAAATGAGAAATACATACCAAATATGCAGAGATCCCGTATTTCATACTTAGCCAGTTAGTCGGATTGCGTACTTGCGGGCTGGCAGGATGTAAGTTGTGACTTGAATGTTCTGTGTCCTGCAAATAACACCCATAGTTGGGTGATATAGAAATTGATAAGTGGAGTTGTGGGCTGAGTGTCTCATATTATAGCTAACATTAGTTTCAAGTACTAAATTATTAATAATGAATATTGATAGTGTATAATTTAATTAAAGAAAATTAGCAAAGAAGTCACAGGCTTCTAGCCCGATTCCAATTGCAGATCACTGAAGTCTCGGGTGCAAGATTAGATGGACATGAAATGTTCCACTACGGCGTCTGGGAAACCGCGAGCATATGCATGGATTACCAAGTTTTGGATGCAATATGTACACTCAGAACACGGGGAATGAGAGTTTGATAATGCGTAGAGGGAAGCCCACAACCATAAAATTGGCTAAAGAAACCAAAGGGATCGGTCTGACTCGTAGTGCATATTTCATAATTCATGTGGAACACAAATTGTGTGGTGACGAGATTAGTATGTGTAGAAACCAGGGAAAACTAAATATGTACCTTTATAAAGTATGGACATGAGATTTTAGAGAGTACGTACAGATATATCATTCCATACTTGCCCACTTTCTGGATCGTAGGTTCTCGGGCTGGCGGCCTCAAACAATATGTCTCTATGTTATGTATCCTACAAATAGCACATAGACTTCCGTGAAATACAAATTGACAAGTTCCTTTGAGGGGTGGTTGAGATTTTATAGAGTATGTGCACTTTTTTGGATAGCGGGTTCTCGGTCTGCCAGGGTAAAAACCGATCCTCTATTGTTCCATGCCCTAAAAATAGAATCCACAACTAGGTGATATACAAATTGAGAAGAGGATTTTTGGACCAATACATACAAAATATGCATAGATCCCTTATTCCATACTTAGCCAGTTAGTTCAATCGCGGATTTGCGGGCTAGCAAGCTGTAAATTGGGCCTCTAATGTTTTGTGTGCTGCAAACAACATCCATAGTTGGGTGATATAGAAACTGACAAGAGGACTTGTGGCCTCACTGGCTCAACATAGTATTTATGTTCGATGGTGGACCTACGAGTTGGTGCACTCTAAGCGCAAAATGAGAAAATAAAAAAAACACAACTGAAAACAAGTTCGACAAATACAAACATAGTAAACAGAAAATTGTTTAGTATGGAACATGGACAGAGTTTGATAACGCATAGAGGGGAACCCCCGGGCATAAAATTGGATAAGGAAACCAAAGGGCTCGATGCAACTCAGAGTGCATATTTCATAATTCATGTGGAACACAAACTGTATGGTGACCAGATCAGCATGTATAGAAACCAGGACAAACTTAATATGTACATTTATAAAGTATGGACGTGATATTTTATAGAGCATGTATGGATATCACATTCCATACTTGTCCACTTTATGAATCGTGGGTTCTCGGGCTGGCGAGCTCAAAAAATAGGCCTC
Organism: Picea mariana; assembly: GCA_032191745.1. NCBI lineage: Eukaryota > Viridiplantae > Streptophyta > Pinopsida > Pinales > Pinaceae > Picea > Picea mariana. The sequence continues at coordinate 227,783 of JASDQU010101682.1, forward strand.
TATTGTTTCGTGTCCTACAAATAGCACACAGACTTCCACAAAATACAAATTGACCAGAGGACTTGCGGGGAGGCTGAGATTTTATAGAGTATGTACACTTTTTTTCATCGCGGGTTCTTTGTCTGCTTGGGTAAAAAATGGATCTTTATTCTTCCATGCCCTAAGAATAAGATCCACAACTTGGAGATATACAAATTGACAAGCGGATTTTTAGACCAATACATACAAAATATGCATAAATACCTCATTCCATACTTAGCCAGTTAGTTGGAGCACGCACTTGCAGGCTAGCAGGCTGTAAATTGGGCCTCTAATGTTTTGTGTCCAGCAAACAACATCCATAGTTGGGTGATATAAAAAATGACAACTAGACTTGCGGGCTCGTTGTTTTAGCATAGTATTTATGTTGGATGTCGGACCTGCGGGTTGGTGGGATTTAGGAGAAAAATGAGAAAATAAAAAAACACAGTTGAAAACAAGTTCGACAAATACAGACAAAGTAAATGGAAAACTATTTAGTATGGAACATGGACAGGAAAGAAGTGCACCTTTGCATGGATTCGTCTACATTATTGGTTAGGAGTTCTTTGTGGTGTGCAGTTATCCTAATTTTTTTCTATGAACAAAATCACAAATCAAAAGGAATATGAACATGAATTAACATGTAAAGGAAAAAGGCAAGTACTATGTACAAATACTAAAAAAAATAGAATAAATTAAATAGAGAAACAAATAGTTTTTAGAAAGATGTACCTTTTTTCTTTTTTCTTTTTTGCATAATGTATACTGAACAGTCTGTGTAGAATTCAGGGAAAACCAAGAAGTAGGATAATTGTTTTTTTTTTTNTTATTTTTTTTTTTTTTTGCAACAAACTATACAAATATGCTTTGAAACATAGAAATATCACTTTGCAATATGTTTGATGTATATCTCATAATTCAAGTGCAATACCAATTGTATCATGATCAAACCAATATGTGTCTAAGATAAATATATTGTATTGAGGAATGGGCACATTCGACAAGACATGGTCAATAAGTGAATTTTTCACATGACTTGTGTTGTTCAAAAGAAATCAGAGACTGTATTTGCACATGTAGTTTTCCAATTCTTTTTCTTTGTCATTATATTGCAGCATGTCGTTATTGAAGTCTCCTACAAGTACAATGGGCTCGTTCAGATGGAAATGGACCAATTCATTAGAAATAACATCTACTATGTTGGAGAATGTTGCATGGGGAGCAGCATACAGATTCAAAATTGTAACTTATGTTCAATGGAAGAAACTTTTTGCAAGCACAACTTCAACATTATTTTCTTCGATATGTGTATGGTCCAAAATTGGCACATGTTTTTTCACCAGTATCATCACCCCATGTCTAATGTAACTTGATATGCAATTGTGATTTGGGAATTGTTCATTTTGCATGCATAATTCCATGTGTGTTTCCTGCAAGCACAGAATATTGGATTGCATTGTATCATAGTCATTCAGTATATCATCCATATGTGCATTTAAGTTGTGTGTGTTAAGTGATAGAATCGATACAGATGAATTTGTTTGTATGAATTGGTAATCATAGTGCAGTTTCCATTTGGCAATGGTCCTCAGTCGTTCCATTTCAATATCAACTTTCTATTTCACTTTGAAGTTATCTTTTGTGATAGGACTTAGTAAAAACAAGGAGTCTATTCTTCTGAGACGGGACAATGTTGTGTATACAAGTCCATGTATCTGAATTCCAATAGGCTGGAATGCAACATGATCAAGTGTTAGTCCTTGTGATAGGTGGACTGTACATGCACATGCAATTTTAATCGAAAACTTTTTTCAAATCTTCAGTCGACTTGTCTTTGCTGAGGTCGATACTGGCTTTTATATTCACAAAATAGGGGTCCAATCGTATCCAATGTTTGAAGTATATAGAAAAGACAGCTTGTTTGCTTGTTGCTTGCTTATATGCGGTTCATGGAACTTAATCCAAAGTACATCAAGTTTTTTATTTTTCATATAGCATTTGATTATTCCATCTGCACTATTCATCAATCCATCCCATGAATCATAGTTACAAGCATATGTTTCAACCAACATTTCTAATTTGAGGATAGGCTGAGAAGGTAAAGTGACTGTATGTTCATGACGTGGAATATTTCCATGGTTGTCTTCTTCCAGGTCAATTGAGTTGATGATGATATTATCACTAGGCATGGCCGATATCATGTGGCTATTATGCATTGCAACATCCTTATTTTTGTAAAACAGGTAATGGAACGTAGGGTCTGTTGGTGCAGACCGCAAGAACCTAGAATTGATATATGTTAAGTCATCATATTTTTGGTTGTTTGTGCACATTCTATTCAGAATTGCAATGAATGTTTCATCTGTCTGTGGAATTGTAGTATGCAACTCAAAGAATTTAATTTTGTCTTTCTAGAAGTCATGGGTCATTGTTTCCATGTTAACAGTTGGTTGTTTAAATATCAAAGAATCTAGGATGGGTTGTGCCTGGTAAAGATCCCCACAAAAAATCATGTCAATGTTTCCAAAGTATTTCGTATGCACATGTTTTATGCTTCATAGTCGGTTGTCAATGGATTACAAGAACCGACTGCCAATCAAATATCATTGATCTATAAATACAAGCTAGAGTTCCTCATAAATCTTAGACAATGTATCCAACATTTCCTTGCCAAGTTGAAGAAATTGTGACTTGTTAAAAGGCATCAAAATTGCAGAGTGGATCGTTGTTCCACCTGCATTATATGCATCTTTTCCTCTGTATGCAACTATTATACCCTTTGGTTTCATGGGATCAGATGAATTGTTTGAATCATAGATTCGTATAAGAATTTGGAACAATGCTTTCACTATGAATGTCTTCCATGTTCTTGCTCTGCCTGTAAGGAACAAGTGCACAGGACTGTCCATTTTCAAGCATCTTTTAAGAGCAACATCCTTTAGAATTGTTTGTTGTTTGTGATTCAACAGACGTCTTATTCTATGGTATTCATTATTTTCAATTAGGAAAGGATGTTTTGTGACTTGAAAACCAAGATTGATACGTTTTTCACTTCCACCTACTAGAGGACGAGGAAAATTTGCTTGAAAGTCATAGGACTCAAAAGGATTTCTGGTTGTTTTTTCGGTTTTTGAATGTCTAATCATGGTCGTCGGGGTTTTTTAGGTCATTAAATACAACTTCTAGATCACCCCATGTTGTATTGACATTGTAGGTAAATATAGCTTCATTGATGTGCACTATAGTCTCAGACGCAACATACGTAGCCTCCCATGTAGGGAAGTTACGTTTTAATGTCTCTTTGTTTTCATGGAAAGAAACGTAAAACAGCATTTTTTCTCTACAGTAGTTTTCATAGTCACAATGTTTATTGTATTTGAGAAACCGTATGACACAAGGTTTTTCTCTTTTTGATATGGGTGCACCATTTTTTTTGTAATGCGATACAAATTCTGCTAAGAATATATGCCTAATAGGAGATGGACCCTAGAGGTAATAATCAACAATAGAGAGAAATAACACGTCTTCTGAATTGTCAGTCTCTTGTTGTAGTAAAATCGGTGGTTTAAGGACAAATGTGTGTTTTTTAAGTGGAGATGTGTTTATGAAGACACATTTTCTTGAACTACAAGAGAGGGGTAGAGAAAGTGAAATGTGAACTTCTTGTTGAGTAGACATCTGTTGAAGATTAAGAAATGTATTTCCAAGTGCTAGTATCATTTGTATCACATCAATATGACTTCTTTCATGTTCTTTGTGTATTCTTTTGAATGCACTTGTCATAGATTTGTCAACCTTTGTCATATATGAAGTATAGTAAGATGTTACAACATATGAATTGAGCATGTACTGTGCATCTGTATTTTCTTTCCACATAAATAGCATGTCCTTGGAGAAATTGTTGTTCCAAATATGGTAAATCTTTAGTTTGAGGAAAATTGTTGGTTTCCGAAGCATACAATGTATGGCTTGTATGTACTCATATTCTGATAGATTTACCTCTGTCAAGAAGGCATCAAAGCTCATCAGCTCATCAAATTTTCCTTCTTCTAGAAATGCAAACAACGATTTAGATTTATCAACAACAGAATTGTCCTCTAAACTAAGTGTCTCTATGATTCTTGTAGCTCTCATTGGCGGCACATGAAACTTGTATCTGCAATGCGATTTTTTTTCGTTTCTACAACTTCTTGTATGGTAATGTCTATCGACTTTGGAGAGTTTTGGATGAAAATGATTTGTGTTGCATCTTATGTATTTATCCACAAATTGTTCAATTTATGAATTGCTATCATCTCCATAAACTGGTGCACCCTCTATCCATAATAGTGTGTGGTCATTCTCATTTCCCCTATTATGAAACTCAGTTACAAAAAAGTAGTCCGATATTTTTCCGAAAAATGTTTCATCATGGCATATCAATTGTCTCAAAGGATTTATTCTATGTCTATAGTAGTGAGTACATGTTATTGGTGTAAATTCTAACCTTGTACAATATCTACTGCAAACTGATATTCAGATAAGAACAAAAAAGATACAATGGCAAATACAAACATTACACAGAGATTTTTCACCTGGAAACCCAAACCGGGAAAACCAGGATATATTATATTGATACACATTGTGTTACATTGTTTACAATACAATATACATATAGGAGCCAGCGGCATCCAAAACCCTAACCCAATGACCTGGATTAGTCCAAAACCCTAATTCCTTAACCGGAAATAGAAAACCATCGGCAAAAACCATGTGCTGAAAACCACGTAATATCATGTGGTCCCGGAAATATGTTGTCCCGGAAATATGTCGGCCCGGCGATAATATGTCGGCCCAAAACCGGCGAAAATATGTCGGCCCAAAAAAAAAAAATTCGGGGGTGTTGCCCCCGAACCCCCCTGCGCGCCCGAAACAGGCGCTCAGACACTACTACTCGTGCAAAGAATAAAACACATACCCAACAATTGGGTCTTTTATTATGAGGTAGTCAATGCCATTATTTTCCAGGGCACCAGTTTCTTTTTCACATTTCCTCTTCCTATGCAGGTCAGATACGATAGCTACCAATGGATCCCAACAATGCTCTACACTTGTAAATGTGACAAAAAATGTTGGCGGGCCCAATTGCCGGATCATTGCAAAAATACGTTTTTTTTTTTGTTGCAAATAGTCATGGGAGGTGCGAATGTTTTTGAAATCTATGTACCCAATATCATATTTTAGATATTTTTCCAGGTTTACTTTGTACTTCACATCCTTGGCCAACAACTTTCTTCCTTGTAACTAGCCTTTTCTTATTCAGACCCACATGCAGGAGAGAATTTTCTCTATTACTATGATCATTTTTTTGAAAAACAAATTTGTTATGTGATAGGAGAAGCAACCGCTTGAATGTAGTAGCTCCCATCAGACTATTTTATGCTAACTAATTCATTCAGTGATATCAGTGGCACGTGCATCTCTATAGAAGAGTGTTGGAAAGTTCATTTCCTCAATGAATTTGTCCTTGAATATTCCAAGTGGATGTTTCCCCTCAGTAGGTGCAATTTCAACAATCTTGTCTTGTAAATCATGAATGCACTGTGAATCAGTGAATCCATGCACCAATGTTTCAACAAGAGTTTCATTCTCTGATTCATTGCTTGTATCAAATTCACTAGAATTTTTGAAAGTGTCTGCAGAGTTGTCATCCTCTTCTACAAGAACATTGTTCCAGTTGTCATTTATACAAATGTTATGTGCTTTGTATATGGCCCTCGAACATAATTCCTTTAATTCTTTCATAACAACATGCACATGCACTTTGCCTACCTGATAAGCATTTTTGTATCGCAGGCGTCTTTTCAGAGCCATGAAAATTATCATTGTATTGTTAATGAATTGTGGCAAGGCTCTTTGCACAACATCTAGTTGAACAGACACATTCATAATCGATCCTATTAAGCCCATCTAGGGTCATTTATAGCCCCAAGGCCTAATTTGAGAAAATGAAATTCAGAGAGAGAAAATTATCTCCTCAAGTTCCGTAAGCACACTTACATCTGGTAGTGGTGCATTACATATTATTTGGTCAAGGGTTGCAAATTGTGGCAGTTTTCCATTTTCAAGCGACAGTTTGCATGGAAGACAAATTTTGCCACTGGAAAATGCTTTATCGTGTGATGTTAACTGGAGGTATTCTTCATGCAAAGAAGCTGTGAAAGACTTGTTGTTTTTTGAGAAATTCATTTTCTCACAAATTCCACATGCAATGGAAGGAGTATATTTAATTTGTTTCATGTACGTTTGTCTTGCATTTTTATTTTGCAGGGAAGTATGGGTAGAAACTGTTTCCTAGATTTCATTGCGAGTATTCCATGGCGTTGTTGCTAGCCCATGAAATATGATGGTTGCATGACCATTCTGGGATATGTGACCGCACATGTTTCTATTGTTTTTTTCACGGACAAGTTTCTTTAGATTGTGATATGTTGCTTTGTCTCTAATAGGAAGTGTGGAAATGTATTTCTTTCTCTCACGCATGACCCTTTTCAATTTGTGGTAACTTACTCTACGTTTCTTGGCTAAGGGCATGATCAGATGATGGCAATTGGGATGAATTTCACTCTAACCCAGGTGCTGATAACCTAGCCTACATTTTTTTTTCAAGGCTTGTGTGGCCTCATCACAACTAGGACGAATTTGATGCATAGTTTTTTTCAAGTTGTGATAACTTACTCTACGTTTTTTGTTTAAGCCCTGTATGGGACCATCACAACTGTGATGAAGTTCACGCATCTTTTTTTTTTTCAAGCCCTCTATGGCCATATCGCACCCGACAAGAGTTTCATTCTCACTAAAAAGAATGTTGCATGTATGCATATTCGATGTAGTTTGGTTGGAATGGACATCCAACCCTGAACCACCGATATCTCGAAGAAAAGGTTCATAATGGATATCTGTTGTATTTATTTTCAATGAGAGGATGTCAAATGTTCGATCGTAATTTGCATCAGTAAACCAGGAATGTATAGTGGCATATAGAAATGTCGACCAAACCTGGATATTTACTTTGAATATCATAGACAGCCATTGTAAACAGAATCTGCAACTCTCCACATTACCTTTTTCATATGGAAGCGCCATGTTTACAAGGTATTCCTGCCAAGTTCCAATTGTCGGCATATTTTCCAGGAGATATGGCAAAAGGTGTTGATGCAAGAACTGAAAAGACTGTTGGCTTCCGCCTACAATTGCATTGCAAAAGGACTGCATGGTGTAAATCCACATTGACTGCACATCAAACTTTTCTTCTACCAAACAATAAATTGCATTAAACTGACTATCTCCACAGTTAGACACAACATTTGTTTCCAGCTGTAAACCATGGAAATCTATGCGATGCATAATCCATTCCCACTACGATTCAAGGTCTTTGTAAAAGAGGGAAAAGTGAATATGAGGTACTTCAACATTGCATATGGACATTTTTCTCTAGAGGAGTGGTTCATAATGACCATTGACAGCATTGGCATCATGGAATAAGATTTAATATAGATTGTGAGAGGCATCTTTGTTTAATAGTAGATAGCTTCTTTTTCTTGTCAATGACCATATTCCAACTGATATATTGAGCTAGTTAGACATCCACGGTATACGAAATGTGTCTCCCCAAAGTCCCCTCTCATGTGCAGGCAGAGCTGGAGATGCAGACAACTGCATCTTTGAAAAATACATAGTGACATCATTTATTCCATGCAACTGCCGAAGAAAATCAGATTCCAGTTCGTATTCATAGGAGTTCAATGCCTCTGCATCACCATTTTTTAAACAAACCAATAAATAATCTATCAATCCATTCTATAGCTCGGTCGACGAATACCAGAAATGAAACAGAAACTAGAATGTATTGAAAAGGCAATCTCTTACAATATACGAGAATGCGTCCAATCTAAAGAGGCCATTGCTATGCAAAGCCACATCAATGTTTCCATGTATAATGGACTGTGTATCTATTTCATATGACTCAACATATATTAATTATTCCATCTTCTCAACTCTTATTTTCAACCTGTTTGTTAGATACTTTCACTTTGCTTGAAAATAGAGAGAAGGGGGGAAACAAAAAAATAGCACCCCCCTAAAAAAGGAAAGCAAAATAAGAAAACTACTAGCTCAAAACTGGGTACCAAACAAAAGAAACAACACAAATAAATAAAACCATAAATTTACTAGTCATAAAGACAACAAGTGGGCACATTTTTCCAACCCACAAAATAAAAGCATTCCCTGCGTCTACACCCCACCCATAATAGCTTCCAACTACTTTTCGAGAACCCCTTCGCATTGCAATTTTCCAAATAACTATGAAAATTGCAGTCGGCATATGAAGACGCACGGTTTCCAGAAACATAAATTAAGAGCACAAACAAAGATGATCTACAACAGAATTTGGAGGCAGGGACCCCCACCATTGAAAAACAACAACAGGGAAACTTACCCGTCAACAAGAGATGACAATAGGTCATCCCCGAAAAATGGAAACCGGTCCAATAGCTTTCAAAGTTGAAGAAAAACAAACCAGTGAATAACCACGAGATGTCCAATTGCAACTACAGGACCTCAACTTTGCAAATTTGAATCAAACAAGAAAAACAATCATGGAACCAAGTAGCGAACAAGCATCGACCACTGAAGCAGCGATGTCGAGCATCAAAAAAATGGAATGAGACTGTATCCCAACGCATTTTCACAATAAACATTTAACATATCAGGTAAACACTTAATACTATTAGGATCGCCTAAGGGCCTAGCTCTGTAAAAACATTTAAGAAAAAAATGCAGCGTGACAGGCCTGTTCTCTCAAAGCGTGCAACAATAAAACAAAAATCACACATACTAATATGGTAGACAATGTATTTTATCTAGAAGAAATTTCTAAAGAAAACATTCGAACTAATGCTAGGATTAATCCACCTTCGACCATTGCATAAGAAAATATATGATTCTAGAAGACTATATACAATGAAATACTTTGGATATGCCAACATATATAACATTGGGAATAGCAAAGCTAGAAAAAAGACCTCCAATCCATTGTCCAATGACATTTTGACAAACATGGTACTTTTTATTATATAAAATTCGACTGAAGATGTCCGATTACCATCAAAAAAATGGAACGAAACTATATTCCAACGCACTTGTACAATAAACATTTAAGACTGCCAAACCTGTTAGGTAAACAGTTAAGACTATTAGGACCGTCTAAGGGCCTAGCCCTGTTCAAACATTTAAGAAAAAATGCAGCATGGCAAGCCCCTTCTCTCGAAGCACGCAACAATAAAGAAAAACTTTGACATACTAATATGGTAGACAATGTATTCAAGCTAGTAGAAAATGTGTAAGGAAACATTCAAACTAATGCTAACATTAATCCACATTCGACCAATGCATAAGAAAATATATGATTTGAAAATACCATATACGATTCAAATACTTTGGATATGCCAACAAATATAACATTGGGAATAGTGAAGCCAACAATAAGACCTCCAATCCATTTTCTAGTCAAATCTTGACAAACATGGTATTTTCTATTATATAAAAATCGATGATTTCACTTCCCTTGTTCCAACAATAGATAATATGCAAACATTTGTGGTCAATGCAAAATTTAATACCAGGTCAACGATTTATCGATCACTATAGTCCCTCTTTGCCTACGACAGGGACTAATAAGATGATATTACTCATCATGTATGATGAACATGGAGGATTCTTTTATCATTTCCCGACTCAAGCAACTCATGTGCCCAATCTAGATGATATAGTTAGGCATGAGTGTTACTACTTTATCTTCAACTAGATTGGAGTTTACATGCCAACCATTTTGATATTTCCCTATATTGAAAAGGAAAAGGATATGTCACCATAATTATATTTTATTTTGTTCACATTTCCTTTGGAATCTTTCTTATGTAGATCTACATGATAGGAATATAGATATGGAATATAAGTACACATTCTTGTTTTGGCTCCTTTAGTAAGGAAAATGTAGCATTAGTTATGATACCATGTAGAACTAGTTTTCTATGTATGCCATGACAAATTTAGGATACATTACACATATATTCACACGTATTCACAAAGATGTGGAGAGAAGAAATTAATTACACCAAGAGAAGTGAAACACTCTTACAGTTAAAGGTGGAAACAATGTCCATGTCCATGGGTAATATGGTTAATGATAATGAAATAAAAAAAATATTATTTATTTATTTTAATTAGTTACCATAACATAATAAATTAGCATAATTTTTTTTAAGTAAAGATTTTTTAAGTTTCGAGAGATTTTCACATGGGATTTTTTTTATCCCTTTCAATGATTAATAAATCTAAAGTTACGAAGTTCTTGTTTTCTTATCCCTTTATATGTCATATGTTTATATGTCAAAATTTATTTTCAAAATAAGAATTATAAATCACCTTTCAACAATCATTATTTTATGATTTGATTTTAATCATATTCTAAGTGGGATGGATAATGACAATGTTTCATGGTTGTTTTTGTCTTCATATTGTATTTTGTTTTTAAAGGTAGTGGGTGGATAAATTATTATATAATATTTATTAGTTTACTATCATCTTCAAATTTGGAAAGAATTATAAAATTATTTATATAGAAACATATTGGAAACAATTTTTAATCAACAACATAAAGTATACTAAAAAAAACTGATGTTTTTGGACACTTAATGGAACCAAGTTAGTGTTAGAACAAAATATATATTATTGGTAGTTATGAGAGTAGATTTATTATAAGGTTGTAGTCTCAAAAATACCCAATCACGATCCTCAAATTGTCTTTCACTTCGATGTTGATATGCTTGTTTATTTATCATGTTTTGTATCATTTTCATGTTTTGCTTAAGAATTGTCAATGTTTGCTTAGTCTTTTCCATATGTGACTCTATTTCCTCAACTTTGGAATGGTGCCACAAAAATTATGATATTATCCATAAAGGGATTCGAATGGGGAAATCTTAGTAGATGTTTGATAGGTGGTATTGTACCACCATTTTGATAGAGGAAGTCACTTCACATATTGTGATTGCTTGTTTGAAGGATATTAACATAGATAACCCTCTAAAAATTTGTTAAATGTTTTTGTTTGACTCATATTTCATAATTATTTCAAAAAAATTCCTATGAATTTTGGATCTTTGTCACTTACTATTACATTAGGAATATCATCAAGTCTATGAATTTCCTTCACGGGCACTTCTTCCATTTGACTTGTCGTATATGTACTTTGAATTACAAAAACAAGTACATATTTTGTGAGTCTATCCACAACCAAAAACATGCATCATTTCCTTATTATTTCAGTAAACCTATGATGAAATCCATTGATACCAATTTCCATATTTGATTAGGTATGTGTGAAGGCTGAAGTAACCCTAGAGTTTTTACCATTTCTTCTTTATTTCTTTGAAAAACATGACATTCTTTTACAAATTTTAGAATGTATTTCTCCATTCCTTCCCCAAGAAAATATTTTTTCATCCTTTCATATGTTTTAAGGAACCCTATATTTCCTACCTTTGGAGAGTCATGAGAATCTGATAATATTTGTTGCTTCAACTTTGATTGATAACATACTAATATTCTACCTTTTTACCAAAGAATACCTCTCTTCCATTCCTAATGTTCCATATATTTCATCCCTTCCTTTATCCATTGTATGTCCTATCTCATACTATTTTTCCATTGATGGTGGGATTCTTCGAACCACACTAGAATGGAATATTTAATGTAATATAAACTTGAGGCTTCATCCATTCTGGAAAGGGCATCTGCAACCACATTTTCCTTCCCCTTTTTGTAGATTATTTGAATGTCAAAACCTTGCATTTTTTCTACCCATTTGTTTTTTATCTTTTTTATAAAAATATTTCCTCCAAAAAGTACTTTAGGATATAATTATATATCATGACTTTAAAATTCTTCCCAACGAGATACTTTCACCATTTTTGTATTACATGTAAAATTGCTGTCATTTTTTTTTATATATAGATTTCATCAAGTCTTTTCCCTTTAATTGTTTACCTTCAAAATCCAATGGTCTCCCTTTTTTTTGTCAATACTACTCCAATTACTTGTACATAAGTATCACATTTGAATATGAATGATTTTCCAAAATTAGGTGTTTCCAATACTAGTGTATAAGAGCCCTTCCCTTGAAAAAATATGACCCAAATATTCTACTTCTTGTTTCCCAAAACAATAATTGGATTCTACTACATACAATTGATTGTTCTCAAGAATTTTCACCACTTTATCCAAATGTTTAATGTGGTATTCCCATAATTTTATATAATTAAGTATATCATCAAATAAAACCAAAAAAAAATTATAAGATAGGGTCAAAAAAAATTTCTTAAGGATTTAAAAAGTAGAAGGAGAATTAGTCTACCCAAAATGTATGACCAAGAACTCATAGTGCCCATCATGAGTTATAAAATTTGTTTTGGGAATGTCATATTTTCTTAACATGATCTAGTGGTGTTATAGCATCCATTTCCACCATATATGCATTATTGAATTCTTTATAATTTTCCATGTCCTACTTGTAGACACAAATTCCCTATACCTCCTCTGGATTCTTCAAAAAATAACTTTTGTTGACTTGTACACACCCTAACAACTATGCAAGGTGTGTATACGCTTGTTTTCTTAAAGAAAACCAAATAAATGTAATATTTTCTAAAAAAAACAAATTTTGAATAATTAAGTGTTGAGTTACGGGTTTGTCAATTTCCTAACTCCCTTTTACCCATACACAACTGCATACAACCACTCCAACCAATTGGATATGGTATAAATTGAGCATGATCTATGAGGAAAACAATGCCAATACTTGAAGAAAAGTTGTGCTAGATAGATTCCTCCTTGTCTGCATGCCCTTATAGTACCTCTGTTGTTTCATATCCTCAAACCCATAAACCATCACTTCCATCCCTTTCCATGCTTACCATATATGACCAAGAAATTTCCCTTGATCTTATTTGAGTCTGTCTAAGAATGGGTGTCGTAGTTTCACTTTATAATTAGTAGTCTGAGTGGAGGGACTTGGAATATATTTGATGAGTAGTGCCGTTGCATGTGTAGGCAATAACTACCCAAAATTTGTTGTCAATTAATAAATATAATTAATTCCTTTGAAATTATAGTATTCTTTGTATATGTTCATTATGTTTGACTATCATTTTACTTAGAAAACTAGTTGTCGCAATTATTTATGTTTTTGATTAAATTCATAGAATTTAGTTATGATTTGAAAGTTTTGCATGTTGATAAAGGAGTAAATTGGAAGGAGGACGATGAATTTTATCTCTCAGTATTCATCAAACGTAGGACACCTGGTATTTCATCCTTCCTTTATCATTACTAGTTAGTTATTTTATTAAGTTAGTTATAGATTTCTATTTTCCTTCTTGTGAAGCAATTTGTGTTGAGATTCAACAAGAAGATCCTAGTGAGAATTATGCACCTACACTAGGATGGAGCCTCGGTCTATTTTTAGGTGGAAGTCTATTTTTAGATGATGAGAAAATTCTATTTATAGATGATGTCTATTTATAGATGGTGAGTGAATTCTATTTATAGATGTATGTCGACTATTATTATCCCTTAATGATAGTTGGAAAATAAATATTAATCTATTCTCAATGAGCACTTGGCAATAGTTAATTGAAGTGAAAAATCAGTTAGCTATAGGAAATTCAAGTTCAAAGGTTGACTGGTGGGACATGCAAGTCGAATTAGTTGTAATTGTGTGATTTGAAGTTTTAACAGAGTTATATGTGTAGTTATGTGAGTTGTGAAGTAGTTTAACTCAGTTAAGTGAGTTAAGCTCAGTTGTACTAGTTGTAGATGAACTTACACAAGTGAGAGATCAGTGAATTAATTAATAATTAATTCACAATCAGTGATATCACATGCAACTGAACATTTACCATTGTTAACTACATGTGTGTTAGATCCAGCAGAGACCCAGTTGAGATAACAGGTGAAAGGGACAGTTTGACTATCAATTGTGACATTAGTGAGTGCACTCATGCAAACACACCCACATTGGATATGCCCATGAGGATTGCATAGCCTAGGAAAGAGGAATCCATTCATTGGAGGGATTCCATTAGCAGAGATTGCACAGAGGAGACAAGTTGTCTGAAAGCAATAAATTGGCACATGAATTTGTCAATTTTTTTATAATAGTGTGAGACGATTTTATATTGTACTGAGATCTCCTGGATTAGAGTTTTGTATGAGATTGTTTCATGATCCATGATATATACATAATATATGATAGTGGGGTTTTTATCTTTATTATTTCCTGGTAAAAACATTTGTGTTATGTGTGATTGATCTTTCTTCTTGATCTTTCTATGTTATGTGTGATTGGCGATCATGTTTTAAATTCTGCAAGAATATTTGTAGAAGCGATTATGTATTTAGAAGTGGCATATAATTATTAGATCGGGAGAATCCATGAAATACATAATTTGTATTAAAATTTATGGATGGTATCAGAGCATAGGAAATTGCAGAAGCTGCGTCTGTGATTGGATAGAATTTGAATTTGTAGAAAGACTTTCTTGGTGCTACAACTTATTCAATATTGAAATGGCTTTCAATGGTTTTAGGTTAGAGGATGCACTCGAGGGTAGATCGAACTACATTTCTTGGAAGGACGGGATGGAGGTAGTACTCGAAGACAATGGCTTGAAGAAATTCATTGACACAGATGTTCCTAAGCCAGATGTTGCAGAGACTGTAAATCTTGATGCATGGAAAAAGAAAGTGGAAAAAGTGAGAAGGATTCTATTAGAGGGAGTACAAGACCACATTTTCTCAAACCTCCATGGGAAATCCACACCATATGCAATGTGGAAGACTTTGATGGATCTATTCCAAAAAAACAATGACCATAGGAAATTGTTTCTCAAAGATAAACTCAAGAAGATCAAGATGGAGAAGGGCGACTCCATTCCAAAATATCTCACAAAGTTTTTCCAATGTTGGGATGAGCTGGGGAGTGTGGGAATAACATTCGTTGATGATGATTTGGTGAGCTTGGCTCTCCTAGGACTTCCCAAAAATTGGCACAATTATCAAGACTCTGTCAATGGAAGGGAAAAATTGCCAGATTGGGAATGACTATGGTTGGATTTGGTACAAGAGGAGTTGAGGAAGAAGACTAGAGATGGCTCTTCATCAAAGAATAATGATGAAGAGGATTGTGATTTTGTTTCCAAGGCAAGGAAAGGGAAGAGAAAGAAATTCCATTCAAAATACGAGTCTAAAGGAAAGAAGCTGGATTTGTCCAAAGTGAATTGTTTTCACTGTCACGAACATGGGATCTCACTACTAACTGTCCCCAGAAGAAGAATAACAAGAAGGTTGTTGGAGTTGTAGCTGGTGAGGCCCTTTCCTTGCAATTGGAACTTTACTTCTCCTTGATCGTATGCATGGTGTCAAGTGCATTGGGATCGGTGTGGTATTTTTATAGTGGTGCTTCCTTCCACATGACGAGAGATAAGGAGATTTTCAGTGACTTGGAGGAGAGAGATCACAAAATGCATATAGAGATGGGTGACAATGGACGATACAGTGTGAATGGAATTGGTACCATTAAATTTCATAGGGAGTCAGGTAAACCATTTCAATTGAAAGATATTATGCATGTTCCAGTTCTAAATAAAAAATTGGTCTCGGTCACAATGGTGGAGGGAAGATGCTATGATGTTCTTTTCAGCAATGGAAATTCCTTCCTGTGACATAAAAAAATGGGTCAAGTCAATAAGATAGGGATTCGAGTTAATAAAATCTACAAGCTATAGGTAGATGGTTGTGTTGCCATGATGGGAAAGGCAGACAAAGTTGTGATCCTAGATGAGGGCGAGTTAGGGAACAGGGGATTGGGCCATCTTAATCATGGATCCTTAAAAATCATGCAACAAATATCTATTGGACTTCCAATGGGAACAATTGCTCAGTTAGATCAGTGCAAGGGTTGCACCATGGGGAAGTATGTAAAGTCCACATTTCATGAAAAGGGGAACCGTACTTTGGTGATCCTGGAGAGAATTCACACAGACATGTGTGGACCATTCTTGGTTGCTTCAACAACAAAACATAATTATTATTTTATTTTTGTTGATGAATTTTCTTGTAAATGCTGGATCTTCTTCATGCAGAAGAAGGATCAAACATTCTCAATGTTATGTGAGTTTAAAGCAATGGTGGAGAAAGAGTCGGGGAAGAAAGTGAAGGCTCTGAGGAGTGATAATGGTGGAGAATACATGTCTAATGAATTCAAATACTTTTGCAACAAATAATGAATTCGAAGAGAACTCATATTGACTCATAACCCACATCAAAATGGGGTCGTGGAGAGGAAGAACATAATGATCATGGGTGCAACATGAGCGATGTTGCATGATCAGGGCCTACCAATGCATTTGTGGGAATAAGCATGCAACACAAAGGTTTATGTGCAAAACCGTTGTCCTCATAGAGTACTTGGCATGAGTACACCTGAAGAAGATTTCACTGGTAAGAAACCTGATGTTTCTCATTTTAAGATTTTTGGCTCATTTACTTATGTGCATGTGACTAAGAATGACTGGAAGAAGTTGGAGCCGACTGATGAAGTTGGGATATTTGTGGGGTACATAGAAACACCCCATAATTATTGTGTGTATTTTCCTAACAGTGAGATGACTGTTATGCGAGAGGATATAAAATTCAATGAGGGGAAAGCCATGTAGTTGTCTCTTCAGAGGGAGCTAGAATTGCATGCAGAGGAGGAACTGTTGGTTCCCAAAGATGAATCTCAAGATGTGGATAAACCACATGAGGATTTTCATGGATTGGAGGAAGCGACTCACGTAGAGACATCCATCATAAATGTAAGAAATCACACCATGGAAGATGATAGATTAAGACTAGATGTTGCACATAATGTAGGAGCCCCTACTTCATAGCACAGATAGAGACAGACTCCTAATTGATTTACTGGATACATGGCTCTCATGAGAAAATTTATTGGGACTGAACCATATTTTTTTCAGGAAGTAGTGCAGAATCCCACTTGGGTTGATCCAATGGTGGAAGAGTATGACTCCATTGTCAAAAATAGTGCATGGGAAATTGTCCCAAGACCGGTTGACAAATTAGTGGTAGGTTCGAGATGGATCTACAAGGGTAATATTTTAATCATTGTTCTTTATGTTGATGGTTTAATATTGATTGGGGATGAACAATTGATACACTCATGCAAGGAGGACCTTGAAAAAGAGTTCGAGATGAAGAATATGGGCCTCCTTCATTATTTCCTTGGATTGGAAATATGACAGCGAGATGGTGAACTTTTTGTGTCTCAAGGCAAGTATGCAACGGAGATATTGGGTAAGTTTCACATGGAGGGCTACAAACCCATGGATACTCCTCTTCCAAGAAATTGGAAGAAAGAAGATGCTACATATGGAGAGGTAGTGGATTCTACTGTTTATCGACAGTTAGTGAGTTCACTAATTTATCTAGTGAACACGAGACCAAACATTTTCTATGCGGTTAACCAACTGAATCAAGCGATGGTTAAGCCTACCAAGTGCTTTTGGAAGGCAGGTAAGCATGTCTTGAGATACCTAAGGGGCACATCTGAGTAGGTAATATTGTACAGACAGATGGATGAGGTGAGGTTGCATGGCTTCACGGATGTAGATTGGGCGGGCAACCCAACAGACAGAAAGAGCACATCAGGGAGGATATTTAGTATCGGATCTACAATTGTTTCTTGGTACAGCAGGAAACAGAGATCAATGACACTCAATTCAGCAGAAGAGGAATACATGGAAGTGATTCAAGCTGCATGTGAGGCTATATGGATGAGAAATATATTGGTTGGTTCGTTTGGTTCTCATTTAGATCTGACAGTGATTAATTGTGATAATCAAAGTTTCATTAAACTCTCGATTAATCCTCTGTTTCATGATATATATAAGAATATGGATATACGGTATCATCATATCAGAGATTGTGTGCAACAGAAGATAATGTTTCTTCAGTACATTCCTACAAAAGATCAGGATGCAGACATTCTGACGAAGGCCCTCACCAATAGAAAATTCGAATACCATAGAGACAGGATCAAGGTGAAGGATAATACCTTTCTTGTTGAGAGGGAGTGTTGAGATTCAACAAGAAGATCCTAGTGAAAATTATGCTCCTACACGAGGATGGAGCCTCAGGCTATTTTAAGGTGTAAGTCTATTTTTAGACGATGAGAAAATTCTATTTATAGATGATGTCTCTTTATATATGGTGAGTGAATTCTATTTATAGATGTATGTCGACTATTATTATCCCTTAAAAATAGTTGGACAATAAATATTAATCTATTCTCGATGAGCACTTGGAAATAGTTAACTGAAGTGGAAAATCAGTTAGCTATAGGAAATTCAAGTTCAAAGGTTGACTAGTGGGACATCCAAGTTGAATTAGTTGTAACTGAGTGATTCTAAGTTGTAACAGAGTTATATGTGTAGTTATGTGAGTTGTGAAGTATTTTAACTCAATCAGGTGAGTTAAGCTCAGTTGTACTAGTTATAAATGAAATTACACTAGTGAGAGATCAGTGAATTAATTATTAATTAATTCACAATCAGTGATCTCACATGCAACCAAAGACTTACCACTATTAACTACATGCATGTTAGATCCAGTGGAGACCCAGTTGAGATAACAGGTGAAAGGGACATTTTGACTATCAGTTGTGACATTAGTGAGTGCACTCATGCAACCACACACACATTGGATGTGCCCATGATGATTGTGCAGCCTAGGCAAGAGGAATTCATTCATTGAAGGGATTTCCATTAGTAGGGATTGCGCAGAGGAGGAAGGTTGTCTGGAAGAAATAAATTGGCACATGAATTTGTCAATTTTTGTATGATAGTGTGAGATGATTGTATATTGTACTGAGAGCTCTTGGATTAGAGTTTTGTATGAGATTGTTTCATGATCCATGATATATACATAACATATGATAATGGGGTTTTTAGCTTTATCCTATCTCGGTAAAAACAACTGTGTTATGTGTGATTGATATTTCTTCTTGATATTGCAATTGGTGATTGTGTTTTAAACTCCTACAGTTTAATCTAGGAGAATCCAGGCAATAGATAATTTATATTAAAATTTCTATAGTTTGATATTTAAATGGTTAATGATCTATTGTGGCTTTGAACCATATCCACATGTATTTTCCTCATAATAGGTGGTATTCCAATTTAAGATCTATCTTGGTAAAATAATGCACTCCATGAAGTTCATCTAATATCTCATCAATATTTGGAATATGAAATGTATCCATTATGGTGATTTCTTTTAGATCTTTATAATCATGAAATATCCTCCAAGAATTATCGTTTCTTGTCATGATCACCACTGGAAATAAAAATTAACTCTTGTGTGGTTGAACAATTTAGGAATCCAGCATGTCTTGTACAATTTTATCAATCCTCCCCTTTTTTTATGATGTAACAACCATGTTTCCCCTAGCTTGTAAATATAAATATAACTTGCCAAAAGACTATGGGAAGACTGAATATGTGTGGATGTTTCATTTGAAGAACCTTTTTGTTATAAAAGGTAATGTATGTATTTATGCTTTTAATAAAAAAAATAGATAGTGTTGCATAATTGTTGAATGGGTTTGACAACGTAGATAATGATCCGATGAGAGAGATGGTGAGGGGAACCAACAATGGTTGAGATAAACCCCATCAAACCAGTACCCTACTAGAACTAATTTATTCAGACCCAGAACAGTCCTCTAACCCATAAATAAATTACCAGTCAGGATGGTAGTTGGGAAGTCCTCCTTAAGAGCTAATGAGGATATGGAAAAATTACCCATCTGAAATAGTTCCTAACCTGACCATGAACTTGGGATTCAAACCCATACAATATTGCTAAGGAAGGAAAGAAAAGAAGGGATTTCATGGGAAGAGAGGATTGTGAAGAACATGAGTTGAGAGACCATTTCTTCTAGATATAGAAGAGCGTGTGCAGCTCTCCAGTTCTGAAGAAAACAAAAAAAAACAAGCTCATTATGGGTGCAAGAAGTTGTTGGAAGCGCTTTTGGTCCAATTTGATAAACGAGGTTGTAGATAAGATGAGCGACTGAGGAATTACTCGTTGCAAACCCCCTTGCTTGGTAGAGACAAAATTGTTTTTCCAAGTTCCTGTGGGAGGAGTGTAACCTCCATCCTTGAATGTCTCTGAAAAAGAAGGAAGAGCCTCTCTCATAAAAGCATGCTTTAGCTAGGGTGTGGCTAGTGGTAAATCCATTTAGGAGTTGTTGTGCCTATGGTTGGGTGGAAACAGGCACCTCTCTCAGCAGTTTCTTCACTATCTGGTTTCTTGATAAGTATTTTTATACCTTGTGTATCGGGATTGAAATGATGGTTGAATGTTTGTGTCTATCACTAAGATTTTCCATGTTTGATTTATATTAGAAATGATTATTATTCTTCTGTAAACCCATACATTTGAATGGTTTTCTATTTCTCTTCTTAGAAGTAGGATAAATGTTAGACATGGGTCTACAAATGAATCTAAGAATAAGTTTACAATCTATGTATTGGTTGGAAAATCCTTAAGGGAATTTCTCCCAAGTATTTAATTTGTAATGAAAGAGTTAGGGTAGAGTTAGCTGGAATAATTAAGTCATGCCAACCCCTCAAATTTACCTTTGCAGCATTATTTAGATCGAGCTCAGTGGAGGGAGGGAACCTCCTTAAAACCATTTATCTGTGCACCTGAGAACTCATGTCCATGACCCTAATAAAATCATGGCTAAGCGTTGAACGTGCAACACCGAGACTTGTCAAAGGATCCATATGACCAAGACCAGGGAACCCTTCACTAGGTACAAAAGGAGTGAAGCTATGTTTCCTTCAAAACTCTAGGAGTCCGGAGCTCTTGTATGTTATGACTTTAAACCTTCGAAAGTAACTGAAAGAAACCTGTTGGTACGGTTACTAGTGAGGTTGACTGACATTTGAAAATTTCTTAACCATGACCATTGGATTTGTGCCATCGTTAAAGCTTGTCCCATTTGTTAGCATTCTGTAAATTTTTTCTAACTTATAGGCAAACGACAAAAGTAATTGTTTCAACCAACTTTAGAGCTGAGGCACTAGCCTGCTCAACTCAGAGAGGGATCTTTCCTGTCACTTGATATTTATTTGGAAATTGGTGGCTAGATTTGGTTTGTTTTGGGGTTTTTTAATAAAGTTGTTGGCAATGAAAGGGAGGAACACTCAGAGCTATGGAGTCAAAATTCTGAAACTGAATGAAAACAATGACCAGCCAGTAGAACTCTCCAGAGGATAAAGGCTAAATGAGGCGATGAATGTGAGTTATATTTGAATTTAAGTAGAGTGTAGGAAGATAGAGAAAACAAATAACTGCATCAAAGAATTACCGAAATGAATTTTGAATTTGTTAAGAAAAAAATCACACAATTTAAATTGCTTAAGCTAAGAGCATCACAAGATGAATTCTGGGCCTTTAACTATCCAATATAAATAGAAGACAGTGCAAATGGAAATAGAGAATCACAGGAAATACATACGATGAGAGAAGAGAAAACTCATATCACCACCATTAGAATCTTTTCATAGATACTTTGAAAGATTATGCATGGATATTCAATTCAGCTTCAGAAAATTACAATAGAGTTTGAAACAACCAAAAAGGTGCCATTGCACTTCTTCCAACCTTAATTCATTCAAATTTCCAAGTATTTATACAATTCAATTACAATGGCTGAAACTAAAAATGTTTCAACTTCTAAAACTGATTATAATAATTTCAACTAACAGTCTCGGTATATGAACCGATTTACAATGATTAAACAAAAAGACGTTTCAAAACTAGGTACAAACTTCTCTAACTCCTCAACTTCATTTATGACATCTGTCTTGCCCTGATCTTTTTTCAAACTTGCGGGTTTGGTGACACCTGGAGGTTACTTACTAGTTTCGGGAAAACTGCATTTCCTCTTTCCCAGCCACACGATTTCCTTCCATTGTGAGTCAAAAGGAATCTCGTAATCCATGATTTCCTTTATCAAAATCTAGAGGTCAATGCATGTGGCATAGGAGATAGTCAGCAGCCCAATCTTCATTGTCTTAAGCTGATTCAAAATCTCAAAGTCTATGGCCAAATACTCTACCAAACTTGGGCCTTTCAGACTTTCCTACATAGCTTCAAATTTGGAATGATCCATCCTACACTATATGAGAAAAGAATTATAGTCTTCATGATTGTATAAATTACCTTTACCATCCCGAAATGGTGGGAGGCCCTTGATAAACAACTGCTCAAATGTATCCCTGAACTCCTGTAAAATGTGCTCCATTTTCATATCTTTGTTTTGAACCGATTTAAGCAAGTTGTTCTTAGCGATGATCCTCCTATCCCAGATGATCAACAGAATTTTGACCTTTACCTTGATAGTCTGAAGATTGGCAGTGGGCACATAATTCAACAAATCAATGGCGTTCTGGGCCCATTCTGAGTGTTTTTTGGATAATGTTTCATTAACAAAAATACACCTACTTTTGGATGTGGTAGCCACGGTGTATTTTTCATTTATTAAATTCAGATAAACCCTGAACTTAATGGCCTCTGCAAAAATAGAATCCCAGATCACATGTTTATCTCCTTGTAATAGTGTTTTTCCTTTTAACCTCGTTTTCAGATTCTTTACTCTTTCTTGCAAGTCTTTATTCGCTCTTTGGAGTTGAGCCATCTTCTCATCTTTTATTTTCATCTTTTCTATGAACTCTTTGAGGATTTTTCTTTCCCCTGTCTGTAAACATACTTGGGACATAGCTTGAACCAATCCATCAGTGCTTGATCCAGCTTCTGAATTGGAAGGTATAATAACATCCATATTTGATGTTGCTACCTACCTCTGTGACCAATTTTCTTTCTCTTTTTTCTAGCTACAACACTTTATCTTTGTAATTCGGTGCTTATTTTCTAAATGTCTCATTTTCTCATTCTAGAGAAGCTAGCTCTATTGTTTGTGGGTGTTCAGTAGAGGGAATCTTCAACTTCTTCTTTAGACTTTGTATCATATTCTCTTTATAATATAAGGAATCCTTTACCCCTTGAGGGCCTTTAGATTCCAATCTTTTGACCTGTGTTTGCCAGGATTTGCTAGATGCTTTTTCCTATTTCAATTGTCCATCTAATTTGAGTGCATGTGTTGTGAATCTTGAAACTCTCAGACTCAAACTTAGGTAGTCTGAATACATCATGTCACTGACATTCCTATGAAACTTTACTTTGTCTAGCGCAACAATTTTCTCATAATGCATCTTGAT
Organism: Picea mariana; assembly: GCA_032191745.1. Taxonomy (NCBI): domain Eukaryota; kingdom Viridiplantae; phylum Streptophyta; class Pinopsida; order Pinales; family Pinaceae; genus Picea; species Picea mariana. The sequence goes on from JASDQU010101682.1 coordinate 251,257, forward strand.
TTCAGTCACTTTATCATCATCTTCTATTTCTATATTAAATGTCTTTCTTTCCACGTCCCTAACTGAGAGCAGGGAAGCCTTATGCTAGGAGATCTTCTCCACTTCGGGCAACAACTCTCTTATTTCACTATTGGTCATACTTCCCTTCACATCATACTGGTTCATTAAGTCTTCTTTGGATTGATAAACTACCCTAGGTGTCTTTCTATATACATGTTTCTTGCTGCTGAAAAACCTTGAGCTGCTTTCACTTTGTGGCATGCTTCATGTACCAGCCTCTTGATTCTTGGTTGCACTTTCAACCATCTCCATGCTCATTTTCTCTTTATGTTCTTCTCCTTCCAGGTCCACTATCTGCACAGATAGTGTGACTTTCATTTTCTTGAGAATATTTTGTTTAATACTGGCACCCAACGCCTCTGAAATGCTCCTCTTGTTATAAACACTCACCTTTGGAGATTTAATAATCAACCTTTAGAAGTTTTTTGTATCTGGATCTACTGAGGATCTGACTCTATTTGTTTTGTCTGATCATGTTGAAAAGTGACCTCCATATCTGCATAGGTTTCCAGATTAGCCAATCCATCAAATCCTTCAATGCACTCATGCTCGTAGGGGCCTCGTCTGCTCATCAGTCTTATATTTGATATGATCTGATGTGGGTCATATTTCCTCCCTTGTAACTGTGTAAACCCAAATTCACTGAGTTTGTCTTTACCACAAAGGGTCCTATCATGAAAGGAAATATTAAGTTAGATGCCTTATGCATTTTTAGAAAATGCTCTGTCTCTGAAATGATCCTTTGTCTGATGAACTCTAAAGAAAAGACTCTGGGAGTTAAAAGGACTGATAAAAGGTAAGGTCCTTCTTGATAACCATATACCCAAATCAGATTAGATTGTATAAACAACATCCAATCACCCACCCTGCTTTCTAGATTTGGTTGCAAAGAGCTCTTCATCTCTTACAAAACCCTTGGCAGGTTTGTGCCAAAGATGAGACTATAAACCTTGGACATGATCTTATTTATGAAAATAAGAATGGTGATCCTTTTGCATTCGGTTGATATGAATGAAACCTCAAGCAATTCGGTCTTATTCAATTCCAGGAACATTCTCACCAAATGTGTGTACTACCTGAAGTGTCTCAGTGAATTGAAATTTACCAGTTGTTGGTACATATTGTCAGCAATAAACTTTTCAAAACTTATAAAAACTAACTGACTAGACTCTGACAAACAAAATCTCAACAGGAAACCCATCATGACTTCTACTACAAATTTGTCGTTATCCAATCCTAAAATTTTACTGAGCAGGGAACAATCCCACTGGACCTCAATAATCATATTGCTTACATTGATAATAAAAGACAAACTCTTAGAATGGTGTTCAAGTTTAACAATGGTTTGCAGAAACACGGTTTTTACTTCTGAGGGACATTCTCTCTAGACAGCAATCATTTTCTCTTCCTCAAAGGGCTCTAACACTGTGGGGGAAGACTCTGGTATATTTACGGTGTGTCAAATTGATGGACTATCTACTTCACATAAGACTTCTGACCCTAGCTTATTTAAAATGGCCTTTTCTTCCTGTGAATACTTCTCAATGCACCAGCTTATGAACTCTGGGAAAGGGAAAATGAATTCTACAACATAAGGGGTAATGGAAGCTTGGGTCACTCCAAGGAAAGGTATCCATTTTCCAACATTGTCTAGCATATTGGATATAGACACAGAAATGGGTGAAACTGTTAATTATGTGTCAAATACATCGGAGTCCTTGTCAATTAGGGCTTCTTCTTTAGAGGTGAAGTCTTGCTCTGTTATGGATTAAATGACAGGGTTGGTGGCCATGATGAAAAATACATGTAACTCAGTGGAGAATGTGTGGAACTGGTTCACCGTTTAGCTTTAATTTTGAATGTGAGTTTTGCACCACTTTTCAAACGTTCGAGTGCTTTGAAATATTATAGAATAATGACTCGAGGCCCTCCTTTTATATGTGTTTTTTGATATCGGCGATTGGATAAAACGGTTTTGAGTAGACCTATTTTCACCCCAATGTGCCTCTGATGGTGCCACATGTACAAGAAATGATACCATGGTATTTTCCCTAGCCCGCCTTCAAAAGATTATCCTCCGCACTACTTCAATGCTTGATATGTGTCTCGGTCGTCGATCTGGGCTACTCCAAGATCTACAGTCTGCTGGGTCTCATCAATTTTCGATATCGGGGGTTGGAGAAAATGGTTTTGGGTAGACCTCTTTTCACCTCGATTTACTTCTAGTGGTGCCACGCATCCATGAAATGAATCCATGGTATGTTCCTCGAACCACTCTCACATAATTAAACCCCATGCTATTTCACCGCCAGATATGGGTCTCAGCCATTGATCTGGGCCCCTTCCAGCCTTTTGTGCCTTCACTATATTTATCCATATGCTGCCATATGTGAACTTATCCTCCAAACTATCATGCTTCCATAGCAATGTATCTCTTCGCTAAATTTCTGAGACTTGGATCCTATCTGAAAATTGTTATGGTGACAACATAGGCTCCAACTAGGAATATTATCCTCCCTTTGAGGTAGAAAAGAACTATATACTAAGTGATTACCCATTGGGTTGTGTTCTATTCCTAAAATATGAATCTGCTGGTCTTTATTCAAAAACTCAAAATTGACCCAGCATAGCTCAGGGCCTTCACCTCAGGCTTCAACTATGCTACTTTTATTCCAACTTCTTCATGTGAAAAGAAAAACACAAAATGATTATGTACAAAGAATGGAAGGGGTGATGATGTTTAAGCGATGTAATTCTTGAGGAACTTTCCATTCACAAGCCCTCCTCTAGCAAGCTCTACATTACTCTCCTGTAACAAGTAGGCATTGCTCCCATGATATGTTGCAATTTTGAATGGGCCCAACCATAGGTGATCAAATTTCCCATGTTTCCCTTATCTTCATTTCTGGCAACCATTTTAGTACCCAATATCCTAGTTCGAAGTCATCCACCTTGGTATGTCTGTCAAAAGCCTCTTTCATCTTGTCTTGGAGTAACTGGGAATTATGGAAATCATTTTCTCTGGTCTGTTGTACATTGATGAGTTCATCCACCCTTCTTCATGTGGCCTCTGACTCTGTGTATTGCTCCTGCAGTAGTATCATCACTGGAAACCCTAATGTAGTAGTAAAAATCGCTATAAACGATCTAGAAAGGGGATGTTACTATGGACTTCTTAGGGAATATTCTGTCATCCCATAGTGCATGGATGAGCTTTTTGTGCCATGCCTTTTTATTCTCTTGCAGCTATTTTTTAATAATTATGACTAAGATTTTATTCGAAGACTCATCCAATCCATTCCCTTGAGGGTAGTATGATGTAGAATGACCAAGGTGATATTGTAATCACTGCATAATTTTTCTATTTTCTTGGATTTGAAGGTTGTTGCATTGTTTGTTAAAATCTTGATTGGGCATCGAAATCTGGATAGAATATTGTCTTCTAAGAATCAAATGATAACATCATCTGTCACCTGTCTGGTGGAAACTGCCTCAATCCACTTAGTGAAATAATCTGTTGTTGTGAGGATCCATTTATGTTGAGATGAGGATTGTGGATGTATTTCCCCTATAAAACCAAGGCCCCACTATTTGAAAGGAGCTTCCACTGAAACGGGTTTTAAAGGAAAAGACTACAATTTTCCTTTCCCATCTAATATTTGACATTCATGGTACTTTGAAACCTCTTTATAAACATCAGGGAAAATGTTAGGCCAATAAAATCCATCCCTCATAATTTTATGCACAATTGTCTTCCAATAATGATGACCTCCACAATCACCTTTATGGAACTCTCTCATTGTTTTCTCCACTTCTTCTTCTATCAAACATCTCAATAAAATCCCTCCTAGATCTTTCCAATTTATCAATTCATTCACTATACAAAATTTTGTTTTCTTCAATTTCAAGAATCTGGATTTTGTTTTACTGAATTCCGGAAGAGCCTGCAATTTTTTTAACACAAAGATGATATCTGCATACCATGTAGAGTCAAGAAATTTATGGGATATTTGTGGAGTCACCTCTTCTTCTTCTGTTGTACTGTCTGACAAGTCTGCAATGAATTTTATTCCCAAGAGTTCACAGTTTGGTTATGCCATCAGCTTAACAAGCCCCTGTCCTTTGATCAACTTGGTGGGTTTAATCTCTAGATCATATTCTAATAGAATTGTTATCCATTTACCCCTCTTTCCTTCAGGATTGGGCTGTGTTAATATGTCTTTCACTGAGCTACTGGAAACATAATCAGTAGTATGGTAATGTAGGATGTACACTCTGAATTCTTTCAACTCCTTGACTAAAGCATATGCTTTCTTTTCCATGTCATATTTCAAAGCAACATCCCTCAACGTCTTTCTGTAGTATGTTATTGGCTTCTCAAAAATTTGGTCATCTTTATGGAGTAGCACACCTACAATTGTGTGTTATGAGGAAAAAGAGAATAATATAAAATCTTTCTCTAAATTGGGACTAGCCAGTACAATAGCCTTTGTCAATTCCACCTTGATGTCTTCAAAATATTTTCTAGCCTTAGGAATCCACTTTATTTCATTTCCCTTCTTGAGCATGTTGGTAATATGTTTTATGATTTCAGACAAATTAGGGATGAATATCCTTAGAAAGTTTACTTTGCCTAGGAAAGATTGTACTTTCTTTTTAGTTCTGGGTATGCCAATTTTTCAGGATTCCCTCCACTCTGTTGAGGTCTACCTTTATCCCTTCTTTTGAAATAATGTGTCCCAATAATTTTCCTTCTTCCATGGAGAAATTTGAATTCTTAGTATTTAATGAGATCCTGAACTTTATGCATTTTTTAAATGCCCTTCTGAGATGTTTGAGGTGTTCCTCACTTAAGGTGGAATACACAGTTATTTCATCTAGGTATATAACATTGAATTTGTCTTTTTCATTAGCAAACGTTGTGTCCATTTCTCTTTGAAACATTGCCCCTACATTCATAGGCCCAAACGACATTTTGGCATACATGAATGTCCCCCATGGTGTGGTAAATGTTGTCTTCTCTTGATTGTCAGGGTGCACCATAATCTGATTGTATCCTGAGAAGCCATCTAACATTGACATCTTCTGAGAGCTCACCACCTTCTATAAAATATGATCCATTTTGTGAAATGGGTAGTTGTCCTTAAGATATACCTTATTCGGGTTCCTGAAATCCACACAACCTGCTTTCTCCACTCTTTTTTCTAACTGGCACCAGATTTTCCACCCATTTGGAAAATCTTAGGGACACTATGATTTTGGCTTCAAATAGTTTCTTCACTTCTTTCTCTATCAAAGGCAACAGTAAAGGATTTATCCTTCTCAATTTTTGTTTGCATGGTTTTTGGTCTTCCTTTATTGGTATAATATGGTGTATTATACTGGTATCATAAACTTTCAGCTCATCATAATGCCAAGAAAAAACATCATGGAACTATTTCATTAATTTGACATACCTTTCCTTGACTTCATGGCTGTGCGTTTTGGACAACTTGACAATTTTTGGATCTTCTGGAGTCCCAATATTGCAATATTCCACATCCCCTTCATTAACTGTAATATTTGGACTTATTGCCACATCATTATTATCAAAGAGTTTATCCAAGGGGACCAAACCTTTGAGAATGATGTTTCTCTTTAGCCGAACGATATCTCTTCCTACAATCTAATTGTCAAAATACCCTTCCTTTGTGAAAGCAGTTGCATCCACCTCATCATCACAGTATTCACCATCGATGCTTAAATTGTTGAACTCATTCTCCATTTTGAGGAAGCTTTCTACCTATTTTTCATCCTCAAAAACTTACCAGTGCTTCATATTATCTGGTAATGTTGTCCTGTACTTGACCTCAACCTTGTAGCTTTTTTCAGGGAATATTGGAACTCTGAAAATTTGTGCTGCAGTAGCTAAGGCATCAACAACCTGATTATGTTCTCCTACAATTGTTGAAAGATTACATTCTGGAAACTTCACGAGGAGTTCTATTACCAGATTTCTATAAGCCCTCAATCTGGGGTGTTTTTCTTGGCATATTCCTTTGATTTTATTTATAATTAGATCAGAGTCTCCATGTACAACAATTTGTTTGGAATCCAATTCTTCCAAAAGTTTCAATCAAAATATTAATGCTTCATATTCATCCATGTTATTTGTGAATTCAAGCACAAGCTTATAAGAACATAATTTGGAGTCTCCTTTGGGATTATTGATCCATATGCTAGCTTCAGATCCTTCTCTGCATGCAGCCCCATCGAAATACATTTTCCATATCTGATCCTCCGCATCATCTTGCTGCTCTGAAAATTCTTCTATCTATTGGTTAGGCTTGTATTTGTCAGCCATAATGATTTTTGTTTCCTCTTCTTCGGAGCATAGGTCATTGAAGAAAATATAAGACCCCAATTTAGTTTCCGCTTAATAGATAGGATGATTGCAAGGATGTGATTTGTTGTTGACCATGTATTTAAGAAAAAGCTCTCTATACAATCTTTTTTCTTGAATGAAGACATGAATAGTGGCATATGACATGTCTATCTAGAGGGTTCCTTTTAATTTTGCAGCCCATGACCTAGACAACAACATACCAATTTTTGGAGGGATACCAGTGACCACTACATCCATCATCATATTCTTTCCAAGGATTTGTGCCAAAGCAACCACCATATCTTTGATCAGGCCAAGGCATTTCACCTTTATTGAATCAAAAGAGAACAAGTATTTATAAGGTATTGTGACATTAAGACCCAATTGGTCCATGACCACTTTGGGTATCAGGTTATGAGATGCTCCTAAATCCAACATGGCATTGTGTAGATTCATGTCATGGATTTTCAAACTAACATAAAAAGGAGGCACTTCTTCATTATCACAGATTTATTCTACTCTTGGACCAAATAAAATGTTTGGGTGATCATCTTGTACATTCATGGTATCAGAGGTTTTCCCCATCTTAAGCATCCTAATGATCTGATTTTTTTACTCGCTATTCTTGATTAATTAATTAAATGATACATAAATTTTGATCTTGGCCATCTCACTTTCAAAATTAAAAGAGGATGAAGTCTTCTCTACCTCTTTGGTGACCATTTCTTTCCTGGATTCCAATCATTTATTCTAAGTTTCTTCTTTCTGCTTCCCTTTTTCTAAAATACCCTTTACAGATGAGTCTTTTGCAACAGAATCTTTTTTGGGCTGACTTGCAGAAGGTATGTTACTCTGAGCTTCTTTGGTGGGATTTCCCTTTAGAGTGTTTCCCTTTGGAGGGTTTGGATGTACCTTTTTATTTCCAAGGTTATATTGTCTTTGGAATTGCATGATGGCATTTTTCAATCCTATCTCGTAATCTTCCCTTTCTAAAGATACCCTTTCCTCTTCATCTTGAAAAAATATCACACTTGCATCCATGAACTGGCCATGTTCTTCTTTAGTAAAAAACACTTATGTTTTTTTATCATCATAGCAGTTCATGTTGTCTTCAAAATATCCATCATAATTTTCATCTATATAATTACTTTGAAATAGAGGCTTTATTTGTTGATCTCCTTGATTTCATTGATTTCCCTGATTTCCCTGATTTTCCTGATCTTCTTGATTTGCTTGGTTCCACTGATTCCTTTGCTCTCTTTGTCTAATATGTGGGATTGTTCATCTCCTTGGATTTTTGGGTGGACCATCAACCTATTCTCTGGGGTTATCTCTGTTATCCAGAGCCATTCTTTCCATGTTTCTCATCATTGCCTCAAACCTTTCCTTTGATGTTTGTGATGTTGTATGATGTGCTTTATCCTGAGTTCTATTTGAGTCCCTAGAAGAGTTAGTTTTCATCTTCCCTGAATCCATTAGGTTCACTTCGAACTCTATGGCATTGGTCATCATATCATCAAATTTGACATATCTTCATTCTCTTAATAATAGAGTAAAGTCACTTTCAAAAGAATCAACATATCTGAGCTAAGAAGCTTTAGGTGGGGGCTTTACCTTAGCAGGAATGGTATTATAGACCTTCATGAATCTAGCTGAAAAATTCTGCACTGATTCATCAGGTGATTTCCTCATGTTGTTGTATCGGGTCAACAACTGAAGGGGATTTTCCTTATCCCCCCATTTTGCAAGGAAGCTTGTCTCAAAATATTTGAAATTTGCGATACTGGCTGGTGGAAGGGATTTGAACCACTTCCCCACTTCTCTTGTAAGACTTTGTGTAAAAAACCTCATCTTCAAATCTTCAAAGTCCACCTCTTCCAATTCTATGAAATAATTAAACTAGTCTAGATGCTTCTGAGCTGATATGTTACTTTCAACATCATATAGTTTGATCCTTAGGTTGTAATATTGAGGAAAATCAAGTAATTGATCAGGCAATATGAGGGGACAAAATTTGGATGCCATAGCTATTGTGAGGGTTTGGAGTGCCTATTGGTTCTGAGCAAGGATCGTTAAAGGCCTGGCAGATGTGGCTAGAATCAAATCTTGGAATATCTTTTCATCAAATATGGTCTCTCTTAAACAAGATTCGGACTTAGTTCTGAATAGGATTTGCTCAAATTTCACATCAAACTCGAGGTATTCAATTCTAGTCGTGCCATCCTTGGGCAAAGATAGATACCAGTCTGGACACAAGACTAGGGTTACTAAGTTTTATTTTCTTTTATGTACAAGCTTTTCAGGGTCAGACACAGGGATTGCAACTTTTGGGTTTGGGTTTCTCCTAGAGTGGATTTTCCTAGGAGCCAGGGTTTTTATCTCACACGGTGTGGTGCAAATGGTATCTGAGTAAGGTAGCCACCAGGGTAAAAATAATCTCAGCCAATAAGGTATTTGATCCACTATCACCCTCAAGGATCAAACTAAATCTTTAAGTCATTTTTCGCAGGGAAGATTTTTCAATTTTGTCCCCGGAAACAATGCCAAAATGTTAGCACTTTGTAAATTTTGGCAGCTTTAGATCTAAGGCACTAGCCTTCTCAACTCAGAGAGGGTTGTCTCGTGTCACTTGATATCTCTTTGGAAATCAGTGGCTAGATTTGGTTCGTTTTGGGGGGTTTTAATAAAGTTGCTCGCAATGAAGGGGAGGAACACTCAGGGCTATGGAGTCAAAATTCTGAAAGTGAATGAAAACAATGATAGGCCAGTATAATTCTCCATAGGATAATGGATAAATGAGGTGATGAATCTGAGTTATATTTTAATTTAAGTAGAGTGTAGGAAGATAGAGAAAACAAATAACTGCATCAAAGAATTATTGAAATAAATTCTAAATTTGTTAAGAAGAAAATCACATAGTTTAAATTTCGTAAGCCAAGAGCATCACAAGATGAATTCTTGGCCTTTAACTATCCAATATAAACAGAAGACAGTGAAAATGGAAATAAAGAAACATAGGAAATACATACGATGAGAGAAGACAAAACTCATATCACCACCATTAGAATATTTTCATAGAGACCTTGAAATCTTCTACATGTATATTCAATTCAGCTTCAGAAAATTACAATAGAGTTTGAAACAACCAAAAAGGTGCCTTTTCACTTCTTCCTACCTTAATTCATTCAAATGTCCCAGTATTTATACAATTCGATTACAATGGATAAACTGAAAATGTTTCATCTTCTAAAACTAATTATAATAATTTCAACTAACAGTCTCGGTATATGAATCGATTTACAATGATTAAACAAAAAGATGTTTCAAAACTAGGGACAAAATTATCTGACTGCTCATCTTCCTTTACGACAGCTTTTTTTCCTTGATCTTTTGTCGAACTTGCGGGTTTGGTGAAACCTGGAGGTTACTTACTGGTTCCGGGAAATCTGCATTTTGTGTTGCCCAGTCGCATGATTTCCTTCCACTGTGAGTCAGAAGGAATCTTGTGATCTCCAGGTCAATGCATTTAGCATAGGACATAGTCGGTAACCCAATCTTAATTGTCTTAAACAGATTCAAAATCTCAAAGCTCGTTGCCAAATACTCTACCAAACTTGGGCCTTTCAGACTTTCCTCCATAGCTTCAAATTTGGAATGATCCATCCTACATTGAATGAAATGATAATTATAGTCTTTTTAATTGTATAAATTACCTTTACCATCCCAAAATGGTGGGAGGGCCTTGATAAACAACTGTTCAAATGTATCCATGAACTCTTGTAAATTGTGCTCCATTTCAATAGATTTGTTTTGAACCGATTTAAGCAAGTTGTGCTTAGCGATGATCCTCATGGCCCATATGATCAATGCAGTTCTCTCCTTTACCCCGATAGTCTGAAAATCGACAGTGGGCACAAAATTCACCAAATCAATGGCGTTCTTGGCCCATTCTGAGGGTTTCTTGGATAATGTTACATTAACAACAATACACCTACTTCGTGATGTGGTAGCCACGTTGTTTTTTTCATTTATAAAATTCAGATAAACCATGAACTCAGCATCCTCTACAACAATAGCATCCCAGATCACATGCTTAGCTCCTTGTAATAGTGTTTTTCCTTTTAATCTCATTTCCATCTTGTTTACTCTCTCTTGCAAGTCTTGATTCTCCCTTTGGAGTTGAGCCATCTTCTCATATTCTATTTTCATCTCTTGTTTCAGATTTTCTATGACCTCTTTGATGATTTTGATTTCCCATGTGTGTAAACTTACTTGGGACATAGCTTGAACCAATCCATCAGTGCTTGATCTAGCTTTTGCATTGGAATGTATAATAATAGCTATATATGATGTTACTACATACCCCTGTGACCAATTTTCTTTCTCTTTTTCTAGCTGCAACACTTTAGCTTTCTAGTTCAACACTTCTTGTCTAAATGTCTCCTTTTCTTGTTCTAGAGAAGCTATCTCTGTTGTCTATGGGTGTTCAGTGGAGGGCATCTTCAACTACTTCTTTAGACTCTAGATCATCTTCTCTTTCTCATCTAAGGAAGCCTTCACCCCTTGAGGGTCTTCATATTCCAATCTTTTGACCTGTTTTTTCTAGACTTTGCTAGATGCTTTTTCTTGTTTCAATTTTCCATGTAATTTTAGTGCATGTATTGTGAATCTTGAAACTCTCAGACTCAAACTTAGGTAGTCTGATAATATCATGTCACTGACATTCCTATGAAACTTTACTTTGTCTGGGGCACCAATGTTTTCATAATGCATCTTGATTTCAGACAGTTTATAATCATCTTCTTTTGCTATATTAAACATCTTTCTTTCCACATCCCTGACTGAGAGCGGGGAATCCTTATGTTGGGAGATATTCTTCACTTCGAGAAATAAGTCTCTTATTTTACTATTGGCCATACTTCCCTTCACAACATACTAGTTCATTAAGTCTTCTTTGGACTGATAAACTGCCCTAGGTGTCTTGCTATATACATGTTTCTTGTTGTCAAAAACCCTTGAGCTTCTTTCACTTTGTGGCATGCTTCTTGTACCATCCTCTTCGTTCTTGCTTGCACTTTCCACCATCTCGATGCTCATTTTCTCTATAGGTTCTTCTCCTTCCATGTCCACTATCTGAACAGATGGTGTGACTTTCATTTTCTTGAGAATATTTTTCTAAATACTGGCACCCAATTCCTTTGAAATGCTCTTCTTTTTATAACCACTTACCTTTGGAGCTTTAAAAATCAACCTTGGAGAATTTTTTTGTATCTGGATCTGTTGAGGGGAAGACTCTATTTGTTTGGTCTAATCATGTTGCAAATTTGCCTCCATATCTACACAGGTTTCCAGATTAGACAATATGTTAGCACTGAAAGTCACACTTTGACTGTTAAAGTGTAAGCTCAACACCCATCAGAATGTAAAATATAATTTTGGTGTTGAATAGGTGGATCTACAAGATGGAGAAAGAAATGGAGAGGGAAACAAACTAAATATCAATAGGATACACCAATGGGCAGTGGATTCACAAACATTCTACTCATCGAAGGCACTAAAAATGCTCAACAGAAAACAAGATTATATGTTGATAGGTGGAATAATGAAGAAGGAAAACATAACATAGAATTTTCACTAAACAAAGATCCTCTCAATTTAATGAATCAACAAATACTTGACTATAGAGAATGACTGATGGGAAAAATATAGTAGATCCTTTGTTGCTTAGGGATTCATAAATCATTGGCATCCTTTGATCCTTAAATATACAATATATTAAAATAAGAAGATATATAAAAATAATAATTAAAATATGAAATCAAAGCTCTCATGAGTCTCCAATAGCAGTAAGGCTTACAATCATAAAATTCTCACAGGTTTACAAATGAACACACACAGGAAAACTACCTGTTATAGCTCTCTAGCCTCTCTTGGCTCATGAATCCCCTTCTCCAAGAGATCTCTCCTTCCATAAATAGAAAATATCATCCAAATAACCTTAGGATGTCAAATCCCATCTCCTTCATTGGATTCTAATCCTTGGAGATAGGTGGAAACAATCAAAGAGGCAAAAATCCAACAAACTGTTAATTTTCAGGAATTTGTTGGAAGTCATTAATAAATTGTTTCCACCTCATTGCATGAATCCTTTGATGGAGATAAAACTTAGTTGCAGGTGTCCCTTGACATCTAACAGATCCATTAGAATCAATTTGAATCCTCCTTAATAGGTGGAAACCTCCCAACAAGGCGAATATCCAAACTGTGACTGCTACAGGAAATTCCGTAGCGTCATTGTAAAATAGTTATTCACATTCAGTAGTGCCACTTCTATGTATAATATATCAAACCATAACACATTTTGAAAAACTGAGAGAGTTTTTTTTTATTTGTTATGTGATGAACAAAAACCTCCTCCAATTTTCAAAACTACCTACTCATTTGTTCATAATCCAAATTTTAAGTTAGTCACTCAAAACTAGTAGAAGCATCCTTGCAAAATAAATCTGCACAATTTCGTCTCTGTCAAAATTTTGGTAGCGCCCACCTGTGTGACCGCGTGCAATTTGGTAGCGCCATCATAATTCGCAACTACATCACTTCAACATTGACAAATTTGGTAGCATCCGACATGAAAACAAATTTAGTAACAACCTATGGAATTCATAGCGCCATCATTACACTGCTTAACAGATTTGGTAGCATTTTAGGTAGTAAGATGGAAGACCATGATATATAGACAATTCTGTAGCGCCATGGCGCTATGGAATTTTTGTGCTCTTTGGTATGATGAGACTAATCAAGAACGATGAGTTGATAGTTTATAATCTTGTATGTCCCTCTAGAGGTTATTTAGTTGCTTATGGAGAGGCAAGCCTCTTCTGGCTGCAAATTCTTGTGCTAACATAGGCTCCATGGGGGATAGAGTAATCACTATGAGGCTCTAAGAACTCTTGTAGTTTCAGTTCATTATCCTAGGGATGCTCCCAACATTTAACCGCTGCAATTTTCTTTGATCTGTGACCTTCAACTGAAACTAAATGTAAATGAAAATTGAAACTCACAAAAATGATGAAAACGATGCTTGTCCAGCAAGATTATTGCACACACCTACTCTAATTATTGGGAAAATGTAGAATTAAAGTTACATGAAACAACCAATGAATCCATTTCATCATTTTTTCAACTGTTTGAAGCTTTGAAATGTGCTTCCTTAAGCACCAGAGATAATTTCTACTTGAAGGCATGTCAAAGAAACATTTGGCAATACACTTTCCATTGAAGAAATCAGTGAGTTTAGGCTCACTTGTTGCTTGCATACAGGATGCAAATGGATCTTGAAAAACATCATCAATACTTTCCCCTATAACATTTCTTTGTGTAAAAAGGAAAAGTACGGCATTAGGTCCTTCCTCCATTGTCCTTGGTTGTTGCATTGCTTGTTGATTTTTTTATTCATTCTCAATGCATATGGACTTGGTCCACTACTGGTCATGAGGTGTATTAGGGAAAAGGTTTAGTGATGCTTGTATTTCTTTAATTTCAACCTCTTTCATCAGCTCACTTGGCATTTGATATTGGCTGCTTGATGAAACTGAGATTTTGTCTTCAGGAGGAATAGGGGGTTGATAGGGAAGTTCATCACAATTAGAAGTTCTTGGGAAACTACATTCTTCTATCTTATCTTCTGATTGTGAGGGATATTCATAATAGATTTCCTTATGGTCCCAATTTCTCAGTTTTTCACATTCTAAACTTTGATTATCATCGTTTTCTTCTTTTTCAGCAACAAAAATATGACATGAGGGTTGAAACAACCTATTGTTTCTTTGATTGGAAGAGTACTTCTCTTTTATAAGGTATTCAACATAATTTTCATGGAAATCATCTTCATAATCATCATACAAAGGTGAATCAATGACCATTTGACTATTAATGGCTCAGGGGATTAGTACAATAGATGGGACAACTGGTTGTTTATGGAAAACATCCTCATAGTCATCAAAACTTGACAAATCATGGCACACTGGTTCATTAACAATAGGAGGGATTACAAAAAAAATTGGTAAGCTATGAATTTGGCCATGACAAGTTGCAACACCATCCTCATGATGAAATAACTCTGAACCTAAGATGACCTCTTGACTTGAAGAATCAAGAAAAGAAGTAGAAAAGGAAATGATGGATTGTCCATATTGATCTTTCTCTTGGGGACCTAGATTTTGACATGAATGATGCATTTGTTCTTCAAATTTAGGAAAATCATTATGAAAATCATCATCTAATTCCTTGTCTCTACAATCATCCCCTTCATCATCACTGATAGAGGAATCACTTGTTGAATTTTGAATATATGATGCATAACCCTCACAAAAATTCTCAAAAATTCTTTCATATGGATTAATTATCTTGAAATGAGAATAAAAAACATCATGAAAGCCATTCAAAGAGGAAATACTAGAAGCAGGGAGTGTTCTATACCATTTCCTCGCATAGCCTTCCAATGAATACATGAAAATTTTCATCAATATATCTTCATGATGGATGTCAAGCTACTTCATCAAAGCATGAAATTCATGAACATGCTCAACAAGGTTGTCATTATCACCTTCATAAAATCTGGGCATTATATCTTTCCATTCATCAATTTGAGGCACAAGATGTGGATAACCATCTATGGCTGAGAAATTGAGTGGGGAAAAGCTCCTTTCCAGGATAGCCTTCATAGCCATTTAATTTGTCTCATTCCAGTGGAGTCACCAACAGATTCTGAACAATGGAGTTGCCATGTAGAATGTGCAGTCTTAAAGGTGTCCAACTTCAGTCACCATCTAAAGCTAGAGCTGTGCATTGTTATTCTTCCTAGGGAGCTTTTCAAACTACTCAAATTTGTCCCCGGCAATAACACCAAAAATGTTAGCAATGAAAGTCACACTTTGATTGCTAAAGTGTAAGCTCAACACCCATAATAATGTAAAAGATAATTTTGGTTTTGAATAGGTGGATCTGCAAGATGGAGAAAGAAAGGGAGAGGGAAGCAAATTATAGATCAGTAGGCTACACCAATGGGAAATGGAGTCACGAACATTATACTCATCAAAGGCACCAAACATGCTCAACAGAAAACAAGATTATATGTTGATAGGTGGAAGAAAGAAGAAGGAAAACATAACATAAAATGTTCACTAAACAAAGATCCTCTCAATTTAATGAATCAGCAAATACTTGAATATAGACAATGACTGATGGGAAAAATACAGTAGATCCTCTGCTTCTTAGGGATCCATAAATCATTCGTAGCCTTTGATCCTCAAATATGAAATATATTCAAATAAGAAGATATATAAGAAAAATAATTACAATCTAAAATCACAACTCTCATGAGTCTCCAATAGCAGTAATTCTTACAATCATAAAATGCCCACAGGCTTACAAATGAACACACACAAGAAAACTACCTGCTACAACTCTCTAGCCTCTCTTGGCTCATGAATCCCCTTATCTAAGAGATCTCTCCTTCCTTAGATAGAAAATATCATCCAAATAACCTTAGGAGGTCAAATCCCATCTCCTCCATTGGATTCTTAGCCTTGGAGATAGGTGGCAAAAACCAAAGAGACAAAAATCCAACAAACTGCTAATTTTCAGGAATTTGTTGGAAGTCATTAATAAATTGTTTACACCTCATTGCATGAGGCCTTTGATGGAGCTAAAAATTAGGTGCACGTGTCCCTTGAAATAAAAATGAACCTTGAGAAACCATATGAATCCTCCTTGACAGGTGGAAACCTCCCAACAAGGTGAATATCCAAACTGTGACCGCTACAGGAAATTTCGTAGTGCCGTTGTAAAACAGTTATGCACATTCGGTAGCACCACTTCTATGTCTAGTATATCTCAAACCATAACACATTTTGAAAAATTGAGAAAGGTTTTTGTTATTTAGTATGTGTTGAACACAAACTTCATCCAGTTTTAAAAAATACCTTCTCATTTGTTCATAATCCAAGTTTTAATTTAGTCACTTAAAACCGGCAGAAACATCCTTACAAAATAACTCTACACAATTTGGTCTCTATCAAAATTTTGGTAGCGTTCGCCTATGTGTCTGCGTGAAATTTGGTAGCACTATCATAATTTGTAGCTACATCACTTCAACATTGACATATTTGGTAGCATCCTACATGAAAAAAAAATTGGTAACAACCTATGGAATTTATAGCACCATCATTACACTGCTTAATAGATTTGGTAGCATTTTAAGTAGTAAAATGGCAGACCATGCTAAATAGACAATTCTGCAGTGCCATGGTGCTATGGAATGTCTATGATCTTTTGTATGATGAGACTAATCAAGAGCCTTGAGTTGATATGTTAGAAGCCTATATATGCCTGTAGAGGTTATTTAGTTTCTTATGGAGAGGCAAGCCTCTTCTGGCTACAATTTCATGTGCTAACACAGTCCATCAAATCCTTCAACATGCTCATGCTCCTAGGGGCCTTCTCTTCTCATCAATATTCTCTTTGATATGATATGATGTGGGTCATGTTTCCTCCCTTGTAACTGTGTAAACCTGAATTCACTGATTTTGTCTTGGACTTGAGGTAAACAAGACCTGTTCTTTACCACAAAGGGTCCCATCATGAAAGGAAATTTTAAGTTATATGCCTTGTGCATTTTCAGAAAATTCTTTGTCTCTGAAATGATCCTTTGTCTGATGAACTCTAAAGAAAAGAATTTGGGAGTTAAAAAGACTGATAAAAGGTAAGGTCCTTCTTGATAACCAAATACCCAAATCACAGTAGACTGTATGAATATCATCCAATCTCCCACCCTGCTTTATGTATTTGGTTGCAAAGAGATCTTCATCTCTTCCAAAAACCTTGGTAGGTCTGTGCCAAAGATGAGACTATAAACCTTGGACATGATCTTGTTTATGAAAATAATCATGGTGATCCTTTTGCATTCAGTTGAGATGAATACAGTCTTAGGGAATTCTATCTTATTCGATTCCAAGAACATTCTCACCGAATGCGTGTAGTGCTTGAAGTGTATCAATGAATTGAAATTTACCAGTTGTTGGTGCATATTGTTAGGAATAAACTTTTCAAAACTTATACAAACCGACTGACTAGACTCTGACATGAAAAATCTCAACAGGAAACCCAACATGACTTCTACTACAAACTTGTGTTATCCAATCCTAAAATTTGACTAAGCAGGGAATAAGACCACTAGACTTCAGTAATCATAATGACTACATTGATAGGAAAAAAAAAACTCTCGAAATGGTGTTTAGGTTTAACAATGGTTAGCAGAAACATGGTGTTTACTTCTGAGGGACATTCTCTATAGACTATAATCACTTTCTCTTCCTCAAAGGGCTCTGACACTGTGGAGGAAGACTCTGGTATATTGAGGGTATGTCAAATTGATGGACTATCTACTTCACATAAGACTTCTGACCCTAACTTATTTAAAATTACCTTTTCTTCCTATGAATACTACTCGATGCACCATCTTATGAACTCTGGGAAAGGGAAAATGAATTCTACGACATAAGGGGTAATGGAAGCTTGGGCCGCTCCAAGGAAAGGTATCCATTTTCCAACATTATCTAGAAGATTGGCTTTGGACATAGAAATGGGTGAAAATGTTAATTCTATGTCAAATACATCCGAGTCCCTTTCAATTAGGGCTTCTTCTTTAGAGGCAAAGTCTTTCTCTATTATGGATGAAACGATAGGGTTGGTGGCCATGATGAAAAATACCTGTAACTCGGCAGAGAATGTGCAGAACTGGTTCACCATTTAGCTTTAATTTCGAGTGGGTGTTTTGCGCCACTTTTCAAATGAGTGCTTTGAAATATTATAGAATAATGACCCGGGGCCCTCCTTTTATACGTTGTTTTCAATATCGGTGATTGGAGAAAATGGTTTTGAGTAGATCTCGTTTTTCCCTGATGTGCCTCTAATGGTGCCACGCATCCAAGAAATGAGACCTATTTTCCCCGTCCTTCCTTCAAAAAATTATCCTCTGCGCTACTTAAATGCCTGATATGTGTCTCGACCGTCGATCTGGGCCACTCCAAGATCTATAGTCCGTCAGGTCTCATCAATTTTCGATATCGGAGGTCGGAGAAAATGGTTTTGGGTAGACCAAGTTTCGTCCCGATGTACTTCTAGTGGCACCATGAATCCACTAAACGAAACCATGGTATGCTCCCTGACCCTCTCTCACATAATTAAACCTCATGCTATTTCACTGCCCAATATGGATCTCGAACGTTAATCTGGGCCACCTCAAGATCTATGGTCCACCAAGCCCCACCTTTCACGCCTTTTCTATATTTATCCAAATGCCACCATATGTGACCTTATCCTCCAAACAATCATGCTTCCATAGCGATGTATCTCTTTGCTAAATTTCCGAGACTTAGATCCTATCTGAAAATTTCTATGGTTATAACACCACTTACCATTCACAAAGTGACACAAAACATAGATCCGAGGACATTCGATATCATCCCTGACCGTTGGATCTACATCATGGTCAGTCCGACGTTGACCACTCCGAGTGAAAAGGAGTGTTAAGAAAGTGGAACCCCCAAACGTTGAACTCATGAAGTGACAAGAATAGTAGATTCGAGGATGCTTCATGATCTCCCATGACCGTTGGATCTACACTGCAGTCATTCCGGTGTTGACCACTCCAGGAAAAATGGAGTGTTAAATGGGTAGAAACCCTAAACGTCGAAGTCATGAAGAAATGAGGATCATCGATCTAAGGCCACATCAGGATCCCTCATGATCGTTGGATATATACCATGGTCATCATGGTGCTGACCATTCCAGGAGTAGAAAGGAAAATATGCAGCAGATCCCCCAAACACCGCAATTGCGAAGAAACAAAGGAGGTAGATCCATGGATTTATGTAGACCCATCTCGACCGTGGGATATAAGGAGTATTGTGAGGATGTTGGTGGGATTTTGGACTTTGGAGATCCATGGGATTTCGTAGATAGGAGAGGATAGAAACTCCTAGAGGTTTTCCATCCATAGCGAAGTGGAATGTTGATGCAATCTAGGTTGACGTGGACCCTTGTTAGGAACGCTATGTGTCACTTGGATTTGTGATTTTGACAAAATTGATATGCCCATTATAATGGAACATGTCACCCATTGATGTGGTCACGTGTCATCTCTGTCCCTTGCCATGTGTCAACCCTGGTGCATGCTTGATTGGCCTTAGAGTTGGTAGAATACCCCAGTGTACTGGGACTTCGAAACTTCGATAAATTTAGGATGTTGGGGTAAATTCGATCAAAGGCCCGGATCCACCTATCCCTGCCTTTGTGTTTAATGTGTCTCCACGTGTATGTGTGGACCCTTCAGGCATCGGATAATTATCAACTCTGTAGGTTTGGAGTGGTGTGATCCGAGGAATCGAAAAGGGCCAAAGGCCCGTATTTTCTTTCCCACTCTTGCAACCTATCGGACAATCTAAATACAATTAATTGAATGAGAAGGGACCCTCTTTAGGATTTTGAAATTTGGGGGATTTGGGTTCATGAGCACATGAGGACGAATTTCTACGAATTCCAAATAATTAGGCACTAATTAATATTAATGAATCCAAGTATCTTGTAGATTTCAGTAAAGATTGGGATTTTGTTGTGTTAATGGTTAATTAACCTAGTAGAAATATAGGAGCTAGAAAAAATTCGACTCCGGGTTGGATGGGACTTATATAATATGATGATGTGTAGTGTCAAGTGACAAGGAGTCATGTGGGTTCCACGTGGCTGTAAGGGAATCCAATTAATAAATTCTTAAATAACCTTGAAGGGCCATAACTTGCAATCCAAATCTCGGATTTGAGCATGGTAGCAGTCATTGGAAATCTCTTGATGAATAGAAGAGGATGGAGATCTCGGGAAGAGGATTCAATATTATTAAGTAAAGTGAAATTTCTATGCCCCATCCCAATAAAGTGTACTTAGGGGTCGGGTGTGTTAGAAATTGGTATTAGAGTGGGCAACAACACTTGGCCTGCTTGGGCTCAGGAACGAGTCGCATAAAAATGTTATTAGGGAACTTTTAAGGGTAACACCCTATCTTACCCCCTTTCATAAGAAACCTATTTAAACCACCGTTGAAGAGAGGAATGAGACTTTCTATTGTTTTTATATGTTTTGAGAGTCTAAATTGTGTGTTTCTAGTGTTCGACATAAAAAAGTTGATTTCACCTTACAAATTTTATGTGTTGTTCATAAACTAGTACATAATTAACTAACAAAAAATGTTTTATCAGCACTCAAGAGGTCAGTGGACAGAAGGAAAACTACATCATGAAGGATGGTGACAAACCATGAGTTGGGGGAAATCTCCCACAATATAGAAGAAGAATCCGTTGAGAGGAGGGTGATGGAAACCCCTCCAGATTTGCCTAAAACTATAAGAAGCCTCGTGGAAGAATTACAAAGTTGTAAGGATGACAATGAAAGGTTGATAAAAGAACATGAAAATAAGACCGAAATTAATGGAGTCCTACTTCAAAGCCTATCAAATATACAAAGACAGTTTCAACATGGACCAGAAGCTACCCATGTGGATAGAAATCATACTAAGAAGATTCAAAGTCCACCTTAGATACAGAATCATGGTCCTAAAAGTGGCCACACAAGGAGGATCACCTCAAAGAAGTCCCAACATGGAGCCAAGAGACAATCAACGGAAGAATCCTTTGGTGAGGAAACAAATGAATCCAAGGAATCCTCTAGTATAAAAACTATTTCACATTCCTAGAGCAAAAGAAATAGGAGGAAACATTCCAAGGGCCATGACTTTGAAGAGTTTAAGAAATCCAAACCACCCACTTTCGATGGAGAAATTAAGAATGGGGAAGAATCATAATTTTTTCTACTAGGATTGAAGAAGGACTTCAGAGTCCATGACTACTCTGAAAACTTAAAGGCTCAAATAGCCATTTTCAGCCTGAATAACAAGGCCTCCATTTGGTGGGAGAACCTTAGGAATATAAAAGGAATCCATGAGAAATGCTTTTCATGGAAACAATTTGAGAAATACCTCAAGAAGAATCATTTGTCAGAGAAATACTTTGATGGAAAGACCAAGGCATTCTATGAACTCAATATGGGACAACTCACAATAGATGAATATATCAATAAATTTCTTGAGTTGATAAGCTATGTGCCCTACATAAAGGATGAAAAGGTAAATATGCATATATTTATTAGTGGACTACCTCAATCCTTCCGAGACATAATTGAATTTGATGAGCCAAAGACTTTAGAAGACACTATCTGGAAGGTAAGGTATTCCTATGAGAAATTCAAGAATAATACAAAACCTCATGAGGACTAGAAGAAGAAAAGTAATTTGGGATTCAATAACAAGGGGTTGAAATCCTCAAGATTTAAGAACCATGAGAAAATTTCTAATATGTGCCTTCCTACTAAAAGTGTATATCAATTGAATTTCCCATCTTAGAGTGGTAATAAACCCTTTGGAGTAGCCGTATGTAAGACGGCTAACACAAAGAGAGAACCCTTGAAATGTTGTGGTAGTGGAGAACAACAATTGTTGAGGGATTGTCAACATAGGAAACATAACAATAGGAGGGTCTACAATGTCCAAGAGGATACCAAAGTCAATGATGTGGCTAGGAGCATGCCACAAATTTATACAGCCTTGGAGAATAGATAAGCTGACCACCAAGCTTCAGTGTTGGAGATGGAAGGTACGCTTTCCAACCATCTAGTTTCCATTTTAATTGACCCTGGTTCTAATATGAGTTATGTTTCACCTCAATCTATTGAGAAATGTAAATTACAACAAGTAAAACATGTTAAATCATGGCTAGTACAACTAGCCACTAGAACCAAAAGAAAGGTAACATAGGTAATACCAACATGCCAATTCATTATGAATGGATTATCCACCCAAGCAACCCTAAACATGATCCCTTTAGGATCTTGTTACCTATTTATTGGCATGGACTGGTTGGTTTCCCGTAAAACCAAGTTGGACTGTTACAATAAAACTTTGGAGTGTGAAGATGAAGAAGGGAGAAAAATAACCCTACAAGGAATTCAAAATCCTATCTTAGTGATACAAATATCAACTATTCAGTGAGACAAATAACCCTACAAGGATGTCCTTTGTATGCAATAAATGTATTTAACTCTATTGAGAACAATAAACCAAGCCTAGAGGACCATTCCATATTAAGAGAATATAAATATATGTTTCCAAAAGAGGTACCATGTCTACCTCCAAGAGGAGATATTGAATTTTCAATAGAACTTGTACCAGGAGCGGTGCTAGTGTCTAGAACACCCTATAGAATTAGTAAACCAGAGATAGTTGAGCTAAAAATATAGCTAAAGGAGATGTTGAAAAAAGGATACATTAGGCCTAGTGTGTCTCCATGGGGAGAACTAGCCTTGTTTGTGAAAAAAAAGGATGGAACACTCAGGTTGTGCATAGACTATAGACAACTCAATAACATGACCATTACGAATAAGTATCCATTTCCAAGGATCAATGATTTGTTTGACTAGTTAAGCAGTGCTATGATTTTCTCCAAGATTGAATTGAGGTCTGGATACCATCAACTCCAAATTAAGAATGAATAAATCCACAAAAAAAACTTTAGGACAATTTATGGGCACTATGAATTTGTGGTGGTGCCATTTGGGCTTACCAATGCACCAACCACTTTTATGCGCTTGATTAATAATGTACTCAGTAAGTTCCTGGATGGATTTGTGTTGGTTTTCATTGATGATATCCTAATATATTATAAGAGTAGGGAAGAACATGAGGAACATCTCAATTTAGTGCTTCAAGTGCTAAGAGAACATCAACTCTATGCTAAGTTTAGTAAGTGTGACTTTTTCCAAAAAAAAAGTCCATTACTTAAGCCATGTTATTTCGGAAGAAGGAGTGGCAGTTGATCCTGAAAATATAAAATCCATTATAGATTGTCCTACCCTGAAGGATGTATCTGATATCAGATCCTTTATTGGCCTAGCAGGATAATATAGAAGTTTCATAAAGGTATTCTCCAAGATCGATTTCCTAATCACCTCCCTTCATAAAAATGGAGTTAAATTCATTTGGACACCAAAATGTGAAGAGATATTCCAACCACTGAAATACCTCCTAACTAATGCACCTGTGCTAAATATTGTAGATACAAATAAGAATTTCCTTGTGTGTACATATGCATGCAAGTAAGGGCTCGGAGGTGTCCTTATACAAAAAGGACATGTGATTTTCTATGAATCCACACAATTGAATCATCATGAAATCAATTATGTGACGCATGATCTAGAGTTGGATGTCATAGTACATGCTTAAGAAATGTGGAGGCATTACCTCCTAGGTAGAATATTTTTTATTATGACAGACTAGAGTGGGTTGAGATATCTATTTGATAAACCAAAACTCAATGCTAGAGAAGCTAGATGGATGAATCTCTTTAGTGAGTTTGATTTCAAAATAAAACATATCAAAGGAAAATAAAATAGGGTGGTTGATGCCCTCAATAAAAGTATGAAATTGATTCACTTGGAAGATGTAAGAAACTGTGAATCAGATGTCAAGGAGAGAGTCAAAAGTGTATAAGAAATAGATGCATTTTCAAGACTATGAAATCATACTTAGAGAAAGATCCCCAAGGGATTAAGTATGAGGGTTATTAATTACTGAATGATGTCTTGATAACATACAAAGGTAGGTTGTATATTCCAAATTGTGATGACTTGAAGAGGTTCATAATGGATGAACTACACAAAAGAACATATACCGGTCATCCTGGTTATTAAAAAATGATCACAGCCACTAGGAAACTATTTTATTCGCCCAGACTGAAAAATGACATAGTTGATTACTTAGCTAATTGTCTAGAATATCAGCAAGTTAAGGCAGAGAACCAACATCTAGAAGGGTTGTTGCAGCCCCTACCAATCCCAGAATGGAAATGGGAAACCATCTCCATGCATTTCATCACAGGGTTACCAAAATCAACCAAACATATTGACGCCATGATGGTATTTGTGGAAAAACTAAGAAAGGTTGCTCACTTTATTCCTGCCAAATCAAATTGCAAGGAAATAGATATTTCCAGTATTTTCATGAAAGAAATATTTAGACTGCATGAGTCTCGGGGATGATTTTAGGGGCTAAATTTTCTCATGGGCTAATTTTCCATGGTTTTTCCAAAACCGAGATTCGCTATTTTAAAAATAATTGGCCCAAATTCTATAGGATAGAATTATTTTACCTTAAAAATCACCAAAAAGTTATAAAAACTATATAAAATCCTTAGAAATTTGAATATTTTTACAAAAATATCGTGAATCATTTATAGTTGGCATATGAAGGATTAGTAAGATTCGTCGAGGTTTCTAGATTTAAAAATAAATTTCCATCCTTAAAATCATCCCTATGCATGACATGCCTAAGGAAATCATATCCAACAGAGATACCAAATTTAGTTCAAACTTTTTGAAATCTGTGTTTGTTGGTTTTGAAACTAAATTACTATTTAGGACAACATATCACCATCAAACTAGTGGGAAGATAGAGAGGGTAAACCAAGTATTATAGGAAATTTTAAGGATGCATGTAATGCATCAATCCAAGAAGTGGGAAGACTACCTACCACTAGAAGAGTTTGTCTATAACAATCACTATCAAGAGTCATGAAATATCAACCCTTTTGAGGCCCTCTATGGTAGACAATGCAATATTCCAATCAGCTGGAATAACCCAGTGGAAAGAATTACAATCAAGCTAGATATGCTAAAGGAAATGGAAAAACAAGTAAATAAGATAAAACAGAATCTGAAAAAAGCTCACGATAGAAAGAAAAGCTATGCAGACAGAAAAATGACTCCTAGAGAGTTCAAAGCAGGGGATCATGTGTATCTCCGAGTTAGGCCTAGAAAAAGTTCCTTGAGAATGAGAGCTTGTGCCAAGATAGAACCACGTTATTGTGGACCCTTTGAAATTTTGGATAGAGTGGGACCTATAGCATATAGACTATAAATTTCTCCCACAGTGAAGGCACATAATGTTCTGCATGTTTCGTTATTGAATAAATATGTACATGATTCTAATCATATAATTGATTGGTCTGTGATTGTTAACGGAGAAATCGGTAGGTGCGGACATTAACTGATATCCCTAGATCCACCTAGATCTAGAACAAAACACACCAGAACATGATGCTTTCCTTAAGTTTTAGATATTGAATTTACTAACTAAAGAAGGATGGGTGACATACCATTTAATTGTCGCTTCCTCTCACCATCCCCATCCTATCTCCATTCCAATGCTCATACAATGATGATCCTGCAAAAGAGTGCAACCAACCAAAGTGATAGCAATAGCAAAAACTCAATATAAACCTATGTATGTGATCAAGGAATCATACAATAAAATACAACAAGCTTTATAGGAAAGAATCATATTACTGTATCATATTAAATGTGAAAGAGAGATTACAACCATGGCCTTGATGTCGTAAGGTCCCTTCCAATTGTCCTTCGTTCCCCACACACTTTCACTACAAGAATTCTAAGAGCACAGATCTGATAATATTCACAATCTATCTTGACAAAGTGGTTCATCTAGCCAAGTTAAAAATCTCCAAAGCTCAATCCAATCCAAGCTAATCCCAAAAGCTCCAAACTAACCAGAGCTAACTTTCTCCATGAGAACTCCTCTCATTTTATAAGTTGAAGAGGATAAGGTGAGGAGGTTAGGATGATCCCACTAAATCATGAAAGCGAGTAAGATCCAAACCATTCGAATGCCACCTCACCATAGAAGTTTCTCCTTCTAGAAGATTCGAGAAAACACTTGTTTTTCCCACGTGTAGGCATTCTCGCACCCTGCCTATAGAGCAACCTATGAAAATATTGCACCCTAGCTATGGTGCAACCTGCGAGAATCAGGCATTCTAGCATGCTACCTATATAGCAACCTGGGAACTTCCTTTTTTACAAGGCTTTTACAAAGGAAAATGCAACTTCTTTTCTCAGGAAAAGTTCTTCTCCCTTCTCTCTTCAAGAACTTAGGCTACTGACCCCTCTGAAGGCAACAAATAGGTTTACATCATTAACAGTCATAGGGATGATGAAAATAATGTGTAACAGAGAGACCCCCAAAGTATGAAGTTAGAACAAAGTTATAGCTGAAATACTTTGTCGAGTGTGTGTAGGGAACAAGGAACAGTTGATCGGAAACCTACCAACAAACAAGGAAATATAGTACAATAATATATCATCACTGAGGTAGGCATTCCCATACTCAGAATACAAATGACTCAAAGCATAAATGCCGACATGCAAAGATCCATGTCAAGTAAGATAGGTCATGGCCACCAAACATACACTGTGGATCCATGTCGATATGACTCAAATATGAACATAGCCACCAAAAATACACTGTGGATCTATGTGTTAAAGTTTCAAATTTGGACATAGCCACCAGACATACAATGTGGATCTATGCAACAATACACTAAATATACTCCAACGCAACCTGGATCTATCAGAAAATATCCAGGGTCTTCATCTCCATCACTTTATAGTATGAATCTAACCATGTGAATACATGTGCTGAAGTCGAAAATGGTAGAAACCACTTGATTACCGGTCTATGATGATAACCGTTAACAAGTGCGAGGGAAATCACCATTAATGTCAATGACTCCCAAGGTACTCTAGTACAATCCAACAAATGTGAATTAATGAGTTGAAGTCAAACACTCGGCGGAATCTCTCGATCAGAGGTCAATAATGAAAACCCACTGTCGAAAGCGAGGAAACTTTCCATTGAGGCATGCAAGTTCCAAGGTACTAATTAGTTTCTAAGTCTAATCCCTGGATAATGAGTTGAAGTCTATAGGAAAAGACTCGTCATAGGAGGGCCTTAATGTATCCCACATCAATGACATGAAACAAGTAACAAGATTTGACGTAGATTAGAGTAACAAGTGATTCAAGACTGACTCAGGGATGGCCGATGCAATAGAATTCTTAAGGACTGCAGAAATGGCTAACGCAACAGAAGGCTTTTCGGGTTGAACTTCATTTTGAACATATTGACGACACGACAATTGTCTTGGAAACACTGACTCAACAACAGGGATCACATACCAATTTGTAATCTTATAAAGGAGTATGATCAAGAGACAAGTGGATTTCCCAACCTAGACACAAGGCGAGTGAAAGGGTGTCATGTTGAAAAGTGACTCTCCCACATAATACAGGTTTAGATACATTTCTTTCCCATTTTTTCCCCCACCATTTCTAGCGAGTACCTATTTATTTTTACGCAAGCTTGAGGAGGATGACATATGATTGTCAATTTAATCTCATCCTTCGGACGAGTCCCTTGGAGCATGTTTAACGAACCCTAGGAAGGAGTGGTTCAGTCCCACTACAGGTCTTTCAATGTTTTTTTAACGAGTCCAAAGATAGAAAACTCGAAGGTTTTTCATGATTATAGAATCTGGAAAAACACTCAAAAGAGAACTCTCTCAGTTCCTTTTTCGTAAAGTAGCCTGAAGAGACCGAAAAAGAGATAAATTATCGCTCAACAGACGCTTTCTTCAAATACTTTAATGAGCATGAAAATAGCAAGATCACTCGGCAATCTTTTCATGTTTAGAGAGTCTGAAAAGAGCTTAAAGGGAACTCTAGCGGGTTCCTTTTTCATATAACCTTTACGAGTCCGAAAAAGTGATAAAAGTGTACTCTATTACATTCTCATTAATTTACGAGCACGAGAAAAAACAAATACTAATCTCGGTAACTTATTCTCATGTATTTACGAGCATGAGAAAGAACAAAGACTAAGCTTGGGATTGTTTTCATTTTTACGCAAGCTTTAAAACAAAACAAAACTATGCTTGGGATAGATTTTAATTTTTACACAAGCTTAAAATCTAAACAAAACTATGCTTGAACCTGGTTTCATTTTTACACAAGCTTGAACCAAAGGAAACTATGCTTGAGGTAAGTGGTTTCATTATTACACAAGCTTGAACCATATAAAACTATGATTGTGACTTCCCAACGCATAATGCATGGAAGGTTGGTACTTAGCCCCCAGTTTAAGAAACTAGCGGCTCTACTTCAGCATGAAGTCCAAAGGCTGGAAGTATTGCCACCCAAGCTTCGTGTCATCCAGTGACAAAGGCGGAGGAGATGAAGCTTCAAATACTAGACAAAGGACTTGACTCAAACAGAGAGGGGGAAAACTATTTCATTTTTTAACGAGCTTGACACAGAAACAAGAACTATGCTCGTAACCTCTGTTTCATTTTTTAACGAGGTTGCTACAAGGACGCAAAAACTATCCTCAAGTGGTTTCATTTTTTAACGAGCTTGAAATTAGAAAACTATGCTCAAAGACCTTTGTTTCATTTTTTAACAAGGTTGCCTCAGAGATGTAAAAAATATCCTTGAAGTCTCTCTTCTTGATCATGGATTCCAAGAGGACAATGCTCTGGAAGGACACCATGTCAAGGGACAAAACTTAGTCATGGATTCCAAGAGGTCTTCACTGGAAGGAATAAATACACTCTGGAAGGACACCATGTCGAGGGTCACGACAGAAGTAAAGAGATCAAGCTCTAACAACCCTATCGAAGAGATCGCCATGTCAACTACTGGATCTAAGTCATTAGAAGTTGAAGTCATAGGTGATAACGCCACATAATTGACCTGTGGCAGGGGCGATACTATTTGCATATAAGAACCATTTAGGGAGGCAATCCTGTTGGGTTCAATGAATGAAAGTTGATCAATAGTCACAACTCGTCCATCGTGAGGGAAAGATATCACACGAAAAAGAGTAGACACAATAGCTTTCATAGCATAGACATAATCTCGCCCAAGGAGTAAAGCGAAATCCAAGGGGTCTTGGACTACCATGACATTAATAAAGACAGTTTTCCCTCCCAAAGTTACAGGAAACTAAGGAAGGGTCCCTAAAGGTTGACTGGTTCTTCTATTAAAAGCTAACAGATTATGTGTAATCGGCGCAAGCGGAGGATAACCCAAAGCTTGCCAAGCAATAGAGGAAAAAATACTAATAGACGAACTTTCATCTATCAACGTTTGAGGAATGTCCCGACCAAAAACCTATACTGTAATTTGGAAGGGACTGTAAGAGGGAAGACGAGGTCCAGTTAGCACACCCCAATCAAAATGTATGGCCTCATTACTTTGAGGGCGTCCTACAAGAGAAGGAGGAATACCCCTCGGCATGGGAGATTCTATATCAATTAGAAAAATGTGGGTAGTATTGGGTTTACTCTCTAGCGGGAGAGTAGTATCGACCGATGGAGAGATCATATTGACCACTTGAGTTTCATTCTCCAAGGAGAGAATGGGGTCGACAGATGGAAAAAAATCGACCACTTGGGTGACACTCTCTAACAGAAGAGTGGGATCGACCAAGGATGGGATCGGATTGATAGTTTTAGTTTCACTCTCTGAGGGGAGAGTGGGATTGACTGAGGAAGGTATCGGATCAACCACTTTGTCAATTGGTTCAACTAAGGATGTGACCATATTGACGACATCATCAACCGGATTGACTGGTGAAGGGACCAGAGTGGTCGTTCCATCAACTATTA
This sequence comes from Picea mariana, assembly GCA_032191745.1. NCBI lineage: Eukaryota > Viridiplantae > Streptophyta > Pinopsida > Pinales > Pinaceae > Picea > Picea mariana. The sequence goes on from JASDQU010101682.1 coordinate 281,368, forward strand.
GAGGGTTGAGAGAAAGCTTACGGTAAGTAGCTGGAAGTTGAGGTTTTGAAACAGTCATGTCTTCCAGTAATTTATAGGCTCCATCCATACAAGGGAAAAGGTGAGTGAGATGACTCCATTTGCATAACATGCACGGGAACTTAACTCTACTTTTCTTCTTCCCAACGGTATCGTGACTAGTTGACGGGAGGTCATCAGTATGTTGTTAAGAGGCTGATGACATGGGTTGGTCAAGGTGTGTAGACCATACTTCTATAACCTTGGATAGACCAGGGCAATCCTTAAGAAGATGGCCACCCTTACAAAGTCTGCATGGGTACTTGGGCTTACGAGTTGTTTGGGTGATCTTGAAATCATCAACACTCCCAGCACGATTAACAGTAACTGGTTGTTTTCCAACATGTTTGACAACGGTCGGAGGTTTTGACCCTCGCTTATCTTTATTATTCTTAATCTTTCTTTTCTTCTTCTTCTTATTCACCGGGTTACTAGCCTCAGAACTTTCACCCAACGAAGAACATGAAATGGAAGGAGACATTGCAAGCGAAGAAGGCGAAGAAGACCTTACTGGTGAAGAAGGTGAAGGATCAATATGAGGTTGATGCTCTTGGGGGGAATTTCTTTTGACTGAAGCACTAACTACATTCGGGATTACCTGAGTGGAAAACAGCCATACCAGTAATCCAATAGTGAGACCTGGAAGGCTCAAAGTAGCGATGTGAGGAGGACCAATGTTTCCATAAGAAGGAAAAACAAAAGGTTCCCCTAGAGCAGGGGTTCCTTCAGTGGTCATTCCAGGAACTGATGCCATTAAATAAATCCAACCTAGAGTCTGCTAGGGAAAACAAACAGCACACGCTAAAAATCTAGGAAGCAAGCAAACAAACAAAACCTTCTTACAATGAGCACACTAGTTGGTGATGAAATCCAACGTCACGGGAACAATGTAAGAAGGGGATGAGATAGTGCGGGTGGAAAAGTTACGTTGACGACCTGCTTAACGGACTTACACCTAATCGTGGGTATACCCTCCAAGCTCCCACACATAAATGTGGGTATACCCTCCAAGCTCCCACACATAAATGTGGGTATACCCTCCAAGGAGCCCGAGTGAGTTTGGCCAATGTCAATTCCAGGTACCGTGAAGACTTGCCCCTCCATAGTCACCTCGTGTAAAGAACCTAGAAAGATAGGCCACTAAGGTTACCAATTAATACAGTGTTTCCTGGGGAAACAGTCGACAGTCCGATCCATGCACAAAGGCAGGGTATCTAGCCCGAAATCAACTTGAAAGGCTTCCACTCATCATTATGGGTATACCTATCAAGCGACCCCCATAATACATGCAACCTCTACACCAAGATCAAAAAAGAAGGGTGAGTAACTATGACAGTCTCAATGCGACCTCGTGATTGACCCTTGTGTGATAAGGGCTTCCCAGGACAAAATGAAGTAAGTGGATTTAACTCTCTCTATCACAAGATACAATGTTTGTTTGCATCTTTGGAAAGTTATCTTTCACACCTATTCCAAAGCCCTACAACTAATCCAATGTAGGTTTGCTACCAGAAAATATAAAAATGTCTAATCAATTTTTATAAGCGCTTTATTTTATGGTTGTTGTTACTCAAAAGGAAAATGGCGTGGACAATATGGTGTTTTGACCGACTCGAAAATTATGCAAAGATATGAAGATGCAATTTTTTCATTTCGATGAAAGATATGCTACGAGAAGGAGAAAACATTTATCATTCCCATATGCACGATGTCCCAAAATATATTAAACTCATCAATATCAAGATTCTCAAGAAATGAGAAAAAGGTACTGAACACCAATGCACGATTCATGCAATTTCGCTACTTCAAATGCAAGGATGCCCCCAATCTAATATAAAGCAAGAAATTAAATCTTTTAGTTTCAAAAATTTCACTAAAAGAAATAATGAACTTTCTTAAAACAAAGAAACCCAAACTAAAAGTTTTCTTTTAAAGCAAACTATTCAGAAGAAATCTGATCTTTCCTTAAACAATTCTAAAGAAAACACACGCTTTGTAATTGAAAGACACTCAAGGCAAGAGAATAATCCTTCAAAACCAAACAAAGAAAAGATGGATAAAAGCAACTCAAAGAATGTCAAGAAGACTGTCAACAGATCAATATAGGCTCCAAAAGTTTAATCCAGTTGTTCAAAGCAAAACTGGGCATCAAAAAATGACTAGACCCAATCCAAAAAATTTTACAAACAAGTTTGCAGGCTGGCAGTGTATTACAGTATGACAATCAAAGATTCTCGTAGGCTGAACAAAGGTTGACTGCGAGGGGTTCACACTGGACTTAACACCAGGGTGAGAACTCAGGTGCTTCTCACCTAAAGGGTACAGTGCGAGAATGCCTGTAAACGAGCAAAAATTTGAAAAAGGACTAAATTTGAGTGAACTTTCAGATCCAAAGAGTCTAGATGGATCTCCCACAGAGTCAGAGACCAGAAAACAAGAAATCCAAGAAAGGGAAACTAGACTAACTAGGAAACAATCTGTTCCCTAGCAGAGTCACCAATTTTCTTATCAGACAAATCGGTAGGTGCGGACACTAACTGATCTCCCTAGATCCACCTAGATCTAGAACAAAACACACCAGAACATGACGTTTTCCTTAAGTTTTAGATATTGAATTTACTAACTAAAGATGGATGGGTGACATACCATTTAAATGTCGCTTCCTCTCGCCATCTCCATCCTAGCTCTATTTCAATGCTCATACAATGATGATCCTGCAAAAGAACGCAACCAACCAAAGTGATAGAAATAGCAAAAACTGAATATAAACCTATGTATGTGATCAAGGAATCATACAATAAAACACAACAAGCTTTATAGGAAAGAATCATATTACTGTATCATATTAAATGTGAAAGAGAGATTACAACCATAGCCTTGATGTCGTAAGGTCCCTTCCAACTGTCCTTCGTTCCCCACACACTTTCACTCCAAGAATTCTAAGAGCACAGATCTAATAATATTCACAATCTATCTTGACAAAGTGGCTCATCTAGCCAAGTTAAAAAACTCCAAAGCTCAATCCAATCCAAGCTAATCCCAAAAGCTCCAAACTAACCAAAGCTAACTTTCTCCATGAGAACTCCCATCCTATTATAAGTTGAAGAAGATAAGGTGAGGAGGTTAGGATGATCCCATTAAATCATGAAAGCGAGTAAGATCCAAACCATTCAGATGCCACCTCACCATAGAAGTTTCTCCTTCTAGAAGATTCGAGAAAACGCTTGTTTTTCCCACGTGTAGGCATTCTTGCACCCTGCCTATAGAGAAACCTGTGAACATCTTACACCCTAGCTATGGTGCAACCTGCGAGAATCGGGCATTCTCGCACCCTGCCTATATAGCAACCTGTGAACTTTTTTTTTTACAGGGCTTTTACAAAGGAAAATGCAACTTATTTTCTCAGGAAAAGTTCTTCTCCCTTCTCTCTTCAGGAACTCAGGCCACTGACCCCTCTGAAGAAAACATATAGGTTTACATCATTAACAGTCATAGGGATGACGAAAATAATGTGTAACAGTGATTCAAGTGGCACCAGAGGGAGAATTCCTTCTAGAGCCACAATTCATAATAGACAAAAAGGAAATCCCACTCGAGAACAGAACCATTGCACAGGTCAAGGCGTAGCGAAAACACTTTAGTCCAGATGAAGCTACATGGGAAATGGAGGATGCCATGAAATAGGAATACCCATTTTTAATTACTTATGTACATACAGATTACATCGGCAGGTACAATATCGAGGACGAGGTTCCTTTAAGGGGGAGGGGATTGTAACACCCCTATTTCCCCAAGATTACAAATATAACTATAAATTTCCAAAAGACTATGGGCAGACTGAATATGTGTGGATGTTGGATTTGATGAACCTTTTTGTTATAAAAGGTAATGCTTGTATTTTTGTTATTAATAAAAAAATGGATAGTGTTGCATAACTGCTAAAGGGGTTTTCCAAGGTAGATCATGATGCTATGAGAGATATGGTGAGGGGAACCAACAATGGTTGAGATAAACCCCACCAGACTAGTACCCTACTGGATCTAAGTTATTCATACCCTGAATAGTCCTCTCACCCAGAAATAAATTACTAGTCAGGTTGGTAGTTGGGAAGTCCTCCTCAATAGTTAATGAGGAGATGGGAAGAGTACCCATATGAAAGACTTTCTGAACTGACCATGAACTGGGGATTCAAATCCACACAATATTGTTGAGGAAGAAAATAAAATAAGGGATTTTTTGGGAAAAGAGGATTGAGAAGAAGATTAGTTGAGAGACCATTTATCCTAGAGAGAGAAGAGTGTGTGCAACTCTCTGGTTATGAAGAGAACTAGACAAAAAAAGCAATCTCGTTCTGGGTGCAAGAAGTTGCTGGAACTTTTTTGGGTCCAAGATGGTAAATGAGGTTGTAGAGAAGATGAGCGATCGAGGAAGTACTCATTGCAGGACCCCTTGCTTAGTAGAGAGAATTTTTTTTTGCAAAGTTCCTATGGGAGGAGGAGAGTAACCTCCATCCCTAACTATCATTGAACTAGAAGGGAGAGTCTTTATCATAGCATCATGATATAGCTAGGGGGTGGCCAACGATAAACCCATTTAGGATTTACTATTCCTATGGTTGGATGGAAACAAACACCCCTCTCAACAGTTCCTTCACTATATGGTTTCTTGATAAGTATGCCTATACCATGTGTATCAATATTGAAATAATGGTTGAATGTCTGTGTCTATGACTAATATTTGGAGTGTTTGATTTATATTATAAATGATTATTACTCTTTTGTAAACCCATCCATTTGAATGGTTTTATAGGTTCCTCTGCTTAGAAATAGGAGAACTGTTAGACGTGGGTCTGTAAATGAATCTAAGAATAAGTTTACGATCTCTCTATTGGTTGGAAACTCCTTAAGGGAAATTCTCCCAAGGATTGACTTTGAAATACAAGAGTCAGGGTTGAGTTAGCTGGAATACTTAAGTCATGTTGACCCCTAATATTTACCTTTCTAGGATTACTGAGATCAAGTTCAGTGGAGGGAGCGCACCTCCTTCAAACCATTCGACCATGTGAATGAGGGCTCATGTCTATGACCCTAACCAAATCAGTGCTAAGATTTGAACGTGTAGCCCTAAGACTTGTCAGAGGATCCATATGACTAAAACTGGGGAACCCTTCACTAGGTTTGAAAGGAAAGAAGCTATGTTGGCTTTGGAACTCTGGGAGTCAAGAGATTTGGGATGTAATGACTTTACAACCTTCAAAACTAATCGAAGGAAACTCACTGGTACGGTTAATAGAGAGGTTGACCAACATCCAGTGGCTTTTAATCGTGACCATGAGATCTTTCCCATCGTTAAACCTCAACCCACTTACTAATCGCAAAGTGACAAGAACCATAGATCTGAGAACATTTAGGATCATCACTGACCATTGGATCTATGTCATGTTCAGTCTGGTGTTAACCACTCTGGGTGAAAAGGAGTGTTAAGTGGGTGGAGCCCCCGAATGTTGAACTCGCAAAGTGATGAAAACTGTAGATCCTGGGATGCTTTAGGATCTCCCATGACCTTTGGATCTACACTATGGTCAGTTCGGCGTTGACCACTCCTGTAGAAAGGGAGTGTTAAATGGGTATAACCCACAAACGTCGAAGTCATCAAGTGACGAGGATCGTCAATCCAAGGGTGCATCGGGATCCCTCCTGACCATTGGATATAGAGCATGGTCAACCTGACATTGAACACTATGGGATTAGAAAGGAAACTACATATTTCATACCCCGAATGTTGAAATCGTGAAGCAAGGAAGGTCATAGATCCATGGATTTACGTAGACCCATATCGACTGTGTGATATAAGGAGTAATGGGAGGCTGCTGGCTGGAGTTCAAACTTCGGATCTCCCAGATATATTGTGGATAATAGAGGCTATATACTCCCATAGGTTTTCCTTCTAGAGTGATGTGGTACACTAATGTCACCTGGGGTGACATGGACCCATGTTAGGCATGCTACATGCCACCATTATTCATTATCTTCACATACTTTATATGCCCATTAGAATGTGATACGTGTCACCCATTGATGGGGCCACATGTCATTTCTTTCCCTTTCCACATATCATCCCCCCTGCACATGCTCAATTGGCCTAATAGCTATTAGAATACCCCGGGGCACTGGGAGTTAAAAACTTCGAGATATTTAGGACTTTGGGATGTTGGGGTAAATTTGATCAAAGGCCCGAATACACCTATCCCTGCCTATGCATTTAATCGATAACCTCATGTAAGTGTGGACCCTTTGGGAGTCTGGGAGTTTGGAACTTTAGAGTTTTGAAGTGGTGTTATCAGAGGAATCGAAAAGGGTCGAAGGCCTGGATTGATTTTCCCACTCCTGCAAGATGTTGGACAATCTAAATACAATTAATTTAATGAAGAGGGACCCTCTCTGGGACTCCGACATTCGATATATTTGGGTTCATGAGCACATGAGGAGTAATTTCTCCAAAGTCCGAAGACTTAGGTGCTAAATAATATTAATGAATCCAAGTGTCTTGGAGATTTCGGTAAAGAGTGGGATTTCATTGTCTTAATGGTTAATTAACCTAGTAGACCTATAGAAATTAGACAAATGTCAAATCCGGGTTGGATGGACCTTGTATACTATTATGATGTGTAGTTTCGAGTGACAGGGAGCCATGTGGGTGCCACGTGGCTATAAGGGACTCTAGGTATTAAAAGATTAAATAACCTTGAAGGGCCAGAACTTGAAAACTAGAGCTCGGATTTGAGCATGGTAGCACTCATTGGAAATCTCTTGATGAATAGAAGAGGATGGAGATCCGGTGAAGAGGATTCAAGATGATTAAGGAAAGTCAAATTTTGATACCCATCCCTATAAAGGGTACTTACGGGTCAGGTGTGTTAAAGAAGAGGGTATCTACAAGACCTTTTATTAGGAGAACTTATAGGTATTAGTTCAATTTGATGTTCATGATCCCTTGATGGAGGTATCCCTTTAGAAATAATTTTGAAGACCCTATGGTTATTTTCCAAGGTGAATTTTAAATCCTATGGAACGTTTTCATGTCCCTTCTTTACCTCCATAGAATAAATTCTAACACTCACCTACTCCATGTTTTCAGGATGTTTTCCATTCTAGGAGAGATTTTGACCTAAGAACGTGTACATTTTAATCCTTTGAGTTCACATTGAATTCCTTCCAATTAAAATCTTATTAATAATTATTTATAATTTGTAGAAACTGTACCTAATATTCTCAACCATTGAATTCAACGAATAACATATTCACCTATAATGGGGATGGCATACATTAGGATTTATAATTTATATTCTCCCATACCAAGTTTAATGTTGTGGCATTTTCCTAAATAATCAATACTACCACCATTAGAAAACAAAAATAAAAAAATTGTCATTGGATACACAAAACATTTCAGGCTCTATACAATTATTGTATCAATGAAGTTATGGGTGCTCCTTGTGTCATTAATAAGTATGACCCTTTTATTATTAATGTGTCCTACAATACTAAGGTTTGAGATCTGGACAAACCTACCAATGCTTGAACATATTTTCCACACCTCTCACTCGTGTTCAAAATTTATGTACATATTTTTCTTTCCCTTTTAAGTTAATGTTTTATTCCTCATTCCTTTGTACATATGCCTCCATTTCCTTTTCATCGTTATTCTCCAAGGTGAAACTTTATTTCTTGACATTTACGCCCTTTTGACCATTTTTTATTACAACCAAGGAATAATCCTTTTTCTCTTATTTTCTTCATTTCCTTTGGTGATATTAAAGTAGATGTAGGTTTTCCCTATGATCCCCAAATAGATCTCTTCCTCCTGCATATGTTCTAGTGGTATATTTATGTGTAGCTCTATTCTCGCCTTGAATATGACAAGAAAATTGCATAGCCTCAATAATATTTTCAGGATGTTTTAACATTTTATCTTGTTTAATGTCTTCCTGTAATCCTCCCATGTAGGTTTACAAAAAATATTAATCACTTATGTTATACATCCTTATGTCCAACATCTAAAATTTTGAATTATAATCTTTAGCATCACCCACGTGCTTGATTCTTGTCAATTGACTAAAGTAGTATTCTTCCCAAAATTTTCCATATTGTGCTTCTAAGTCTCTTGTAAATAAACACCGCGTATAGTAATAAGAATGTGGCCTCCTTTTGAGTACCCATTGATACCATTGATAGGTTTTTATCTGAAATTTCAAGGTTGATAAGGAAATCCTTTCCTTATCATCCATACTATTATGCAATTCAAAGTATTTCTCTATTTGGTCCACCCAAGTAAAGAATTATGTTCAATGAAACTTCTTTAATTCAATATTGGGAAAGTTGACACCCTTAGGACTCTTGGAAATGATTTTTTCATTGAATCCAAAGATAGGGGGGAGACTAAATATGTACAAGATAAATATTTTAAGATGGAAATTGCTCGAAATATTGTTTTTGGAATTTTGATGCTCAATTGGATACCCTATATTTGAAGGAACCGTTACTCTAAATACCTAGCTCAAATGGGAGAATTGGTTATATGGTTGGACATATTATTCAGATACCTTTCTAATGGTATATGTAACTCCCTCTAACTCCTTAGGAATGATAATATATGAATTTTTATGTGAGATAATCCACCCAAAAAATTTAGGTTGGTCCAATGCATCTTTACAGGTCTGACCTAAATGGGAGCACATGAACAGTATAAATAAAGCATAGATGTGCACATATGTAGAGAAACCAAGCAAGAAGATCAAGTATGAGGTGAACATAATTGATATGAGGTGCACAAGAGAATATGGAGAGTATTCTTGGGGTCTAAAGTTGTGCAAGAGGAGTTTTCTAGGAGTTTTAAGGATGCGCTATGAAGGACTAAGGTATATGATGATGCAAAGTAAGTTTATTTGAGGTAGTGATTCTTCATTATGGGATTATATTCTGGGAATGATGTTATGAGTTTTGGTAGGGCATGTTGACTAAATATGACTAAGGTTTGAATCTATGTCTAGGGTATGAAGCATAGAGAGGTATTGGAGCATGAAAGTTAAGGGTATGATGATGTTATGAAGTGCATGAAGTATGAATCATGCAGGTAAAGTAAAAATTACTCTTTGTATAAATATATTAGGTTGATTCCTATACATGTATTATTTAGTTGGTTCTCAACTAAGAATGTTGGTGTCTCTAGTTGGTTGGTGCCTACACAATATCTTGCTAAGTTGGTGCTCAACTGAGAAGATTGGTATCTCCATTAGGTTGGTTCGTACATAAAATATTGTTGTGTTGGTTCTCAAATAAGGAGATTTGTGTCTCTAGTAGGTTTTTCCATATAATATTTTTAGTAGTAATGATTTGAGTTTACAAGAATTTACTTTTTTTAACTTAATAAATTATTTATGAGTTCTCAATTAGAGTAAAAATTTTCTAATACTGATTCACCCGACCCTTAGTAAAACAATAAGTTTAACAATTGGTGTTAGAGCGAGTTCTTCCATAAATAGTTTAAGCACTGGAAGGGAGATCTTGAGCACATATGAATTGTAAGGAAGGTCTCCCTACAAATAGAGATCCTTGGTTTGATGGAACAAAATATGCATCATGGAGTATAAGAACGAAGATATATTTGAGGGCCCTTGGGTTTGGTATGTGGGAATCAATCACAATAGGGTATATAGATGAAGCTAGGAATGAGTCAAGTGAACACAATGTAAAAGTAACAAATGTCATATTGACTAGCCTATACGATTTTGATACTATCAAGGTAATACATTGGACATCAACTAAGAAAATTTGGGATAAGCTATAAAACATTTTTGAAGAGAGATCTAGTGATTGTTTCTGCTATGAATCAAAGACAAAAGAAGCACAATTTGTGACAAAGCTAAAAGGTGGACCTGACAAATACAAATAAATGGAAGATAATGATGATGAAGAAGAATCTCTCTCCATAGACATGGAAACAAAACCTGTTGATGAAGAAAATGAACATAGTTACCAACTTAACGAAAACTCTACAGAGTTTCCATTTTTGGGGGGGTCAATTTTTTAACCCAATTTTTAAAAATGGTGCTACCGGTAGCACCCTCCTCCCATTTTAGGTGTTTTTTTAATATTTTGAATTTTTTGATACATAAGGTTTCCACTTTTTTTTTTAAATGTTTGTTTTTTCATTTATTTTCAAACTTTTCTATTTTTTTTTATTCAATTGTATTTTTAATCATATTTTCATGCTTCATCAAATGTTAAAATTGTTGTAGACCATTTAAAGGTTTCTCAACGGTGTTTTTTCATCTATTTTCAAACTTTTCTATTTTTTTTTATTCAATTGTGTTTTTAATCATATTTTCATGCTTCATCAAATGTTAAAAATGTTGTAGACCATTTATTGTTTCTAAATTAAGATTTTTCATATAATTATGTGTCATTAATTAAGTTGTGGCTCCATACTTTTTAAATATGGTGGAAAATATCATTTTTAACACAATTTTTTACCTTTACTCCAATACATAGAAAATAATTGTAGTTAAATAATAGTATTTTTAAATATTTAGCAAAAAAATATAATTCATTTTTTTTTTATCAATTAAAAGCTAAAAAAAATAAGAAAACAAAAAGAATTGAAATTTAAAAAAAACAACAATTTAAAAACAAATTTATATTAAAAAGCCATTGAAGAAAAACCTAGAAAACTAAAGAGGAAAAGAAA
>JASDQU010101682.1:305257-356738 GCA_032191745.1 Picea mariana
ATATTATTGTTTACTAAGGCAAATTTAATTTTTTTTCATTTCTTTCTAGTTTTTCTTTGTTTTTCACCATTTTGTTAAGTTTTTTTGTTTTGTTTTTAAATTTGGGTTTTGAATATATTTTTTTAAATATGTTTTTGTCTTCATTAAAAAAATATATATTTGTGAAGATTTTATCCTTTCCTTTTATTTATTTTTTAATGTAAATTTAGGGGGGGGAGTTAGTAAATAAATTTTCAAGTGATCATTTAGTATCCAATTTTGGGTTTTATTTTTATTTTTGTAGGGATTTGTTCTCAAGGCTACAGTTTCAATTAGGTCGTAATTATCTACAATTTGAACGTTTATAAAAAACATTTTTCTTAAGGTAGCATCACGATTTTATCAGGTGTTGATTTTAATGCTTTTCTAAGCAATTGTTTTATGTTTTAAGGCCATGCTTGAAAAAAGTTGTAATTTTGACCCGGTTAGAAAAACTAGTGCTATCGGTAGCACCAATTTTTCATTTGGGGGTTGATTTTAAAGTTCTTTTGAGCAACCATTTGATCCTTTAAACCCATGCTTGAAAAACGTTGTAATTTTGACCCGGTTACAAAAAATAGTGCTACTAGTAGCACCACTTTTTGATTTGGGGGTTGATTTTAAAGTTTGTTTGATCAAATATTTCATCCTTTAAGACCATGCTTGAAAAAAGTTATAATTTTGACTCAGTTGCAAAAAATGGTGCTATTGGTAGCACCACTTTTTGATTTGGGGGTTGATTTTCATGTTTTTTATCCAAAAATATGGGTTTTAAGGGCTAGAGTTCTCGTTTTGAGGTCACATTTCTCATTAAGTTGGTAACTATGTTAATGAAGATAATCAAAAATAAAATGCATATTCATAGGAAGTGAGTCTTGAAGAATAAATTGTTAGTTCCTTAGAAGAAATAGATATACTGAGGGGAAAGAATACAAGGTAGAAGGACCAATTGCAAAAATAAGAAAATAAGGATCATGATCTTCAAGAAATAGAGAAGACAATTAGCATCCTGAATACTCAACTAGAAGAGGAAAAAAGGATAGCATAAGTGGTGAGAAGCCAACAAAAAGAAAATGGAGAAAATTGTGAGAAGTTAGAAGCTAAAGTAGTTTCCTTAATAAAGGAACTAGAGAAAATGATTGATCAATTGAATAGAAGATTGAACTTTGGAAAGAGTAATGAAATCTGAGATAATATTCTTAGTTTCAAAAGTTCACCATTCATCAATAAAGGTCTTTGATACGATGAAAAACAAAACACCTATTGGAAAGCTGGTTGTCATTGATGTCAAACATCAGAGCATTAAAGGTACCCTAGAATTAAGATTGAGATTGATGGTGAGTTATTTATCATTGATTTCAATAAGAGTGCTTGATGCTAGAAAATGTGTTGGGTGAATTTGATGAAGTATACACAAATCCTAGGATTTGAGGTCATGAGACCCAAATTTGTTTGAGGAATAAGGACATGAAGGACATTGCAAATGTAGGTAACACACTCATCGATGGATAGTCCTCATCGTTCCATTTTCAATGATAGGTGGTACACCATGTGGTTCCTCACGATTATAGAGATATTCCCTCATGAAATTGGAATCCCCAAAGAATGGTCAAGAAGCCCATAAATTGGTTACAAATCATTAATGAAAGGGTAAAGTGGTTGCTACAAGAAAGTTCAAGAATCCCTAAGATTAAGGAGATAAGTTTATTGGAAAAAGTATAAATACACATCAAGGGGTCTCTCATAAGTACACAAACACGTTTATTGAATGTATATATTATTAGAATATTTTGGTCCATTGGTGAATCTAAGGTAGAGTCTGAGGAAGTAGAGAAAGTGCGAAGGAAGACCAAAAGTTTCATAGCTGCAAAGAGAGAGGGTTGTTTTGTGACACTAATTATGTAGGCCCTTGTGGGTCATCTTGAGGGTGTCACATGAGGCACCCCGATGCATCAGCTAGGGCTCATCATGGGAGGCCCCGCTAGAAAGGAGTTCCTAACCCCGTGAGGCTAAGAAAAGTTTCGGGAATATTTTAGTGGCAAGATGTTAAGGACTAAGGGAAGATTACAGGTCAATATTACAGAGTATTAGGTCAGCTAAAGGATCAGATGTATGTTTTAAGGGTTATGCTTATGTTTTTATGGCACATTCTTAGTGGTGATAATACATGGTATGGTACACCTTGAGGATGACATGATACCTTGTTAGAAGTACTCTCTTGTCTATCTTGATATCTGGTATGGTATGGTTATGGTTCATTATTAGAGACATATCTTTGAGATGTTGGTACATGGTTGAAGTTCACACTTGGTATACAGTAGCATATGTATAAGATACTCCTTTTAGTGATGTTGGTACTTCATTGAGGTACACCATTGATAATACTTTCTTGTTACATAATATGGTACATGGTCTATGGATGATTGTCATGCTTTTTAAGGTATATGGTTGATGATACGATGCATGGTTAGAGGCATAGGTTGGTGATATTGGTACATGCTTGGGTACATTGTTGAGGCACGCCATTGTTGATATCTTATGGTACCTAGTGTATGAGATGATTGAGACATATCATGAGTGATATGGTATAGGGATGAGGAACATCTCATGATACATGATTTTTGGTACATGTTTTTCTGCATGGTTTATGCACGGTTTCATACAGGTGTTGGTGCATTTTTTATGCATAATTTGGTACAGGTTTTGGTGCATGGTTGATGCATGATTTGGTACAGGTGCATGGTTTATATAGGTTTATATACATGGTTTATGTACATGTTTTCATGATGGTATCCACGTAAGAGGATCTGAGTTTTTTGATGTTTAGTATCAACAATGATGACATGTTGATATGGTATTTCAGTGACAGTGAGATTGGAAATGATGAGTTTATGTGAAAGGATGATGTGATAATGGCAATGATAGTGACAGACTAAAAATAGTGACAGGTTGATAGGTTATAGTTTGATGTGACAATGGCAGTGACAGTCACAGTGGCAGTCTTTATGGTAGTGAAATTTTTGTCTACACTCATATTTCAGGGCGACATGGTGGGGAAAGGAAAGGGGGTTGTCGCCACCGTTTGGTTGGTGCCAGAGAACACAGGGAGTTGGATTGTCCTTCAGGTTGGAGCCTAAGAATCAGGGGGTTTTATCCTCCTTCTGGTTAGGGTTGACTAACATCAGGAGTTGGATCTTCCTTTAGGTTGGCGGTTGGTAATCAGGAGGTTCTAGCCTCCTTTGGTTGGAGCCAGAGAATTGAGGGAGTTGCAACTTCCTTTAGGTTGGATCCTATAAATAAGGGTTGTAGCCTCCTTCGAGTTTTAGTTGGATAATTTCAAATTTGGTGCCTCCAATGAATGTATTCTTGACAATATATAAGAACACATATCGTGTTTTTCTCCCATTTTGGTTTCCACATAAATTCTAGTGTACTTTATTTTTGATGTGATGTGATGCTTATATTTATATGATCATGATATATTGATGATATAATGGTGATTAATTTTAAGGTTATATATTTTGGCTAAAAGTGGTAAAAGCGCTCATACTGATTCACCCCCCTTCTCAGTATTCCAAAAATTGGTATCAGAGTAGGTCCTTCAAGACACAGTTTAACCACTGGAAGGAGATCATGGAATATGCTAAGATTGAAGCACCAAGGTTTGATGGTCATAAATATGCATTTTGGAATAAAAGGATGCAAACCTTTTTAAGGGAACATGGATTTGTCTATGTTTGAAAATCAATAGTAGATGTATGTGTAGCACTAACCACTCCCATAATTGTCAAATATGGAAAGAAACTTAGTGAACACAATTCAAAGGCTAAAGGCACCATTCGGAGCAATCTAGATGATTCAGTATTTGTCAAAGTTATGCATTGCAAGAACGCAAAGGATCTTTGGGATAAGCTTCAAAATATTTACGAAGGATATACCAAAGTCAACGGATATAAGATTCAAACCCTTAGAGCTAATTTTGATCAATTGAAGATGAATGAAAATGAAGACATTGCAGCCTACTTTCTCTGATTTGACGAAACAATGAATACTATTAGAAGATTGGGAGAATAAGTTGATGAATCAATGGTTGTTCAAAATGTTCTAAGATCTCTACCTATGAGATTTGATCCTAAGATATTATCCCTGGAATAAATAGCATATGTTGATATTTTGAGCATGGATGAGCTACAAGAAATATTCACAACTTATGAAATGAGGATAGAACAAGAGAACTCAGTCACGAAGGAATGAGTTTTCAAACAATCCAAGAAGAAAAAGAAGAAGAAAAAAATTCAAATCCAAATTGCACCTATAGTGATGATTCATACGAGGATGAAGAAATAGCCAACTTCATAAGGAAGTTGAAGAAAGGAACCGACGAGTACAAAGTTATGTTTCTCTTTAAATTTTTTAAATGTGGTAAAATTAGTGATTTTGCAAATAAGTTTCTATATGATAAAAATTCATATAGTGATAAAGAAGAAGATCCCAAGAAAGAAAAGAAATATCAAAAGGGAAATAGGAAAGGAGATAAAAGGAACTTTTTCGAGAAAAATATCTACTCAACGGAAGACAGTTCTTCATCTGATGAAGATGATAAAACCGATAGTGACTCAGAGACAATACACTTTATGGATATATAAAATAAGAAAATAACTCCTAAAATAAAAGAAGAAGGTGAAGTGGATATTGAGGAAGAATTAATCAGTTCTTTAACTCAGCTGAAGAAATAAAGGAAGAAAAACAAATCATTCAAAGAAGAAAAAATCTCCTTGAAAACAAACCTTAAAGAAGGAAAGAGAAAGGAAGAAGTAATGCAAATCCAAATGATAAAGAAAGAAACAGAGTGTGATAAGATTGAAAAGGAAATTGTGAAATTAAAAGTTGAAGTCAACAAGCTCAGCACGAACTTGAAAATTTATGAAGCGTTAGAAAACATTCTTAATAGTCAAATGCCATACAATGAAAAATATGGACTAGGATACAAGAATGTTCATTTTGATAAATTTTAAATCTCCATGATGAAAGAAACAAAAGAAAAGAGTTATGCATAAGTTCTCAAAGGAAGGAATCATGGTCAACACGAATAAGAAAGGAATGAATACATAAGACCTTCTACATTCAAGAAACAAAGAAGCATGAATCATTGTGAAGGAAAAAACCAAAGAGAAGATCATGATCAGCCAAGGCAGGAATTTAGAAGGACTACACCACAAAGAAGATAATTCACTCCAAGGTATGTAAATTTATTTTATGATCATTTTTTTACTTGTACTAAATTTGGACATAAAGCTATATATTGTAGGGCTTATGGAATAAATGTTCAAGCAAGAAATGTGTATGTGGCTCCACACAATATTGAATGTTACAAATGCCAAAACTATGGATAGATAGCTTGAAATTGTAGAAGCGTGATAGAGCCTCCCATGAAGGAAACCACTTGTAACACCCTGGTTTTAATTGCTATGAACTAGAATGTATTATGTAAATGTGACATTAGGCTGGTGTGATGGCAATGTTGGAAAAGGGGTTGGAGTGCCTAGGAAATGCAATACATCTATATACATTAATAAAAATGCACTACTAGATGCAAGACAGACAAGGACAAGAGATAGGGGGCTTAAGGGGATAATTATTTTTATTATATATTATTTTCCCATATTGGTTTTAATTGAGAAAATTGCTTACATGATATTCTTGGGGGGGAGGCCATGTGGTTCTTGATTTATGTAATTATATAAACACCCCTTATGGGTTGTTTTGGGGGTTCCTCTCCATTTTACTCTTACACTTTTTCCTTGGGGTTTTTTATCCATTCATTCTTATACTCTTCTCACTCTTTCATTTTTGGTTCCTCATTCTTGCTAATTTGCGTGATCTTGGTCTAATCATGGGAACAAATGGTTGAAAGAGGAAAGCCATTTCTAGATGGTTTCAATAAATTACTGAGTCATTCCAGGAGGGAATGAATTCATATGTGCATGAGATTGATTATAAATTGGAAAGAACTATACACAATTGAGAATCCTTGGAGTTTCCAGTAGGGATAATTCCTAACCAATAACGTTGGAACCCTGGAGAGAAATGGAATAACCTAAGGGACTGTATGGAAGAGAAATGGGTTCATTTGTTTGGGTTGTGAAGGATGAAATGGAAAGAGAGATGGAAATTAGGATTTGTTGTGTGGTTGGGAAACCATGAGATATTGTTAGGTAAATGGTGTGTTTTGGATCTATCCTAGGAACTGTCCTTGTGGATTCATAGCCCTGAATCGGGGGTGACACTATTGTTGAGAAAACTGGAAAAACATTGCCTATGGTTGGGAGGAACGTCCTTGGTCTGCAGTGAGTTGTTGAATTTTTAATTGAAAGATAACTTCTTTATGTTTTTTCTGTATAATGTATATTTTGTTGTGTATTTATTGTTATATATATAATTCATATTTATAATATGCATTCTTTCTGGTTATTGTTTTGCATGACATATTTTTCATTTATTTTATGTTGTAGCATGGACCTTGATTAATGCATGTGAGTCTTTCATGCTTATTTTCAATTTAATTATTATCAGAATTTGAAATCAGTTTTGAAGTGTGTTTTAAATTAGTGTTTTCCTCCTATGGGTGGTTGGGTATGATACAACACTAATGTTAGATACATGAATGTTTGGAGAAGAAGTGAAAAAATAGAAGAGCGGGTGAATTAATACTAGGTCTCATAGATCGTACTCAGAATATTTACAGTAGTGCAAGATCATAATGAATTCACATGACAAGAGGAAGATGACAAAATCTAGGAAGAGGATGAATCCATAATTTAGGAAGAAAATGAAAGGGCAAAGGCTTACAGTGTTGATAGGAAACAATGTTGAATTGAACTCGAACCCCTGCCGTGGGCATTCTAGAATATAGTGGTGTTCTCCACCAATCCAATCTGAAATGATCATGCCCTATTCCTCTTTCTTCACCTTCTTCATTCGTAGAAACATGCATCATCGTGAAAACATGGATAAATAATGAGCCATTATCACATAAGTAAGGACATGCATCATAAGCCCACCTTAAGAGATAGTTCACCATCTAGGCAGAGGGTGAATTATCCCTAAAAAAATCGATATCCAACTTGATCCAATCACTACTAGAAACCTTTTAGGGGACAAACCTGCAACAAGCATCTCTAGCATCCACCACCTGATCTGTCAGAGCATAGGGATAAAAAATATTTTTAAAATGAGTATGAGTCCCTATGGAAGAAGGTCATGAAACTCGACACTTTGTTCAAGCAGGAAAAATCAGAATATAAAGCTCTCCTCGATTTACATAAAGGAGAATTTGAGCGTACTCCAACATGCATGTGTTGTTACTACATACATAATAAATCAGACTGTCGTGTTGTCAAGTGCAGAAATGCTATATCCCTAGACCTGTTGTTGAAAGGGAGAGCGCATAAAGGCAAGAATGTCAGAATTCAATAAGAGGATGAAAATTAAAATGATGAATCCAAACACGAAGAGGAATATTACTCTGCATCATAGAAGGAATTTTTTTGAGCCATCCAACTTGGATAATCCCAATAAATATGAATATTGGAAAGAGGGAGTCTATGCAGTAGCTACTACACATCATAAAACCATTCATCGAGAAGTTCGACGTGTTTATAGAGATAGATTTAGAGAATTCAAATAACATAAGTACACAATGACTGATTGATCAATTGAGAAGCAATGTTACCATCAAGAATTCATAAGAATATCATTGACAAACTTTCTAAGAAAGGATATATTCATTACAGGTTCAAGGATATATTTCATATCAATGGACATATTTGATTCAGTCTGAGAAACAACTAATTATTAGTTAAAACAAAGAATCCTTCATAACAGTACAGTGACAGATGGTTCAGCATTGTGGACAATTGAGTAGCATAGTTATGGACAACTTATGACATATGTACATAGATAGATTTATGAGATTAGTGGCGGGTCTAGAAAGATATATGACAAAGAATATTTACAATTGGAATCAGTGGAATCAATGGACAAGTGGAATCACTTCATCACATGAAGACAAGCAGTGAAAGGAACAATGAAACAAGAAAAGAGAAACCTTCAACAGAAGATATATTATTAGAGGAATATTTTTTGAAAAGCATGGTCATTGATGTCTAAACAATGAACATGACAGGACATGAATATTTGAAGTCAATAAATTTTGAATTCCTTTTATATATGTCATAAAGTTACAAGAAGAAGCACCAATGGACAATGAGAAGCAATGGAAGAGAGGAAAAGAAACATATATATGAAGTCCCATATTGTTCTACATATTGAAAATAAGTCAAGGGAAGAGAAATCATTAGAGAAAGAGATATAGAAAGGAATATCAGTAACGTGCAGAAAGGGGGAGACATATCGAAAATAGGAGTTATCATTTTTCCCATGAATTCAAAGGGAGATTAAGAGAGATATCAAAAGATAAAGAGTCAATAACATTAATTAAGAGAAGTATTGTTCAAAGAAGGTATACTTTCATGGGGAGTCACTATTTACTATCAAATAAGAATAGGAACATGGAAAGACACATGATGACAAAAATATGTGAAGAGAAAGAACAGACAGATGAAGATAGGGGGAGAATCCCCAAGGAGAGATATTGTTTCCCATTCATGTCAAAGGGGGAGAGAGAGAAACATTCATGAGGAGAAATGGTCATATGGGGATCATGAGTATTGTTGTATGAGTGTTTCCATCAATGTTAAAGGGGGATATTACTGGAAAATTTGTTTCCATTAATGTCAACCCTTAGAGCATTTGAGATACCCCATATTTGAGATAAAGATTGATGGTGAGTTAGTTTTCATTGATTCCAACAAGAATGGTTGATGTTAGCATATGTGTTGGGTACATTTGATGAACTCTACATGAAGCCTTAGGGGTCTAGTCATGATACCTGAAGTTGTTTGAGGAATAAGGACATGAAGGGTACTTAAAATGTAGGTAACACAATCATACATGGATAGTCCTCGTTGTGCCATTTAGGGTGATAGGTGTTATTCCATGTGGTTCCTCATGGCTAGGGATATATTCCCTCATGAAGTTGGAATCCCAGAAGAATGGTTAAGAAGCCACTAAATTGGTTACAAGTCATTAATGAAAGGGTGAAGTTTTTGCAAAAAGAAAGTTCAAGAATCCCTAAGATCAAGGAGAGAAGTTAATTGGAAAAAAGTATAAATAAACCTCAAGGAGTATCTCATAAGTAAACACACATTCATTGAATTCTATCATATGAGAATATTTTCGTCTATTGTAGAATTTGAGGTCGAGTATGAGAACAAGGAGAAAGTGTGAAGGAAGAGAGAAAGTTTCAGTGATGTAGAGAGCTAGGTTTTTTCTATAACCCTAATTAAGCAGGCCCTCATGGGTCATATTTAGGGTGTCATGTGTGGCACCCCCATAGGTCATATATGGCTTGTCATTCTAGGCCCTACTAGACAAGAGTTCTTAGTCTTGCAAGGCTAAGACAAATTTTGGGAATATGCTACTTCTATGTTGCTAAGGACTGAGGAAAGGTTACAGCTCAATATTACAGAGTATCATGTCAACTAAAAGATCATAGGTAAGTTTTATGTGTTATTCTTATGTTATTATGGAGCATGCTTATTGGTGATGATACATAGTATGGTACACCTTGGTGATTCCATGATACCTTGTTAGAAGTACTCTCTTGGATATATTAGTATCCGGTTTAGTATGGTTATGATTCATAATTAGAGACATATATTTGAGATGTTGGTACATGACTGAATTTCACAATTGGTATATGTTATCATATGTATGAGATACATCCCTAGGTTAAATAATTTGAGACTCAATGGAATCAATAATCCTTGAGTGTATCAACATTCAAAATGCACGGAAATTCATGAAATTCTCATAGTTTGGGCTCTGAACCACGGGATATCTGAAATATAATCTCAGGAGATGAAATAAACAAAATAATTCAGTGCACATATAGAGAAAATCCATACCCATTCCATTCCTCAAATTATTAACATTATTTCCTTCCATATGAAAATAAAATATGGAGGATGAATTATTGTTTACACAAGAAACATAGGGAATACATCTTAATCATTTTTCCTTACAATTTCTTGCCAATAAACCATATAAATTTATCAATTACATAGGAAAACATAACAATATTATAGTTGATAAAAGAAAATACATATTATACTAATCTGTCATAATTTATTGACCAGAAAAAATGATCGTGGGTCAACGCTTTTGCACCCAACCATTAGATCTCCTTCCGTGATCTCTTCATAAATCTTCCACCCCTATGCTAGGCCATGATACCACTAGGGGATCTTTGTCTTTGAAGTTAAATTAAAAGTGTGAATTCCACTCTCCTTCATAGAAATCACTAAAAAAAAAACCCTATACCTACCAATCTTAGGGCCTCCATGAATTTTATTATATGACTTACTAGTTGGATCACCTCATCACAAGGGAGTCCCTTCAGTACATTTACATTATATTATCACCCTTCCCTCTTAGTTCCATTTCCATTTTTTCAACAAACATCAATTTTGCAACCCTCTCAACCCAATTTTTGTTTGGGATTTATCTTCTCATCCACACGATCTCTCTCTTTCTCTCTTCGCTCTATATTCGCAAATTTATCTCCTCGTGGGTTCTCCCCATAGATCGTTCTATTTACATAACTATTATTTCTTTGAACACACCCATTATTTCTCTATTGTTGGATATTCCACAACTATGCCCTCTAGAAAGTTCTCCCATTCCCTCTGCATTCTACCTTTTTATCCCCCGAGGAGTTTCATGATTTACCTTGCTTGTGTTAAAGGAAAATCATGGGCCAATCAAGGAAAATGAGGTGGTAATTGTTGTACCAATCTACAATTTCATTGAATTAGGGTGGTTGGTTTACCAACTACCACTTCCCTCTCATCAACTATTTGGATTTGAATTATTCTTCAAAAATAATTCAGGAGGGTTCCATGGGATCCTAAGCATAATGAACCCCCTCTCTGCCCCCCATGAATCATTCCTCTCATGGTATCATGTCCAATACCTTTTCTCCACCCTTCAGTCAGCTGGTTTGATTTTATTTATTAAGAAATATACATTACAATATTCATATCCCATGGCATGGAAATAATATCTCCATGATGAGATAAAATCATAACTAAACATAATTTATTACAAATTAACCAGGGAATCAAAATGGGGTTGTTACATTCCCATACCCCTTAAAAGGAACACTATCCTTTGTGTTCTTCCTCATCTCATCAATACTTTCCATGTCTTCATCCTTTAGTTTCTTCAGTAGTGTCTTTTTCTTCACACTCTAGTCCACCTTCAAACTTATGGAATTTCAACATATTCCTACAACAATTACCAAGTAACATGCATATTATAACCAAATCTATGCATAAATTTTCCATCGATATTCATAACTCAATATAGAATATACATTTTAGTACAATACTTATATGTATGATCATGGATCTATTTCCATATGGATTCCATGGTTAGAAATCAACTCACTATTTTCTTAGACATACCCATTGTGCTCATGATCTCAGTCAGTAGATAACATGCACTATCTCTCTATTCTCTTCCTTATAGTCACCCATGATCTAGGATCAGGCATTCCCCTATCCACTACAAAATCGCTCAAGCGATCCATCTTGCCTATGAAGGCTTCCTCGCACAGGATGAGTATAGAGACTTCCATAGTTTTATATCCAAGGTGTCCCTTTCACTTTGTCTAACATATAATACCACATATTAATGGATATTATGGAATATAGGGTGTTAGTGTCACAACAATAGCCACTTTCACATGCGTTCTAGCTCAACCGCAATCATATGTCCTTTTAGGACAGATTTATCATCTCACTTGTATCACATACATAGAATACCTATGACATATTATCATAAAAAAACACAATCATAAGTCCTTTAAATCTATTTCCAAAAGATATCCAATTCCACTTATTCATCTCAGATACATTCCATATAGGAAGTCAAATTTCACAGTTATGAGATTCATTCTCATAACAGTTTGGCTTTTGCAACATGTATCATCCTTCCTTATGAAATTACAACTTTCCATATACAAGACCATCCTTCCTACAATTTCTCAAACTTCCTACAACCAAACAAGTTATTATTATCTCATACACCTTATACTTTCATTCCATACTTTCAGTGTCTCACAAAGTGATCACAAAATTGTACATAATAACAATTGGATCACTTCTATTTTGTAATCATATAAAATGGAATGAATGTATCATTCCTTTCACATTCTTATATTATGATACCAATATTTCCATAATGCAATCACATATTACCAATAAGTAAACCAATGTGCCAACACCCACAACCAAATGTGCACATTTCATACTTGCATTGACTCAAGAATACCACATATCTTTGTCATGTATTCAACAAGGGTGAGTTGGGAAGTTCATCCCACTCCTTAAAACATGGATAGATCTTTGGAATTCGTTGGTAAAGTTGGATTATGTCTCCTAACTTTATCTGGTTGTGACCTCATTACCAACATAACATAATATGAAAAAAAAAAATTCATATAAATGCATTTAAGTATTTATTCTTTACCAGTAGGCAAGGTGCTACCACTCATGGCTACTTAATTATTCTCTTTTCTATTCCACAAATACCTCAAAGCACTTGAAGTATTCCTTCCATAATGTGCAGTCCTATACTTTCCCTTTCATACAACATGCATCCCCTCAATGCATTTAACATGTGTACTACTTATGATAATAGTTACTCATTTACCCGTGGTTATCCAATTCAAACATGACATAAATATTCATGGATTCATTGAAAAGATTCCAATCCATATTTTCTCATAATATGTTTCTTTCTATGCCATAACCCACTTGGGTATCAATAAAATACATGCATTCAAATCATAATCATATACATATCATCCAAAATCTAAAGAATTTTTGAATAAATTCTTACTCAATTCCTTTAAGGTGACATGCTATAAAGGCATGATAAATTTTATAATTGTCTAGCTTCCAACAACATCTCTAATTATCTCTGAGTATTTTATGCTTCATGGACTCACATGATCCATCCATTAACCTTTCTACAAACAATCTCTTGTATTTTATTCACGAATTCATTCATCATTGGAAGATGTATCATCAACAATCCCAACATATCCTTCACACAACAACCACCACCACAATTTTATTATCTATCATTCTAATCAGAGTGTATGTGCCATAAAACCTTTAAATCGGAAAACATTATCTGATATCCCCTAGCATATCTATGTGCACTCTACCATATTATCCTCAATCTATTCATTAGAGAAAATGCAAAAGTATTTCAGATATTTTACTTTCCTACAACTATTAACATTATCATGCCTAATATATTTCACACATATTAGTTTTCTCATTCTAGAGAAATATAATAAACAACAAGAGAGGAGTCAAGGGGTTCTCCTTTCCAATTCCTCTGCACAGTCTAGAATTTTCATTGTAGTTGAGTTATTTCCATGAACTTTTTGTTATTTGCATAAAATGGATTTAACAATGATATTCATTCAAACATCCATTTTTTTGTTGATTTTTCTCATTCTCAAATCTGATAGTTATTGCCTTATGATTTCAAAAACAAAATTTCCTTTCATGCCACAGTTATCATAGAATAACTATACACTAGAAACTCAACTACAACAATGCAGTGGAAATAGCAAGATCTAAAAATATTAACCATGCACAATAGACAAAAGAACTCAAGAATTTATCATGGGAAACCCAAAATTGGGAGAAAACCAAACAACCTTTCTTATAGAAGAATCAAGTCCAAGATATTACCAGTACATGATCACCATCAATAACAAAAAATACCAATCAAAGAATTTCCTCCCCAAGCATAGTGTCTCCATGAGATAGAGTCTCACTAGCATATCCAAACTTAAACCAAGAGAGATATTCTCCAAGTCTATTGCCTCTCGAAGTGTTGCACACTTACCAAGACAACAAGAACTCCAAGTGATAGTGAAATATTACCCTTGCAACTGGAAATTGGCTAGTGCACACTTGAAGAGAAGAGTTGTGTTTCCAAAGGAAATGACACTGTCTCTATTTATACTCATCCAAGCTCATTGTTTTTACTGGTGGGGCCGACTTCTCTTTTTGGGTCTTCAATTTCAATTTATTGCTTCCTTTATTTTACTTATGAAGGCTGAATTATCGTCTTGGGTCTTCCATTTCTTCCTAGGGCTTATTTAATTGTCAAATGTGTCTTCTTTTACTTCTTAGATTTATTATTTTCATAGAAAGGTTGTCCTTGAGCCTGGTTGTTGTAATCTTCTCTAGCATGCACCCTTTTGATGTATATTTCTACCACATATCACCTAGAGTCTCTGTCAGTGCTTTTCAAGTCACGTGATCAAGGATAAAGACTTCACCTTGGTCATTATCCTTAGCCAAGTAGCATGTCCATCCGAGGAGAAGGTCTACCTAATGATAATACATGGAGAACATCAACACCCTAGTAAACTCTTCTTATCCAGGTCATATGTCTATCTAAAGAAAATGTATGCCCTATGCATATGTTCCTCGAGTCATTTTTGGTCCTTTTCAAGTCAGATGGTCAAGGATAAATACTATGTCTGGGCCATTCTCCTTATCAAAGTCACATGACCAATTTGAGGATAATGTCTTCTTGATACTTCCATATGGAGAAACCACAACAACTCAAGTCTTTGTTGGTCCTTGTAAAGTCACATGATCATGGCTAAAGACTAAACTTGGTCCATTCTCCTTATCCAAGTCACATGGCTAATATGAGGAGAATGTCTACCTGATGATGCCCAAAACATCAACACCCCCTCTAATCTAAGGGATACATTTCTCATCACACCAAGCTTGTCTCTCGAACACCTCGAGTCTTTTTCACTCCTTTTCTAGTAAACATGACTAAGGAGAAACAATATTCTTGGGAGGTTCACCACTAGCCAAATAAACATGGTTAATCTTGTGATTGAATGTATCATTCTTCTTTGGTCAAATAAGCATGACCAATCTGGGATAATTTATGCCCAATGCTACTCATTTCTCCATCACCTTGAACAAAGCCTTGCTGATAATTTCTGCATTCTTCTCATATGTGGATATGGACTAAATATTCACTTCTCACTTCTATACCATGTCTCAAATGAAGTGATATTTTATATTAAGGTCTTGATCAAATAATGTTGCAAGATTATTCTAAAGCCACACTACTTCACGACTTGTGACACTATATGTGATATACTCTATCGCTATTGTATTGAGTGTTATAGATGTATGATTTATACTGAACCAAGATATCATAGCTTGATCATAGGTTTGAGTAGCACCCTGAGGTGACATTTCTATCTACTACATTCCCTACCAATTTGAAATTTGTATATCCATGCAACTTCACTTCACCACTTAAGACATATCTTAGGCCATAGCCAACTGTATCATGCAAGTACCTCAACACATTGTCTGTTACATCCCAATGGTAGTGTCTCATCTCTACCATAAATTGGCTCAAGGTTCTTAAGGAAAAGTAAATATATTCCCTGGTGTTAACTAGGTACATC
Source organism: Picea mariana (assembly GCA_032191745.1). Lineage (NCBI taxonomy): Eukaryota > Viridiplantae > Streptophyta > Pinopsida > Pinales > Pinaceae > Picea > Picea mariana. The sequence continues at coordinate 320,931 of JASDQU010101682.1, forward strand.
AAGGATCTAATCCACTACTTGTACATCGTGGGATCCACGAAATCTGGATATGAAGTAGAATCACTCAAATTCTCATTATTTGTCTCCGTAGGTGTATCCATGGATTTGCATTCCATCATATCGAACCTAATCAATATTCCTTGACTAAGGAAGATCCCATATGATCCATGTCATACCTCAAATCCCAAGAAATGGTACATCTAGACAAGATCCTCCATCTCGAACTCTGAGGTCAATTCCCTCTTGCACCTGACAATGAGCCACTTAACTGCGGTAAGGAACAAATAATCAACATATGACACCAAGGATCACCATCAAAAAACTTGTAGTAAAGGTTTGGATCTTCATCACTCTTGGTGAAATCGAGGCTCATCAAGTATGCATTGATCCTGAACTACCATTCTCTATGTTCCTTCTTGATTATGTACATTGCTTTCTTTAATCTATAAACATGAGAATCATTCTCATGTATCATAAATCCCCTATGTTTCTCTATGTACACTTCCTCCTTGATATAAACATTGATGAATGAGGTATTTACATCCATCTGATGTAATATCCAAACTATTACTGAAGCAAGGGAAATAATAGTCCTGATGGAAGTGTACTTGGTGACTCAAGAAAAATGTCTCCTCATAATCCACTCCTTCTTTCTGAGAGAAATGTTTCACCACAAACCTCACTTTTTACTTCTTGATGCTACCATCTGCTACATGGTTGATCTTATAGATCCACTTGAAAGTCACACTAACTTCTCCTATGGTATAGAAATTGTGTCCCACACATCATTCTTCATGATGGAATGAAACTCTTCCATCGAGGAATCCTTCCAAACCTATTGGCCTACTTCCTTCTCATAACTTGAAGTTTTGGAATCAATAATGTGACTCATCAGTATCAATAATTGAATTCCCTTTTCATTCTGCAAGGTTTCATGAGGCCATGTTGGCCTCTTCCTCATCACATAAACATCTTTGGGTATATCCACTAGTTTTGTTGTCACTCTTCTTGATAGTATGAAGGGGGAATTGTAGCTTCATCCTTTCGATACTTATACTTCTCACTATCAATCTCCATATGAGACACTTGGTGTATTTTGAAATATTCAAGAACAATATCATTCTACTGAGGGTTGTAAAGAAATTCCAACTCCCTCATGATACCTTCTTCCTTGCACATACCACTTCTTCTTCTTCCATGTCAAGTTCTCCTCCTGGGAATTGAACTCATGGAACTTGTTGAATACTTCACCCCTATCTTCATGAAGTAGATATGTGTCTTTCAGGAGACATCATCAATGATCATAAACTGATATTGTCATGTGCCACTTCCTGGGCTGGTTGTAACAATAATATGTATAGTCCTCCATCTCGAACACCAATCACTAATATTGATTATATGCTTAAGCCCTTAGGACATACAATAATTTGACCATCCATAAATGAAATTTTGTAACCTTTATTATCCACATATGAGATAGATATAAGGTTCTTCTTTAATCAACAATATTGTTGTCTAAGGTCTACTCCTTGGACCTGTGGCCTTACTAGGCATCCTTCATCAAGTTTTTTTCCCAAACAAAGAATAAAATTCTAGAAATATGCATCTCAATGGCCTCTCCCCATGGTTGGGTAAATTTCTCCATGGTAACCTATCAATTTCCTAGAAGAACCACTGTCTACCAATCATGGTGACCTTCCTAGAATAGGAACAAAAAACATTTCCATGATAACCTCCGTGGCATTTCCAAAGGTAACCTTCCCAGTACAAAGACAAAGAACAATAAAATCTCCTAGAAGAGATAAAATTCATCTTGCAAACAAGTGCATCATTAGTACTAAATAGTGATCATTTTACATAATGATCGTAATAGTGTTTAAGTATTACCAAACATTGGATTTTAGTTCTTGTAATATAACAGTAGTACCTAGTAGTAATAGGCCTCTAAATATTGTTTTCATGGTTACAACATTCTCTTGATATGCAAAAAATATTAAACCTGATATGCTTTGAAAAGAAAATAAGAATACATCAATCATACCATGTAACTAGAATCTTAAATGATAGGGAGGGTGTGCTTGTTCCTATGAATGCACTAAATCCAAGATCACTACTTGGAAAAGGTTCCTTGGTATTTTTTCTCATTGTACATCCCCTGCAAACAACCTCATGATATAACTTTAAAAAACATATACAAGTGCATACCTTTGAACTTTGTATCACCATCAAACTTGTCTTCTAATCTGAGATAGTTTACCATATTGACAAAAAGAAGTCAGAAAAACGTCAACAAGCTTAAAAAACTTAAAAAGTTCAACATTTGATTTTGACTTTGATCAGTCAACCTTTGAATTTGACTAGAATTTCAAACTTGAAGTTTTAGAAATATGAGAGAACCAATAGGTGCGCTAGGTAAGGGTGAGTTATTTTATGCAGAAATTAGCCCCAACATTATTAAGAAAAGTGCCCAACGATTTTCAGATAAGGTCTAGTTTTGTGACTATGCAGTGGAAATATTTCAACAAAGCTCTGATACCATGTTGATTTTTCTGATTCCCAGATATGATAGTTATTTCCTTAAGATTTCAAAAAAAAAAATTCATTTCATGCCAAAATTGTCATAGAATAACTATACACTGAAAATGTCAACTACAACAATGTGACTTAAATAACAATATCTAGAAATATTAACCATGCATAATAGACACAAGAACACAAGTATTTAACCTGGGAAACCCAACCATGGGAAAAAAGAGAACAACATTTCATATATAAGAATCAAGTCCAATATATTACCAATACATCACAGATAATTAACAAAAAATACCATTTAGAGAATTTCCTTCGCGAGCCTAGCATCTCCAAGATCTAGTGTCTCACTAGAATATTAAAAATACAACCAAGAGAGAGCTTCTCCAAGTGTGGTGCACTCATCAAGACAACAATAAATCTAGTAATATAGAAATATTACCCCTACAAATAGAAACTGGAAATTGGCTAGTGTGCACTTGAAGAGAAGAGATGTGTGTCCAAATTAAATGACTATGCCTCTATTTATAGTTTTCCATGGGCCTTCTTTTTACTAATGGGGCTGAATTTTCTTCTTGGGTCTTCAATTTCACTTTATTGCTTTATGTATTTTACTTGTGGAGGCCGACTTCTCTTATTCAATCTTCAATTGCTTCAAGGGTCTTCTTTAATGGTTACATGGGTCTTCTTTTACTTCTTGGATTTCTTACTTTCATAGAAAGGTTATCCTTGTTCCTGTTTGATTTAATATTCTTTGGAATGCACCCAGTTGATGTATACTTCTCCCACATAGAATCACAAGTCTATGTTAGTCCTTCTCAAGTGACATGATCAAGGATAGAGACTACAGTTGTGCCATTATTCTTATCCAAGTCACATGGCCATTTGAGGAGAATGTATACTAAATGTTAATACATGTATACCATCAACACCCTAGGCCATTATCCTTATCCAAGTCACATGGACATATGAGTATAATTTCTACCCCATGCATATTTTCCTTGAGTCTTTGTCATTCCTTGTCAAGTCACATGATCAAGGATAAAGACTACGTATGGGATATTATCCTTAGCCAAGTCACATGGCCAATCTGAGAATAGTTTGTGCTTGGTACTTCCACCTGTAGAAACATCAACACCTCAGGTCTTTGTCAGTCATTTTCAAGTCACGTGATCAAGGATAAATACTACACCTAGGCCATTATCCTTAGCCAAGTCACATGGCCAATATGAGGAGAATGTTTGCTCGATGCTTCCCAAAACATCAACAATTTGTTATTTATTTTTACAAGTGTACTTGCTTCTTTTAAGAGAATATAACTCTACCAAATATATCATAGTTTTAGAGTGATAAAAAAATTCCCTTTTATTCCATATTTTCTTATGCATTCTATTTCTTTCTAAATTTGGCTACCCTATTTCCTTGATAAGTTCAATTGAAGTTCAACTTGACATTTATTCACTTAGAGATCCTACCTTCCCTTGATGCAAACAACATTCTGAAATATTAATTTTATCTCATGAATTAAACTACAAGAAAGTGCATTCTACGCATTAACCACTTTCCATTCAAATTGTTGACATTTTCCTTGACATATGTTTCCTTATATACATGCAAGTTCCCAAAATGTAATCGAAGGTTCTTATATATATAGGATTATGTATCCCACCACTTGACTCTCAGTAGTCATTAATCCCATAGCCCTATTTTTCTGATAGGATCTTTACACAATCCATGCACAGGGGACTATATTAGCATGCAACTTCCTTGTCGCATATCCATCAACTGTTGAAACGATCTCAACCCATGAGTTAGTAACAAATATATCATTTGAGTTACTTACCCATAATAGCCATAACTAACATATGCATGCATTCAACATATTTATTTCATCCATGCACTTAATCATATTTATCAACAATGTGTGTGCATGTCTACAGTTGAAAAACCTTAATAATTTACAGATGCACATTTGTTCAATCTTAAAATTTTCTATTTTATGATTTTCCACAATCATTCACATGAACATTTTAAAGGAATAATCATAAGAACATTTCCTTCTTCCACATGGAAGTCAATAAAAACAAAGAATTTGTGTACACTTTATCGTTCATTATTTCATGCTATCTCTTCCTGAAGTAAGACTTACAACAACTTCAGGCTATTATTCAAACAAAATAAATTAAAACCTCAAGATAAGGTCAACTGAGTAACACTGGTACTACCCAAACATTGCAAGTACTATTATTTCTCCACCATCAACTTGCTTATTCATTTATTCCTATTAGACATCATACTAATTCAGTCAAACCATGCCTTTAGGAATATATATATCTGTATATACCAGCATGCATGTGCACTACTTGCACATTTTCCATGTCATTATTATAGTCATTCACATGACATATCTAACAAGCATATTCATAATCATTTTTCCTTATTTATTATGAGAATAATTAGTAAGATATCCCTCTTTCACACTTTCTATAAACTCTTTCCATATGTCAACAAATCACTAGGTAATCAATGCTTCACCTAGTGCATAGCAATTACTATATACTATTTCCTTTAACCATTCACGCCTCATAGATTTTGAATCATGCAACTTTTGTTGAGGGAATCCTTAGCTAAATTCAATTTTCATAAAATAGGCATATTAAAATAATTCTTACTCGTCTTCCCTCAATCATTGAATGCTACTTAATCCATTGGTTTCTCAAGTATGTTCATGCAGTATCTCACCAAGCTTTGGATCAAAACCCCATTTATCCTCACCTTACCTTCATAAGTCTATATCGAGTAGCATAAACAACATCTTCATCCATGTTGGTAATATTTCAAAGTTTCCATATCATTACTACAATTATGAACTCCAACACATAGTTGTTTCATCTCTTTGAGATCTATGTGGATGCTATCAAATCCTTCTAGATTCTTGCATCCCTATGCACTATCATGCTTCTCATTTGTCCACTAATATTCCTTGATAGGAACACTCTCTATCAAAGTTCATCTTGGCCATAATGAATTTCCATCCTATACACCTTATTGGCCGCTACCTCCACTGAGGTATCCATGTTCCAACCTTATGTTATTGGAACATTCCAACACATTTGAATGATGTGATTTTTATAATTACTTCACCTCAATAGTATAGTATCCTCAAATCAGTGTACCCATTAGAATCAGTCAATCCCAAGAACTATAAAAAAAACATTACATGTTCATAGAATCCATTTTTTTACACTTACATGGATATCGAACAACATGTTTCTTCCATTCTAGATAAAATGGATTAATGTTAAAAATTCTCCAACAATTCTCAAAAGATGAGGAACTTTCCATACAATCCCTAAGGTTGTAACCAATGTTAAAAGTTTGGTTCCCTAGGCTAGACAACCTTAATTCCATCATTCTCTATTCCAAAACCTCTTATTTTGTTATTTTTCCTTAAACCTTGTCGGCTCAACTTTGAACCAAACTTAAATAATATCATGTATGTGGTCTATTTATGTTCACTCAAGTATAGTGTTAGAACCACTACTCTGATACCACTTTGCAACACACCAACTAGACAAAAAGTTTTGGAATAAAGTTTTGGGAATAATCCTAAGACATGCACAACATAGGTGCACATGAGAAGAAGGAAGATTAGGGAGTGTGAAACTGAGGTGCATCCAGGAGGACAATAAGAAGCAAAGGTGAATCCCGAAGTACAATGCACATTGAGAGAGAATAATCACATCGAGAAGTACAACATGCAGTGAGAGAGACTAAATAATAACAAAGAAGAATAAATAATAAATAAGAAGAAAGTGGGATAAAAGAAAGGATGACAGGTCCGACATGATAAATATGGAAGGAAACACAAAAGTACGAAAGAATAACTAGTGTAAGTGAAAAAGAAACATGCAGACAGAAAAGAAAGAGAAATCAATCGAAAACAATTTAACTAAAGTTGTAATGCAATCGAATAGGGTTTTAAGCCTTAAAACCTATGTATAAATATGTAAATTGTTGGGATAATATGGGTTCGTTGTCCAAGGTTCTTTGTTTTCACTATGTTTGGTTCCTCTCAGCATATGGTTGGTTCTCAGGTTGTTGTTCCTCAATTGTCTATTTGAGTCTGTAAAGAAAGGAATCCATGTATGAATGTAAGGGATGATGAAGAGAGAGAGAGAGGATTGCACTAGATAGCGGCTAGGATAGTAGAAGAGAAAGATACCATGATACATCTTTGTAAGCATAGTGTGTGAGCCTGAAGAACTTAACAAAAGCATAATAAAGAATCCAATCATTGCGGATGTAGCCTAGAGTTGGGTGAATGACGTTAAATCTTTTGTATTCTGTCTTTGATGTGTTTTATTATGAATTCCATCTCAATGCATAGTAGACTAGATTTGTCTTATTTTTAAACATGGCACAATATTATTAACTGTTACAGTAATTAGTTATACAATAATATGGAATAAAATGATAATATGAATATGAATCATGAAGTAGTTAATATGGAACAAGGACAAAATCATGTGGGCATAAATTATAAATAAGGAATAATAAGATGGTCACCTCCCATTCCTTCATTACTGCATAAACTTGTTTCTTATAGTCCCAATAGATACCTTGGGTGAGAATTCATCTACACACGGTAATGTTGAAAGGGACAGTGTCTCGTGGGCTTTTTTGGTTAAATATAAATTTAACCTAGGGTATTACAAACCGCACGTAGCTCCACAAATAGTTTCGTTGTCGGTACATGGAATTTTTTATTAAGGGAATATTTTGAAGGATGACTAGGAAGGAGATCTCAGAATGGTTGGAAAGGAAGGAATGGGATTTTTCTCGACAAGAGAATAGGAATCCTCAAATGAGTGAAAATAAATGGATGCAAAGGTATGTGTATACAAAACTGCATGAAATTTTCTTTGGCAAGTTTCCAATTATTCTAACTGAGTGGCTAGAAATATTAGTGAAGACTATTGGAAGGTAAAAAATGCAGCGCCGAGGAACAAGACTCTTTATATTGTATGACAGTTGAATTCCATAAGTAACCTAACTACTTGTGCAATTGATTTCTGGTTGGATAGCATACTAGGAGGATATATTGCAAAATTTGAAATAGATTGTACCCAATCATACCATGTGGTAGAAAGGGATTTTTTCAAGGGTCTGTGTGGAAGGTTCATGAAATTTTTGAGTATGTGAATAAACATGGTGTTGTGTGACAAGTTCATGATGAAAATGAAATTTGACTGCTAAAGGGGTTTGTGCACATAGGGGAAGTTGGGGATGACAAGAGGATAGTCTGAGAACAAGAGAGAATGAAGGAAGTGATGAAGAAGGAAGGAAGGCATTGAGGATGCAAGAATAGAGTATACCAGAGGAAGAATATGAGATTGGAGTATTGCACAGAGGAAGGAGGTATAAGAGGTGAAATACTAAGGCTAGGAAAAGAGTTTTTCACAATGAGTAAGAGGGGATAGAACATGCTGCAATAGTCTGAATCATGGAGATACCATATAGAGGGGGACAAGAAGAGGAGTTCCAATCGAGTCCAGTGATAGAAGACCCGTTAATTCATACTTATACCGAGTATAATGTCGAATCCATGACCCCCTATGTGTCACCACAATCAAAGATAACAATTGAAGAATTGTCAAAAGCTATTGTAGTTATCCAAGGAGGACAAAGTAGTAGGAGTCATAATAGTGGAAGTAGTGCACAAAGTCTGAATCTGAATCAGATCCAACCAACATCGCCAATATGAGTAACTACACAAATACACATGGTATGGGTAGACAATATTCTTATACTTCTTGATTTCCAGGGAGTGGGGTCAAAGGACCCAGAACAACATCTATTTGTCTGCGAAACAATTTGGGCCACTAAGAATGCACATGATGAGGCTATGAAGATTGCGCAAATAGCGAAAACATTTAGATGTCGTGCATAGTATGGTATATAAATCTTAAAAGTATCACACCTATAGGATATACTAGGACTTTGGAAAAGATAAGGAAAGTGTTGTTGAAAGAGTTGAAGAATAAAAATTCATAGTCAGAGTACATCACCAAACTGATGGAGATTAAAGAGGTACAAACATAGTTTGTATGGGATTTTGATCAGATATTTAAGGATATGATTGGTAGACTGACTTTCCATATCCTTGATCAAGAACATCAAGAATGTTTTATTTCAGGGATTCTACCACACATTTGAAGGCCATTAATACAACATAAGGTTGTGTCGCATCCCAAGGCACTAGAAATTGCATTGAAATTAAAATTATCTTTTGTGGTATAAAATGGAGGAATAGAACAAATTCAAAAACAATTAGCGGTGTTGATGATTCAACTAGTAAAACTTACAAGATGGAAGGAGAAACAAGAGCAAGTTTGGTGTACCAAGTGGAGGACTGAAGGCCATCAAAAGGATGAATTCCTAGTATCCGTCCAGTATCTGGTAACTGGAGCGTCGAATCCATTACTTGGAGGAGCGTACTATGAGATATGTAGGAAATGGGGCTATCATCCCACTGAGTGTCCATTACTAAAAAAGTATCAGAGTACACCAAGGAACTTGTTTTGAAACTTTTTAATTTTTGTGCGACATGAAGAGAAGGGTTGTCATGAATTCAACTTCATGAGGGAACTCACATTAGATATGTACATGATTCAAGAGGATATTATTGTAGCAAAAGGGGGTGGTCTGTAATACAAAAATCAAAGATTTTTCAATCCAGGGAACAAAGAAAACTTTGGTATAGGTCGCGTCAAAGGAACTTTTGGTAGAAGAGGAAGAGGATCGATAATATGTTATAAATGTAATCAACTAAAAAACTTGGCATGTGACTGCCTAAATCCATGTACAACATGCACATACTGCAGAGAACTAGATCGTGCGAGATCATATTGTCCTCAACTAGTTGTGAAATGGTAGGACAAAGGTAACTAGAACCATAATCAAAATTAGAATGTGCGGAAGGTATCAGCCGAAAAATGGAATGAAGGACCAAGAATAGAAGTTATTATGCACGAGGGAGCTATAACAAGATCTAATTTGAAAAATAGATGAAAGAAAACTGAGCAATGGGTAAGGAAGTCAATGGGGCCTATGCCAACTTTTGATCCTTCGTAGGAAAGGGAGACATGTTATAGGGAAAGAAAAGAAGTGTTGGGACAAGATTGGGGAGAATCAACATCATCTGTGACTCATGTGGGGGATCACATTGTGCCAACTAATCCAAATAGAAAGGTAATAGCTCTAACATAATTCTTGAGGATTTGTGTAGATATAATGAAAGATGAAACTATTCTCAATAAGTTATATGACATGATTGATCATTTTACAAGAGGAAAGTAAACTCATATCGCACAAAGGATGGTTAATCAGTTACTTCATAGGAAGATAAGCAATGGAAAATTCAGATTTAATGTGCATATTGGGGAGTATGATGTGGATAATGTCATATTGGTTTTTGGGTATGACATGAATGTTTTACCTAAGAAGACATGGGAGATGATGGGAAAACCTAAACTAGTATGGTCTCCTATTCAGTTAAGGATTGCGAATCAACACAAAATATTCTTGACTGGTTATTTGACAGGAATACCTATGAACATAGATGGTGTGAGCAATATGGACGAAATTGAAGTGATTGATATTGTGGATGACAATTAATCATATCCAACACTGATGAGACTGGAATCAACCTTTGATAACCAGGAAATAATTAACTTGAAGAGGAATAAGCTAATATTTTAGGTTGGATATTTGAAGGTTACTGCACCCTTGGACCCATCAGAAGGAAAATGATACATAGAGCCAGCAAGAGGAAACAACATTGAAAATTTATATCACATGACCTCTCGGATGGAGGATTATGTCAACCCGACTGTTGATGCGGCGTTGAATTGGATAAGTATTATTTTGTGTGCATCAAATTCATAAGAAGGTATAGAGCATTGGATGTAGAGGATGCATGGAATGTCAACTAAACAATGTGCACATATAAAATTATCCTTGTGTTGGATTGGAACAAACCTATGTGATCCAACTAGGTATGAAATATTAACTGATATAAGCATGTTTGTAAAGGAATTTGAGTTGTAGGTACCTAAACAACAAAGGTTGTTAACGCTATATGTTGTCCTAAAAGAGACTCCAACCAGATGGTAGGTTACTAACAGAGAAGGGATGAAAGACTGGTCACAATGCAACAGACTCACGCAAATGAGGTTTGGTACTGAGGAAGAAAACATTGTGCAAAAGTATACAAGATAAAGTGACCCAACAGGTCATGCTGAGAAGTGCAGGGCTTTATGGAGTTCAGTATCAGAGATAGAATGGATGCCTATATTTATACATACATTGGACACAATTCCAAGGAACTGGTATTTGAAATTCGAAATGTGCAGGGAGATAACACGATGGGAAGAGTTGGTCCTTATATTCAGATTCACGTTCACATTTAAACATGAATCCCCATCAATAGATGCAGTTCTATAGGCTATTTGAAGTAATATATTCTTATAAGAAGGGACTATGAAAGTAGTATTAGTGTGTAGTGCGCAAAGAGACAATATAAATGTCCATGAGTTATTGGAATGTTATAATGTAGCTAAGGAATAATAGGATGAAGAATATCCTAGGAATGTACAAGTACTTGAAACAGAAGGAGAACGAGTAGTATAAGGGACAGATCTTGATTTTGCACCATACACACAGTCTATAAATAAACGGAAGGTAAACATTGGGATGAAAGAGAATCCCAAGTTTGCATAGATAGGATATTATTGGAGTGATGAGACAGTAGAGAATATTTCAGACTTACTACAAGAATACCAAGACCCCTTCCCGCAGAAATTTTCATTGATGAGGGGGATATCTAGAGACTTAGGTGAGATGAATATTCCACTAAAACCTTGTGCTAAGCCAGTTTGATGGAGGCATTACAGGTTAAATACAAAGTATGAAGAGAAGGTGAAATTTGATCTAGAAAGAATGTTGGACATAGGAATTATTGAACCAGTGGAATAATTTGAATGGATCATTCCAATGGTGGTACAGGACAAGAAGATAGGAGGAATCATAATCTGTGTGGATCCGAGGAAGTTGAATGATGCGTGTTTAAATGACCCATTCCCAACACCATTCACAGATGAGGTACTGGAGAACATAGGAAGACAAGAAACTTATTATTTCATAGATGGATTCTATGGGTATAATCAGATAAAAATTGCAAAGGAGAATCAACACAAGACCACTTTCACAACAGAGTGAGATAATTTATTTGTATACAGTAATTCCCTTTGTAATAAATAATTCCCCGACAGTATTTTATAGAGTTGTGGTGGCAACGTTCAACGAATTTATTCATATGTTCCTTGAAGTGTACTTGGATGATTCGACGGTGTTTAATCTACTAAAGGAGAACATATAAGTACTCAGGTTGATGTTTAATAGGTGTAGACAATGTAATATTTCGTTGAACCTGAAGAAGTGTATATTTTGCGCACCATTGGAATTTTGTTGGGACATGTATTCTGCAAACATGGATTTCTAGTAGATCCAACCAAGATTGTAGTCATTCTAGAGTTAGAACCATCTACATCAGTCAGAGAGATGAGGAAAACTATGGGTCATATAGGTTATTGAATTTTTTTTATTAATGGCCATACAAAGATGAAAACACCGATGGAAATTTTTCTCAAGAAGGAATCAAAGTTTAAATGGAACAATTTTTTTTTTTATCGATTGTTTCTTTTGCACCACCATCATCTCTAATGGATTCATTCTTGTACTTAGAAACTATACGATATACAAGAAGTAATCATCCACCATATTTACTTCAAACATCTGTGCATCTTGCCATCTTAATTTATTGCATCTTCTCCTTATAGTATGCACAATAAAAGATATAACCCTACATTCAACTTCCTCGATTTTACTACAACTTCAAAATTGTATTCCTGGAACAATAGTATCCATCTTCATATTTTCATCCTCAACACTGGCTTACTGACTAAGTATTGTAATAGTATTTTTATTATTTTGAATTTTGTGTATTTATGTTTTGTGATTTTGATAGTGTAGGATACGATTGTGTATATATGGATGTTGAATCTACCTTTGGTATTTGTGTTTTCAGAAGGGGTTGGACACCTTGAAATAGAAACTGGTAATTGGGTCGATTTTGATCTTTCCTAATTGGAAAAAATAGTTCCATTTACATGTAAATGCATCATCCATAATGTTGGGAGAAATAATATATCAACCAGAGGAAGGAGACATAGATCACCCAATTTATTTTTCAAGTAGGAATATGTTTATAGCAGAGAAGAATTATACTACCATGAAATGAGAAGTATTGAAAATGGTGTATGCACTATAGAAGTTCATACATTACTTATTGGGGTCTCATTTTAAGATGTAAATGGACCATTCTGCATTAAAATACTTAGTCAGTAAGCCAGTGTTGCGGATGACAATATGAAGATGGATACTATTGTTCCAGGAATACAATTTTGAAGTTGTAGTAAAATCGAGGAAGTTGAATGTAGGGTTAGATTATCTATCGTGCATAATATAAGGAGAATATGCAATAAATTAAGATGGCAAGATGCACATATGTTTGAAGTAAATATGGTGGATGATTACTTCTTGTATATCGTATAGTTTCTAAGTACAAGAATGGATCCATTAGAGATGGCGGTGGTGCAAAAGAAACAATCGATAGTAAAAGAAACATATTATCAGTTGATTGCATGTAATTTTTACAAGTTGGGTGCAGATGGAATATTGAGACGTTGTGTGTTGGAACATGAAATACCAATGATACTTGAAGAAGCACATGATGGGATTGGAGGAGGATACTATCCAGGGAGATAAACTGCACAAAATAGTTTGGTCACAGGGCTTTGGTGGTCTACACTTCACAAAGATGCAAATGAACATTGTCAATCATGTGATGTATGTCAAAGAGTGGAAAACCCATCTAGGAGGGATGAAATGCCTTTAAATCCACAAGTTACATTGAAAGCATTTGATAAATGGGCTATAGAATTTGTAGGACCAATCAATACACAAGAAATACAATCATGGGCAGGGTATATCATCACTACGAAAGAGTATTTGACAAGATGGGAAGAAGTATCCCTAGTTATATATTACACCATAGAGACTGATGCAAAGTTTTTGTTTGAGAATATAGTCACAAGGTTGGGATGTTCATGCATATTACTTGATGATAAAGGAACACACTTTCTAAATAAGACAATTGTAGAATTTATTGAGGAGCTCCAAATCCATCGTCATAAGAGTACTATGTATCATCCTCAGGCCAATGGAACAATGGAGACTTTCAATAAAATATTGGAGAATTCCTTTACCATAATTTTCAACGTAGGTAGAGACGATTGGGACTTAAGAGCTCCTGCAATTTTATGGGCTTATAGGATGACAAGTAAAACTTTGGCAGGTTAGACACCTTTTACATTGGTCTATGGGTAGGAAGTAATCATGCTAATGGAATTCATTATACCTAGCTTATGCATTGTAGAAATCACTGATCTATCGGACTATGGTGAAATATAGGAGATATTGGAACATTTAGTACAGCTTGAGGAAGATCAGTTTGTCACAGGTTTTCATCAGCAAGTTCAGAAGGCTATAGAGAAATCTTGGCATGATCAACACATCAAACATAAAATGTTTCAAGTGGGAGATCTAGTACTACTCTATGAAAACAAGTTCATGCAACATCCAAGAAAGATTAGAATGCACTAGTTAGGACCCTATGTGATTCAGCATGTAACAAATATAGGTGTTGCACAATTAGAAACCTTGAATGGAGAAGTCGTTTGAGGAATGGTGAATGGAAGTCGAAGGAAAATCTATAGAGACGACTGATAATCTGCATAGTAATATGGGCTGCTCTAGAACCCGTGTATTATAGTAGTTTTACCATAGTAGGAATGCAAACCATAGAAAAACAAATAAAAATTATAAAAAGGAACAAAATCAAATAAAAAGTAGATAGAGAAAAAATAATAAGATTACATAGTACAAGGCATTGAAGGTTATGTAGAAGGAATGGTTATCATGCATTAGAATGGAACTGCATCAATTTGGAAAATAATAAATAGAAGAGTAAGACTTTGAAGCACACAGATGAAGAAGCAATAATTGTTGCGTAGTTTTACAAGACAATACTGTTGGAGGGATTAAAGAATGAAAAGGATGGCTACGAATGAGGAATGACAGGTCATAAAGGTGCCATATAATATTAAATGATAAAATTCACCAGAAATCATGGCATATTGGTAGTACGAGGGAAAAATAACATGAAGTATTTGGTAATAAAGAGGCATTGAGTTAAAAAATCATCAACCATGCTGGTGGATTGGACAAGGTAGTTAAGTCAGGATGAGACATGTATAGTTGGAAAAATGACGCAAAAATAGTAGAAGGTCATTAATTGTAAGGAATTTTTGCATGCAAGCGAGAGACAACTAAAGTGACCAGAGTGAATCTAAGTGCACCATAGTCGAGATACAACTACTTGATAACATAAACAAAACTAATTAAGGAATTTTTCCTATGATATGGATGGCCTTGCTAAAGGCTGGAGCAACATGGAAACATGCAAAACAACCATTAGAGACACCATAGGTTGAGGAAGTAGTCAAAGCTTCATCTTTGGTTCCAAAATCTAGTTTTCACAAAGATTACCTACCCCTGAGGATGGATAATGCACCACACATCCATGTACCATCCAAAGGGAGGTACCTTCTACCAAAAACAACAGTTCCACCTGGTGTAAGAATGGAAGGAGAGATGCTTAGAAATATTGACAACCTAAAGTTCATGGACCATGACATGACCGAACAAAAACAAATCTCGGAGCTAGATAGGGAAAATTATTTGTGCACAAGGAGCATACTAGACATAGGAGAAACCCTGTTAGAGACACAATAGTGGGAAATTGGGTTAGAGAAGGAAAACATACTGAAATTTCTGGAGATCCCACATTTTGGGTGAAGCTTGGAGATTAATTCATGTGTGAATGTGTTTCTCAGATGTGTCCATGGGGAAACACTCTGGATTGATCCCCTAGTATCAATCGATATTTCATTGGTTGCACGTATTACAAGACATCTAAAATCCAGTGAGGACTCAACCATTTTATTTAACAAGGAAGGAAAATGATCCCTATTAGAGTTAGTGAAGGAAAAATTACATACATTCAGGGGAAAGAGGGGACTGAATGGTAAAATCATCCATGAAAAAAATGTTTATTTTGTAACATAGGTGTTGGCCTGTAAGTTGCTATGCACGTGTATAAAGGATGAAGTACTAGTTGTAGCAATAATAGCTACAGAAATGTGTGGAATGGGTTCAGATGAACTAGGCCACCTTCTTGATGAATTGATTTTAATAGGATTGCATTAAGCCCCAGGAAAAGGGCACGTAATTCCATTATGCATGGTTGTTGATTCTCATTGTGCTGGTTGGTTGGAAAAAACTAGGTTACTATGAGTGCATGTGCATATCAGGCAGGGAAATTTAGCCAGGAGATATGCCAACTTACGAAACACGATGGTCAAGAGAAGACATAATGACACTAATGCCACATTTTATGTATACTTGGACACTATCATGCATCTAGTGGCACACACCACGCATATCAGAAGAGAAAGTAGCAACATATAAGGATATAGCATGGTTTAAAGAAGGAATGCACCACATGTATGTGTATTCCAAGAAGGACCAAATGCACCAGTGGTTTCCCACCAATTACAGGTTAACAAAAGAGGATGTGTTTTTGATAATGAATGACTGGGAAGAAGAATGGAAAATCCCAGCAAAGAAAATAGGGTAATCAGAAGAGGAAGAAGAGAAAGATAAAATTTATGATGATCCATATGAAGAGAAAAACAATGGCACAAGATATATTCCTGGGCCATCCACAATGGAAGAGCAACAACCACTTCCAATATCAAGGACAAAAAGGAAGGACATAGGGAAAGAACCCATAGGGGGGAACACAAGAAGGTGAAATCACATAGAGAAACCTCAATGTATGCATTGGCTGATGATGATATGGACCACATAGGCTACCAGGTCTGAGATGTCGTAGAAGAAATAATGAAGGAAGCCACCAAAAATCTATAAGAACAACAACAAAAAGTGCAGGAACAGTTGGAAACACTCCAACAAATTTTGGAAGCAATGTGCATCACCAAAGAGATCAGAACCAAGGCATGACCCTCTAGTATTCCAGTAAAGAAAGTAGACAGTGTGAATCCAACCTTGACTTAGTTAGCAACAGTGAAAAGGATAATACAACTTGAGATAGATGCAATGAAAATTATGATGGTTGAATTGCAACAACAACTAAATGCACTAGGACATTGAACGTAGTTGTATCAAGGATGTCAATAGAAAGACTACATGACTTGCATATAGGCTTACCGCAAGATATTACAAATAGAGGAGAGGAAGAAAAGAAGGAGTTTATCAAAATCATGGATGAACGAGATCAGTTACCTCAAAAGTAAGAGGCTACAGTCCAATGAAAGAAGGAATTTGAGGGCCAAGTAGTGGAGGTCATGAAGGATATAATAGAGATTGAAGAAAGGGTGAAGAAATCCCTTAAGGAAAAGGATAAAGTTGAGGGTATCGTTTAGAAAACCAAAGTGATTGTTAAAAAATTATACAAGGCCATACCAAAATTTCCCATAGTAGTAGGAGATACCATGGAAGAACAAGTACTAAATATCAATGAAGTCATCAAGGGAATCAAAGTGTAGATTCAAGACTTACAATTGCACAACATGCTAGGAATGTCACCAGATGTGCGAGAAGGCAGGGAGACAATGGAGATGACAACGATCACCAATATCAAAAAAGTAGAGGAAAATTGCTCCAAATTTGTGAGGAGAGCGCAAAAATATGGACAGAGTTAGAAAAATATCTTGATATGAAGGTGGTGGAAGCTCGATTAAGAGAAGCACAATAAAGGGCACAACAAGCTTCAAATAATATAATGAATCTCCCACTAGCGGAGCATATGACAACTATTTTGTCTCAGGGGCAGTGGAATCAACAAAATATCAACAAAAAATACTCCAACAATGATTGGAACCACTTCAACAAGAACTTGTAAGGATAATAGGGGAACTGACCACTGTGCAAGGAAAGATCAAACATGCAGTATATGAAGGAGAGGAAAAACTCACAGGCTTGAATGTGAAGGGGGTTGAGGATATAGTAGCAACAAAGACCATGATAATAAAGGAAGTGGAGGTAGTGAAGGTAGCCTCCCAAAATTTCATTGCAGTGTGGAAGAGGAGTCAATAGGCCTGAGTGGCTCGGGACGAGCCACAAGTGATCATTGGGGGCTTGCTGGACAAGAAGTTTTGGAATAAAATTTTGGGAATAATCCTAAGTAGAAAATAAGTGCACAACATAGGTGTGTAGGAAAATAATAAATATTAGGGAGTGTTTAGTTGAGGCTCATTGAGGAGGATAGTAAGCAATAGAGGCACATCCAGTTGGATAGTAAGAAGCAGAGGTTCATCAAGAACTACAACATGCAGTGAGAGAGAATAAGCACATCCAGAAGTACAACACATAGTGAGAGATGATAAATCAGAAAAAAGAAGAAAAAGAGAAGGAGAATAAAGTGACAAGGAGAATAAAGAAAAAAAGAAGGAGAATAAAGTGGGTGAAAAGGATGGATGACAACTTGATAGGATAAAGATGGAAGGATTCACGAAAGAAGTAAATAACAACCAGTCAAAGTGAAAAAGAAACATGCAGATGGAAAAGCAAGAGAAATTCGTCGAACAACCAATGAAATGAAGTTGCAATGAAATGTAATAGGGTTTTAAGCCCTAAAAACTATGTAGAAATATGTAAAGAGTTGGGAGAATACAGGTTCCTTGTTTAGGGTTCTATGTATTTTCTGTGTTTGGTTCCTCTTATCATATTTTTGGTTCTTGGGTTGTTGTTCCTAAATTGTTTGTTTGAGTCTGTAAAGAGAGGAATCCATGTATAAATGTAAGCAATTATGAAAAGAGAGATAGATGGTTTTACTACAGAGCGAATAGGCTAGTAGAAGAGAAATATGCCATGATACGTCTTTCTAAGCACAGTGCATGAGCCGGGAGCACTTAGTGAAAGCATAATAAAGAAGCCAGTCATTGTGGATGTAGCCCAACATTGGCTGAACCGCGTTAAATCTTTTGTAGTCTGTCTTTGAATTGTTTTCTTATAAATTGTTTTTGAATGCATAGTAGATTAGATTTGTCTTATATTTAAACACAACGCAATATTCGTAATTTTTACAAGAATGAGTTATGTAGTAATCTGGAATAGAATGATAATATCAATTTGAATCAGAAATCAGTTAATAAGGAACAAATACAAAATGATGTGCCAAAAAATTATAAAGAAGGATGAATAAGATGGTCACCTCCCATTCCTTCACTACTAAAGAATCCTTGTTCTTGTAGTCTTAATAGATACCTCAGGTGAGACTTCATCTATACAAGTAGGTGATTCTGAAAGGGACGATGTTTGGTGGGTTTTGTTGGTTAAAGATAAATCAAACCTAAGGTCTTAAGAACCGCATGTAGCGCCAACAACACATGAACCCCTAAGTTTCATTAAGACGGTGGGATGTAGAAAATTTATTGATTTCCTCTAAATTAATCTTCCAAACAAAATATCTAATTCCAATTATGCGCTTAAAAACCAAACCTTCTCCTCAAGAGATTTCTAGTGAATATAATTATGCTCAAATTTGAGTTATGGATAGAAATATATGACCTTTTAAATATTGTTATGAATCACTCATAGGGGGTGTCATTGTTTCTACATAGCACTCATGTGGACCTTGTTCGTACATGCCATCTGATGTGGCTTCAAAGACGTCTCTTCTCCTTTCCACAATTGTCTCTTCCAAACATGCATAGGGACAAATATCCATATTTTTCAAAATTTTGGATGTATACCCATCTCATATCCTCTATCCTTATAGACATCCACCCATATGGAATAGAAAATTTATAAAAAGTCCCATAAATTAAAAATATTGGATCCTGCTACTCCAATCTCACCATTCCAGTCCAAGGTTTCCACCCTCTCGAATGAAAACTTTTATAAAAAAATCCCATTTAATATGAATATTGGATTTATCGATAGCCTTCACATAAAAATGTGGCCCCCACTCATACCCTATTGCAACATGGCATAAATATCATTCAAACACTTTCACTGACGTTTCTCCACTGATAAGCCTCCAGCTCAATATCAACCCATAGGCTATGAATATGGGTGGGTTCCATCCTTTACGTTTTTACCATCGATGAGAAACATGTACTTCTGTTGGATCAAACGAGTAACATTTACCTGATCCAATCACCCAGATTAAAATCAATCTTAAACATGAACACTCCTTGACCATTCATATTTCTCTTGAAATATCTGACGACTGACGTTGACCATGAGAGACGTTCCTCATTCTCTTCAAGATTAAAGGTGCTCGACTAATAGACCTGCCTCTTTGTCCTGAATCCACCATGAAATGACACCTGTCATGTCCATGTGTCATTCTCCACTTGGAAATTCCACGTCACTTGACATACCTACCACTCTTTCACAACGACCATCTTCCACCATGGCAATTTATATCACTACTCCATGCCACGTGATACATGTCCCACTTCATCGTTGACATCATCCACATCAACTCTAGCTATTTTCCCAATAATAAATTCTCCTACATTGTACTCACGTGTTATTTCCACTTCACATGTGACTATTTTCTTTAGAGGCTAAAGGTTTTATGGCATCCTCCTTCTACATCAAGATCCAAATTTTCTATAAAATCCTATTTACAAGAATCTTTGGATTTTCAGATTTGTGGATGATCACAACTCCTCCTTGCGAGTTCCACCATCTGGCATCTAAATTTTTCCAAAATTATACTTTAATATTTATATGGATTTCTAGAATTCTATATTTTCATTTCTCCTACTCCTAGTTCCTCCATTGAACATTTGGGTTTTTCAAAAATTCCAATTAATAGAAATTCCATATTTCTAGATTTATGGATGATCCTAGTTCTACTTCCTAGTTATTCCATCCAATGATTTCGAAGGTTAGATCTCGACCATCCATATTCCTTGATATACACCATCCATCACCCTGAATATTAGACCATCCTTATTCCTTGATATCCACATTGCACGTTCATTGGTGACCCAATGAAAATTTTCATGGACAATTTGTTGATGTGGCATGATGCAATACTACTGACGTGGCATCAAAAATTCATATTTTTATAAAAATTCCATTTAAAATAAATCCCATATGTCCATATATATGGATGGCCACAGTTCTACTACACTATTCATCCATCCAACATCTGCCACCCCTACCACAATGTCCGCCCCATAGCCCTTCCATAAGAAAACTTCCATGTGGTCTTGTTGATGTGGCACATTATTGATGTGTCCTAAATGACGTCGGACTACTCACATACGAAAAATATCCAAAACCTATAATTTTTCAATAAATGCACTTAAAAGTATTTCCTAGACTTCCATATTTTTGGATGGTTACGATTCCTCCTCCTAGTTTTCAGCATCGATCATATTTATAAAACCATGCTCACAGACTTTTTCCTATATTCTAGATATTTGGACTTCCGCCACGTCACTAAGACGGCTAAGTATTTTGATATGACAATACATCCATTACAGGGTTCTAACCTCATAGTTCCACTTCTATTACAAGATTTTTCCCTATGACCTTGGTTCATCTCACAACATAACTCTACCATATGTAAAAGACAAAACCTACCCTCAATCACAAAAACTTGCAATGAAAACTTACAATTAAATAACTACTTTAGAATAAAAAATATATAAATTCACACCTTGTATCCTATCGGTTCATGACATTACTGGCTCTTGACCCTTGATTTGTTCATTTTCTCTACTTGCACTAATCTTCAAAAAGAGATAAAGTATATGTTGCAACAAGGTAGTTATAGGATCAAGTTATACATGTAATATATATGAATTCAAATATGAAAAAAAAAATGACATACATAATAAAATTGAACAATATTACACAAATATGGAGGGAAAGAAAACTCTTTTATTGAAAATAGTATAAATGGGTAGTTACAACCTCCCAGGTTCCGCCACTCCTAGGTTCCGCCACTGCTCCTTCAAGCATCAACTCAACAATATGGGCCTTCCTTAAACGATGACTTTTGGAAGAAAAGTTCCAAATCAAGGGGTTGTTACTTAGAGGATCGGGGAAATAGAGAAGCTTGCAAATTCATCATCATAATCTTACACCTAGATTTTCTCCTCATCCATGTCCTCAATATGTTCTTATATACCATCCTCAAGGGGTTGGGATGGTTGTATTTCATTTTTTAAGGGCCAAGGGTAGTTTGGGAACGATCCCAACTGAAATGCCCACCCTAAAATATGAAATATTTTTATTTTTTCATAAAATTGAGGGCATACACAGTTTGTACACTCGAATATAGCATATGTAGTCCTCCACCTCCAAATCCAAATCATCCTGTGCCTTTCTGCCACCGACATTCCATGTACCCGCGAATATCCTGCGAGAGCCATGATCACCCCCACCGTAACAGAAATATGAATCGATCCAAACAAAGAGCATAATTACCTGTAATCCTCATTATCCACTACGCAGTTCGACCACAACACTTCCGATTGACCCCGCATCAATTGCAAGATCTTAACGGACTCGACTTTGTCCTTGGCAACACAACTGAATTACTCACCTCTGCAAAATCTTAGGCGAAGCCATTTGCTAGCCACCATGCAAGGCCACAACACCTCTCCCTGTTTGCCTCTCGACGTACGCATTGTGAACAGGTTGGAGTTCGCTACAACTTACACCTCCAGGATCCGCTCCTCTAGTATTTAATGATATGCTTCCTGTAGAGACGAAAGGCAGCGCAGGGCCATTGATGCTTCTTGAAACCCTGTTACTTCGTCAACGCCAATGTGAACGGATGGACGCAACGCCCTTGAAGCCCTAGTTATCCACACAAACGACGGGTGAAAGAAGAAAGTATAGTGAGCGCCCATACGACCACAGCTGGTTGGCAATGGCAATCACATATTCCTCTCCCATGAAAGGGCCCATATTGGAACCGGTGACCAAAACATTACGAATTTCTGATATCTTTTCTAGGGATTTGGGCTTGGTCCTTGTTTCCTAGAAGGGTATATAGCGGAACCTTGTGTTGTCTCTATTGATGCAGTGCCTGCGAAAAATGAATTTTGATTGGAATTGGGGGAGTGAGAGGGGAAACTTCCTTCACTTTGACTTACCTGTTCTGATCCCCATCGTCCACTGTCACCCCTGTGACCAAAAGCTGATTGTTGATCGCTGATCACATACTTCTCAAGATCATGCTCCTGCAAGATATTTGTTATCCGGAGTTTCCACACATTGAAGTTGGTAGCTCCTTCGAGTCTATCCTCGGCGCTAACTGAAATGGAGGATGCCATGGTACTCACACTGGAAAATCAATATTGCTTGGATCTCTGCGTGCCTGCTGCTGCACTTCAACACGTTAAACACACCCTAAGCTCTGATACCATGTTAAATTATGAGCTTGATTTCTTATGCGGATTAATTCTTTTATTTTCTTCAATACTTTGATTCCAACTTAATATACTTCAACAATTCCAAATCATAATCGAATAGCAATAATTATGTAGATAAGTAAGCATGCATATCAACAACACATATACCATGGGGAAACCCTGTACAGGGAGAAAAACCCAAGCAAACAATATTCCTTTATTGCATTAATAATGTAAGATCCCTTACAAATATCCACCATGAATGTTTTTATCTCAAAGAGCTTGCCAAGATGACTCTGACCTAACAAAGACTTACAATACCTTGTTGAAATACACCTTTGATATGCTTCCTCTTTATCACTGATGTGATCCTCTATTGGTCCACCCTCAACCTGCATATGAAAACTGTGTTTCAAAACTGTGTTGCAGAACTGTCTTGAAGAGAGGGTTCGACCTCTTCGTATATAGGCTGAAGAGGGGAAGCTCGAAATAGTAACCTGATTGCATGCATTAAACATAAATCAGCTTCATGCTTTAGTTCAAACTTAGAACTAGACTTGAGATTAGTTACTATTTAGCTTTACACTTTAGTTCGAACTTAGAACTAGACTTGAGATTGGTTACAACTCAGCATTACACTTTAGTTCAAACTTAGAACTAGACTTGAGACTCACATGCTTTAGTTCGAACTTAGAACTAGACTTAAGAATTTAGTTGCAACTCAACATTACACATTAGTTCTAAAATAGAACTAGACTCAAGACTTTAGTTGCAACTGAACATTACACTTTAGTTCTAAAATAGAACTAGACTCAAGACTTTAGTTGCAATTCAACATTACAAAAAATAGAACTAGACTCAAGAATTTAGTTGCAACTCAACATTACTAAAATAGAACTAGACTGAAGACTTTAGTTGCAACTCAAGATTACACTTTAGCTCTAATATAGAACTAGACTCAAGACTTTAGTTACAACTCTTGACAAGGCAATTCAAAATTCATGGTGAATAATGTTTACACGTGCCAATGCACTAGATCAATACAATTACATCATTTCCAATATTTAGGAATACCGTTTGTTTCTAGCTCATAGGAATTTTATATTCAACCTAAATTTTACTAGATGCCTTGACTTTTTCTCATGGCTCACAAGGTTTGACTAGGCTCACAGAGGTTGTATGTTCCCCCTGACTTTTGCACTAGTCTGTCTATGCTCACAGAGGTTGTACATTCCCCCTGACTTTTGCACTAGGCTCTCTATGCTCACAGAGGTTGTACGTTCCCCGTGACTTTTGCGTTAGACTCACATAGCATCCCATTCATCCCGACTTTTGGTTTGACTCACAGAGGTTTTACGTTCCCCCTAGCTTTTGTCAATACCGCACAACACTGGTTGATTCTCCAAATCTCCTTTGCTAGCCTTAGGGTGGCACATATGGCCTCTCATTGGATAATGATTGTCGGTGCTGTCAAATTTAAAAAATTCCAACTCTAGTGTCAGCATGTCAACGTCGTTATGGACAAAACCCATGTTCTTGATTTCCTTCTAGAAGTAGGCCAATATGACAAGCTACAATATCAGGTACAGGAATAACTATACTAGTGCAAAATGCTTAACCACACTGATGGTATGAGATTGTTGATCATGCAAATCACACTTTATCAACTTTCAATAGTAAAACATGATACAATCATCTTTTAATCACTAAAAATATAGAAAAATATCTTAACTATGCAGGATGAATAACAAGAGACAATAGAGGTTTATGGTGTGATTACCGATATATTATTGGAAATATGCGGGGAGAATGTGTAATTATGAATGTATTTGTGTAGCATAAATATGACCAAACTAGAGCCCAACACAACCCCAAACCAAATTATTTGCATGTCCTCATGCAAACAAGGTGAAAAAATTATGATACTCTACTTATATATTTATGTGACTTTGTTCCTTTTGTGTAGGTGTTGGCTCTTCTGGAGCGACACTGTAGAAATTGATTACACTGTCATAGATTGATTTAAACAAAGAAACAAAATTATCATGAAAATGGAGGACAATCAAAGGATGGGTTATCACAGGGTGATAGTCAATGGTATGAGTGTGGAGAATGTGAAATGATGGGGATGATGGTTGTATGAACTTGGACACTTGTATACTTTGTATCTTATATTCATTCTAAGACCAAGATTTACATGTGGTTATTTTCTTGAATATGCAACCATGACTTCATCCTCTTATTCAAAACATTCTGATGAACTAGGAATGTTTTATGATGTACAAGGAGAAGAAAATAAAGATCTTTCTTTATGTTTGTATTTGTATAACACGTATTTCCTTTTCATTGCTTGGTCTTATGATGAGAGTATAATTTTCATTATAATTGGTGGAGTGAAAATGGAAGGTTTGGTGAGTAGTTGGGATGGTACTTTCTAAGTGGTGGTAGAGTGTGGAGTAGGTGATAGTGGTTATGCATCATGTTTTCCAAATTCTTAGTAAATTAAAGAGATTTATACACGTTTTACCTCAAATTACCCATTCTTTGAATTCTAATGCACGCTAAAGTGGAAACTATGCAAAAACGGATAAAAGATCTATGGAAACATGATGTGGATCGCTGAAAGCTAAAGATGAGGTAGAGCAATGTTGAGAATTGTTTATGAGAATGGAAGTTGATCTACTAGATCTAGAAAAAAACTAGATGTGATGAACTAAAGATGTTGGAGATGATGAAGAGAGTCTGAAGATATAGAGTGGATACAAAGATCTCCCCCAAACCCAAGATTTTGCATGTCCTCGTGCAAACTACTTAAGACTGAGTGGCATCCAACTATAAGAAAACAATTGCTGCAAACTTTTATTGATACCAATCCGACAGTTGCTAAGAACAAAAATCTAAGAGCTGCTAATGAAATGTGGGCGCAAAGTCCATGATTGTTAAGCATCACCACATAGAGACAAAATCATAAGATCATATAGTAAACTGATCATAACATGAAGTACACCCATTATCAGATTTTGACAATTTATATTTGAACAATTTTTGAAGAAGGCTCATGAGTATTCCCCCTATATGACTAACTGATATAATTCAAGCATAACCCATAAAAATGTATAACCATATTTTTTGTTCTATAGAAAATATATATATTTCCTTGATTAAACAAAATTCATCAAACGATTAGAAACAATTATGTTCACAGAGCCCTATATAAATTATAGTAGGCATTTTGTTCTTCTCCTTTAAGAGGGAAAATAAAACAGTATTAGCAGTCTAAACAAATGAACCCCCATAGGAAACCATTCAACCTTTTTCACTCTGAAAATATTTACAGACATTCAAGTAATAAAAATAAATTTCACAGTTGAGTATCTTAAGATTCTAAGATCATGGTCCCACTCTTAAGATAGTATATCTTAGATATAGTATGAATTGGATGATAGGGTATTAAGGTCAACTTAGGGTTATTCTCAAATGGCGAATAAATGGATTTTATTTAACCTTTAGTTCAACCCTGCATGCTTCTTCTTAATGATTTACACAAGTATATCGTTCATACAAGCAAATACAGATTAGGCATATCAAAATCAGATTGGGTAATTTTCTGATGCAGGAGCATCTCCAGCAAAGCACAAGCGGGAGACAGCCAGGCACACTAGCGCATATTTTGGAATATTTTGAAATTCAAAGTTGGCGTATTAATGTAATATCTAACAAAAAAAATTATTTATGAACATTTTAATGATCGAAGGCTAAACCATCGTGTAAGATCGATGGGGGGGTGTCTTTTTCTTTAATGTGATGGATCGTAGAACAGATCTGGAGCATCTGCTCTTATCTGTCTGACTTAGATATTTATTGTAATAAATGTTAAGTAGTTGAAAGCCTTTATTATCAATAGGATAGTGTAGAGTAGTTGGAGGGAAAGACTCGAAGAGTCCCTTTGTATAAAGCTTTGTATTGTTGCCAAGATAGGATTGTTGCTGCTGAATCTAATGTTTATATTTCCTTTGTAGTCAATAGTTGGGAGATACAGAGAAACATTGTATGAATGTATGTAAGTTTCAGTTGGATGAATATAGCAGAGGAACATTGTCCAAAATGTGTCTTATTATTGTGTCTATCTGAATGAGTGCATGGTAGACTTTTAGGTTGTTTTCAATTCTATTTTATTTCTTCTTCTTGTATCTATGAATGCATTCACAAGGTTGAAGGTATAAGTCATTGTGAATATTGAACAAGTTTCAATTGTTTTTCTTTATTGAGCGAGTTCAAGGAGTACATATTCTCTGCAAGGAGTGCGTGACTGAGTTTGTTTCGACTCATAAGCTCAGAAGAGATAGCGTGAAACTTATGCATGCAAGGAGTGCATCGATGTCTGCAAGGATTGCGTGACATAGTTTCAAACTTAGAAGCTCAAGGAGGAATAATGTAATTTTAGCCACAGAAGAGAGAATTTGTGGGGAATAGTCACAAGGAGTGTGAAATCATCCATAGAGGATTCGAGAGTGGAGAATTACACATTGCAAGGTGTGCATGAGTCATGATTTTGACTAAGTGTCGAAGGGACATTTTCAAAGGAAAGAGGAAATATCGAAGAGGTAAAGCTCAAGAGGGAGAGTGGTGGAAAATCTTCAAGGAGAGAAGTTCCAGTAGTTTCCAGAAAATTCTGTGGACAAGATTCGTCCTGAAGGGAGACGAACGATTCTAGACTGTCATATCTAGGAGCACTATGCAGAGGTTGGATGTAAGGCGTTTCAACACTTCGTATTTTGGGAAATCTGGAAGGAGTGTAAGTGCAGAGTCACAAAGTTTAAAGTCATGGTTTGATCTCAGTTGTTGATCATGAAGATAGCACGTGGCGGTAGATTAAGAAATCCGTAAGTCATAAGTACGGAGGTTCATGGGTGAAGAACCTAGAGTCTCTTGAAGTCACGAAACCTTAACCATAGTGGGGATTGACGAATCTAAGGAGACGAGTGGCAGAAGTTCAGATATTAGGATAAACTTTCTTCAGGAAAAGCTCAAGAAAAATCTCGGGATATCCCCGAAGTTTGAATCGCGAAGAGATGGGCCCATGGTCATAGCCGTGGTCACTTGTGAAAAAGGGGTCTGTGCATGTATAATGGTTTTGGGTAATCACAAGGACCCAAAGAGTCACTCTAACTCAGCGATTTGAATGATCAAAGACCGAGAGGTCAAGCAACCCTTTGGAGAGAAGAGGGTTTGCATTAGAGTTGTATCAAAGCTATCACATAATTGATTTCTATAGAAAGAGGAGTAGACTGATATCATTTGAGAGGTATCAGAAACGTCAACACTATGCCGCCTAGAAGAAGTGTTGATCCACCTGTAGAAGATAGAGATATGGAAAGGGAGATGAGAGATCTCATAGAAAGGCTAGATTCCATGGAAACAAAACAAAGGAGAGCACCTGATGTTGGAGACGTCAACGATGTAGAAAATGAAGAAGTAGAGGTCGAAGAGGAAGTAGTTGAGGATGTTGCGGAAGAACGATTTCTGAGAGTGGTTGTCAAGTTGGGAGACAAAGAGAAGATCGAGATACCAGTGTATGAAGAGAATCTAGATACAAAAGAATTACTTGATTGGATACGAGCAATGGATAAGTATTTCTACTATGAAGATGTCGAGGAGGAGAAAAAGGTGAGACATGTTGTCACCAGGTTAAAAGGACATGCAGTGTTGTGGTAGGATGAACTACAGGCTGATAGAAGGAGAAAAGATAAACAAAATATTAAGAGTTGGGACCGAATGGTAGCCAAGCTAAAGGAGAAATTCATGCCCAAGGATTACCAAATAAATTTGTTCAGTAGAATGCAGAACCTGTGATAGAAAGGGATGACTGTCAAGGAGTACATAGAGGAGTTTTACATATTGAACATTAGGGATGGAAAGAGAGAGAGAGGCAAGGATAAAGTTTCTAGATACATCAATGGCCTGAAATATGATATCCAAGACAAAATCAGAATGGAAAAAGTTAGGACAGTGGAGGATGCATATCAAATTTCACGCAAGGCAGAAGAGAAGTTGGCCAGGAAGCAGAGTCAACAAAACAAGGGTCGAAGCTTGAATAGAGGCAAAGGAGTTTCCCAAGAGAAAGAACATAAGACCAAATATGAAGCGAAGAAACCACATAGTCACTCTGAGAGAGGAGAAAGTTCCCGAGGAAGGCAGAGTGGTGGTAGAAACTATTTTCCCAGAGTAAGAGGAAGAGGCAAAGGAGGAGAAGTAAGGTGTTATACCTGTGGGAAAACAGGACACATCTCTTGGGATTGTTCTAAGAGGAAGAAAGGAGGAGGTGAAGCTCACATTTCGAATGTGCATAAGTGAGATGTTGAGGAATAAGGTGCAGAGGATGGGAAGTCCTTGATGATGAAGAAGGTTCTTTTGAAGCAAGAGCCAGAGACTGAAAAGCCAACACAAAGGAACAGTTTGTTCAGGACATCTTGGAAAATGAAGGACAAAGTTTGCAAGGTGATAATTGATAGTGGGAGTTGTTAAATTTGATAGCATCGACAATCATTCTCCAATGAGAGGCCATATGGGAAACCCTGAGGCTAGCCAGGGAGATTTGGAGAATGAACCAGTCTTGTGAGGTATTGACAAAAGCCAAGGGGAACGTACAACCTCTGTGAGCATAGAAAAACTAGTGAAAAAGTTAGTGGGAACGTACAACCTCTGTGAGCCTAGTCAAACCTTGTGAGCCATGAGAAAAAGTCAAGGCATCTAGAAAAATTTAGGTTGAATATAAAATTCCTATGACCTAGAAACAAACAATATTACTAATATTTCAAATGATACAAATCTATTGATCTAGTGTCTTGTCACGTGTAACATTATCCACCATGAAGATAATTTCAAATTGTCTTTTCAAGAGTTGAGTTGTAACTGAAGTCTCAAGTCTAGTTCTATTTTAGAACTAAAGTGAAATGTTGAGTTGTAACTGAAGTCTTAAGTCTAGTTCTATTTTAGAACTAAAGTGTAATGATTAGTTGTAACTGAAGTCTTAAGTCTAGTTCTATTTTAGAACTAAAGTTTAATGTTGAGTTGTAACTGAAGTCTTAATTCTAGTTCTATTTTAGAACTAATGTTTAATGTTGAGTTGTAACTGAAGTCTTAAGTCTAGTTCTATTTTAGAACTAAAGTGTAATGTTGAGTTGTAACTGAAGTATTAAGTCTAGTTCTATTTTAGAACTAAAGTGTAATGTTGAGCTGTAACTGAAGTCTCAAGTCTAGTTCTATTTTCGAACTAGAGTATACTAGTCTCAAGTCTAGTTCGAACTAAATTATGAAGATGAGTTATGATTAAAGCATGCAAACAAGTTACTATTTCGAGCCTCTCCTCTTCTCCTCTTCAGCCTAGATAAGAAAAGGATGACCCTTGTCTTCAGCATAGTTTTGATATGCAGGTTAAGGGTGAAGCAATAGAGGAGAATATCAATGATAAAGAGGGAGCATAACAAAGAAGCATATCAATGTTCTATACAATAGAGATAGCATATCATAGGTGTATTTCAGCAAGGTCTCTTAGGTATTTGTCAAGTCAAAGTCATCTTGGAAAGCTCTTTAAGAGCAGAACATTCATGGTGGATATTTGTAAGTGATCTTACATTATTAATGCAATAAAGGAATATCATTTGTTTGGTTTTTTCTCCTTATACAGGGTTTCCCCGGGGTATATGTCTTGTTGATGTGCATGCTTACTTATTTACATAGTTATTGCTATTTGGTTATGATTTTTTATTGTTGAAGTGTATTAACATGGAATCAAAGTGTTGAAGAAAATAAAAGAATTAATGCACATAAGAAATCAAGCTCATAATTTAATAAGAGCACTAACAACTTAGTATCTAGAGAGATGGTGGAGAAGCTAGAGCTGGAGATGACTATACACTTAACATTGTATAAAGTCTCATGGTTACAGAAAGGTCATCAAGTAACAATCACTAAAAAATTCTTGGTTGAATTTAAAATAGGTGGATATAGGGATGAAATTATGTGTGATGTGATTCCCATGGATGTATGTCATGTTTTGTTGGGAAGACCATGAAAGTATGACAGGAATGTCATTCATGATGGGAGAATAAACACCTATACTTTGGAGAAGAATGGACACATATGTTACTTCCAATTGAATAAAAGAAGGTGAATGATGAAGCTAGTACGAGTATACTTCTCATGAGTGGGAAGGAACTCTTGAATGAAGTAAATAAATAACAACAGATACAATTTGTTGTAGTAAGGAAGTCGAGGGTTATCCTTACCAGTAATTCGATGGAGTATTTTCTTGAGGAAGTTCATGAACTTCTAGAGAATTTTGTCAATATAGTAGTGGATGAGTTGCCAAACTCATTACCCCCTATCAAAAGCATTAGTCATCACATTGACTTGATACCAGGAGCAAGCTTGCCAAACAAAGAAGCATATAGGTTGAAACCTGAAGAGAATGAGGATGTGAAGAGATAGGTTCATGATCTGTTAGACAAAGGATTGGTTAGATAAACATTGATTTCATGTGCAGTACCAATTGTTTTGAGTGATGCATACCCCCCTTATTTGCTAAGGGTTGCGCGACCTCTCGATCTAGGATCGATCAATAAATTGATCCTGATTGACTCTCTGGGTCTCTGCTAGACCCCAAACCCACTTACACTAGTCCTTTCTCCAAATGTGCAGGTCGTATGAGACCCGCGGCTTCTCTCCTGAGCATTGTTCGAACCTCAATGCCAAATGGCTGCCACTCTTTTTTGTTAGGCTCCTTCTCTCACGTGACCATGGGCCATGACTAGGAGCCTAAACTAAGGCGCGTATCGATTTCATGATTTAGGTACTTGTATGTGAGTCACCCCGACTCTCCTAATCCCCAAAATCCTGACAATGGCCTAACGCTTGCTAGATCCTCCCTTATCCCCTTTTCACATGAGCCTTGGCTATGAACTGGGGCCAAAACTCCAAGCACATTGAGACTTCATGTATAGAGTATCCCCGATGTGAGGCCCTCCCATTCGATCTGACAGTTCAGGTCCTCCCTCGATCCAACGGTCACGAGGATTTTGGGACTTCATTTTTCATGAATTCAAAAGACTTATCACGTCAGATCCTCCGATCCCTGAAATGATGATATTTCACCCTGGACAATCAACGATCCAGACCTTCCCTGGATCCAACGGATCAGATCAAGTCATGGATTCAGGCCTCATGAATTCCTAGCGTTCTTCCCTTTGACTTCTCCGAAGTGTGAGTCAGAAAAACATTGGTCGTTTGTCACGCATACCTCCTGATGAATGATTCTGATTCTCTATCATTCAAATCAAATGACTGAGATCTTCCCCCCTTGCGCTTACGCTATCTTCAGAGTTATAAGATCTTCTGGGTGTTCAAATGTTTCGAACCTTTTCTCCTTCGACAAGTCTGATTCTTGGACTTCTTTAATGGTTATGAAAAATGTTACCCCTCCTAAGCTTGGCCTTGCGAAGACTTCAATTTCTCGCGCACTCCTTGCATTTTATGGATTTTGATCACTCAAATCGGAAGGATCTCTCTAAGAGAAATTCTTCTCACTCTCCTGGTGTTCTTCTTTTTTGATTCTCTAACTTCTAGGAAAGCCTCTTCGACCCTTTATCAAATCTTGGACCTGTGCACTCCTTGCACCAGATCTCTACGCAAAGTTTGAATTCTTGTGGGAGACTGTGCACACCTTGCACGAGTCTCTTTGCACTCCTTGCAAATGGAAAGTTTTTTGTTATCTCTTTTGAGATCCGTAATCGAAACAGATCACGTTAATGCACTCCTTCCATTCTGTGTGCATGCCTTGCACTACTTCAATAGAAGAGAAAGAATTGAAACTTATACTAACATTCACAGTTCCATCTACTCATAATGAGATTCATTCATTCATTCATGAAAACACAACAACAAAGAATTGCAAACAACGTTCACATGATACATTCGATAAAGTTTCATCTGTTCTATTCCAACATGAAAATGGTTACAACTGTGAAAAAATATACAACAACAAAAAACTATTAAAATCTTACTAACTTGCAGCTAACATCTACCCTGCAGCCAACTACTAAGCTAGAAACTAGTCCCATTTGGGCATACAAAACCTCTATTTATCTTAGAGGGTTCTTAGGGTTTTCCCCTGGCTACTTGTCTACTCTAAAACTTAACCCAATGACTATCTGGACAAGTCGCATTCTAGAGTCATAGTGGAATCTCCCACTTTGCTTGTAATCATTCAAGCATGTCTCCAGATTTTCCCATCCTGATTCCAAGCGTGCCTCAAGAGATTAATTCTAGTGTTGAGTTAAGGCGGTCTTAAAAATATCTGTTGTAATTTCCAGTATTGATCTCTCGTACATATTCCTATACATTGATGGGTTTTGCTCCGTGCAAGTGACAATGATGCTCCTACATCATACTCCCCTTGAAAAAAAATCATGGACTCTTGTCCATGAGCTCCTTCACTGACTTTTCGTGCTTCTGGATAGTAGCTTCATTTGCCCAACTAGCATCTTATATTGGGTGTCCCTTCCACTTCACCAGATGCTTGAAATATGTCTTTCTTCTAGTCTTCTTGCCAATCCTTTGATAAACGATCTTATCGATCTGTGGTTTATCTGCTATAGGCATTTGTTTTTACCACTGTATTTTCTCTTAATATTTTGATTCCTCTGGGTCATATGTCCTGTAAGGATACAGGTCTGAAACATTGAATATGGGTCATATACCCACATCATCTGGCAGTGCAATCTCATAGGCGTTTGCATCAAACTTCCTCAAGATCTTACATGGCCCTATCTTCTTTATCTTTAACTTGTTATATGTTCCCCTAGGGAACCTTTCTTTAATGATATGTGCCAAAACCTGATCTCCTAATTCAAATTGAAGCTCTTTGCGATGTTGACCAGCTCTGCATTTGTACTCCTGGCTAGAGCTCTGCAACTGTCCTCTGATATGGCTATGGAGCTTCTTCATTTCTACAACAAAATATTCTACTCCCACGCTCTTGATATCACTTTGTTCCAAGTCTCTCAACTGAGATACTCCCCTGGGTTTCATTCCATACAATATTTGGAATGGGCTCTTTCTAGTTCTCCTGTTTGGTGAGTCATTGTATGCAAATTCTTCTTGTGGTAGAATCTGATCCCACTGATTATGGTGCTCAGTCACCACACTCCTCAATAAGTTTCCCAAAATTTTGTTCACCACCTCAGTCTATCCATCTATCTGAGGATGATAAGATGATATGAAGGGAAAATCCATCCATAACTTCTTCCACAATGTTCTCCAAAAGTGACCAACAAATTTTGTGCCTCTGTCCGAGACAATGCTTCTGGGTAGGCTGTGAAGTCTTACAACTTCCTTGAAAAACATATTTGCAACATGTGTCTCATAACTAGTCTTCTGGCATGGGATAAAATATGCCATCTTTGAAAATCTATCCACCACAACAAATATGGAATCAAATCCTCTTTGCGTTCTTGGTAGTCCCAACAAAAAATCCATGCTTATTTCATCCCAAGGCCTCTCTGGTATTGGCAATGGTTCATACAATCTAGTGTTTTGTCTCTTCCCTTTTACATGTTGGAAGATTCTACATCTGTTCACAAACTTTATAACTTCTTTTCTCATACCTGGCCAATAGTATGAACTACTCAATTGTGCAAATGTTTTATCATGGCCGAAATGTCCAACCAATCCTACACTATGTTTTTCTTTCAAAAGGTTATCCCTCATTGAGCACTTTGGTATGCACAACTAATTTCCCTTGAACAACAATCCCTCTTGGATCATGTACTATGTCCACTAGCTTATGTTTCGCAGTACATGATTTTCACATGCTTCGTATGCTTCCTTGAAATCTGTATCATCACAATACATGTCCTTAAGGTGTTCAAACCCCAAGGTCTTCACCTGAAATTCTTGCAGAATCAAACATCTCATGCTTAATGCATCAACAACTTTTTTAGCATTCCCAGCGATATTTTTTATGACAAATGTAAATTTTTTCATAAACTCAACCCATTTTGCATGCCTTTGATTTAATTTTTCCTGCCTGGTTATCACTATACAAGACAAATTCCTACGGGACAAGATAATGTTTCCATTTCTTCAAGGATTGAATTATGGCATAAAACGTTGGATCATGTTGTCATTGATGCCAATGGTTTGATTGATTGATGTCATTGATTGATGTCAAGTGATTGATTGATGTCAAAGGATTGATTGATTGATGATTTATGTAATATAATATGTATTGTCATTGATGAGAATGCATAGATGAAGATGGATCAATGAGTCGTCATTGATACATGATGAATATGGATCGATGTGGTTCCATTGGTATATGATGCATTGTTGGAAAAATGTATAGATGACTCATTATTGTCTTATCATGATTGATAAGGTGCACAAATGGATGAACTCCAAAGTGGTCCCCTTATGGTTAAATCCCTCACGAGAAGACGCTTTGCGGATTGAGTTATCCTAAAAGAATGGTTGGAGGACCCATGCTCTCATTATTGTCTTATCATGATTGATAAGGTGTACAAATGGATGAACTCCAAAGTGGTCCCCTTATGGTGAAATCCCTCAT
>JASDQU010101682.1:356964-375927 GCA_032191745.1 Picea mariana
CAAAGTCAAAGAAGTCAAAGTGACCTAAAAGAAGAAATGATAAAATAAGGTGACAAAATCAAGAAGGAATATTTATGGAAAATGGTTAACCCTAAAAATAAGGAAAATAGGTTAAGTGACCTAGAAATGGGTTAATATTATTTATTCAAGGTGGATTATTTAAATAATCAAGAGATGTGACAAAATCAAGAAATGATAAAGTAAGGTGACAAAATCAAGAAGGAATATTTATGAAAAGTGGTTAACCCTAAAAATAAGGAAAATAGGTTAAGTAACCTAGAAATGGGTTAATATTATTTAAATGATAAATTAAGATTATTTAATTAATCAAGAGAAGTGAAAAAATCAAGAAATGATAAAGTAAGGTGACAAAATCAAGAAGGAATATTTAAATGTTAAAGTATTGGAGAACTTTCTATTTATGGAAAGTGGTTAACCCTAAAATAAGGAAAATATGCTAAGTGACCTAGAAATGGGTTAAGTGACCTAAAAATGGGTTAAGTGACCTAAAGGATGAAAGTATAAATAAGATAGCAATGGTCTCTTGTAGATCATCCTTTTTGTGGATCAATGGAGAGCTTCTTGTGGGAATATATTTTGGAGTATTGATGGAGAGCGTCTTGTGAGAGCTTCTTGAGCATTTTTGGTGTAGAACACTTGAGGATATTGAAGATCTATAGGTGACTGAGGTAACCAAGGATATCTAAGCCAAAATTCTGAGGAAAGTGAAGAAAAGAAGGCTGAAATGCAAGGAAGGATAAATTATTTTGATGGTGCTTTCTAAGGTATGTTATTTACAAGTCATCTCACCATTTTCGATATAACTTTTTTTATATAATGATTCAGATCTTGAAATTTCTATGCAAGTGATAAAACATCACCAAGTATATGTGTTTAAAAATTCATCTTGTGGGTCGTTGTAGTTTTGGAGTTACACTATGTGGCAAATAGGGTTTGTGGCTAGTCCTGAAACTAGTCAAAATCAGGTGTTTCGGGTAAAAACGTCATAACTTATTAATAAGAGATACAAATTTAGTGAGACCAATTGTGTTGGTTAGATTACAGTCTATAGTATGCTCTGTAACATTTTTAGATCTATTCATAAAATATTTGTGCGGGGCACGCTCTACAAGGTCACTCTCTAGAATAAGACAGAATTCAGCAAGGTATGTCATTTTTTCTATAACTCCTTTTCTGAGAGGTTCCAAGTAGTGTCACTTGGAGGAATTGCATAAAATGCAATGAAGAACATTGTGTATCGGTTTCATATCTTTATTCAGTATAGGTACAAAGTTATGATTATTTCAAGTTAGGGTTGTTGACTAATCCAAAACTATTTATGGTTGAGACAAGCAGTTGATGAGTTTGCACATACATGAGGTGTATAGTTGATGATGTTGGTACATATTGATGAGTAACTGTTGATGAGTAGTTTACACATGATTGGTATATACTTGTTGCATGGTTGGATGCACTTGTTTATGGTACAGGTTGATTACAGGCTGTTTGGCACAGGTTGGTGCATGGTTGATGCTCTTGTTTATGGTACAGATTGATATCTGTTGAGGATTGTTGCCTCATCTCAGTTGGTGTTGAGAATGCAAGCTGAGTCTTTCATATAGATCTGGTGCTCTTGTAGACTTGTACTTTATTCAGTTTTTGTTGATAAACCCAAAGGATTGTAGTCCGTAATAAAAAGAAAATTGTACATACATCTTGTGTTCTTTGTGTTCATTGTGGTGACGAATTGTTGATGATATATTGTTGATATATGTTTCTGATATGTGCTCACATCTAACTGGTTATAAATGACAACAATGGGTAATGAATAAATGTTGAATGTTAATTGATGAGTTTTTGTGCAAGAGGGAAGTTTTGGGAAAAAGAGCCCCACACTCATTCACCCCCCCTCTAAGTGTGGTAGGTGTGTCCAACACTTGTCATATGTGGAGTATCTTCTCTTGGTATCATTCACTTTCTCACTCAAATAGGAAACATGTCTATTATCCTGACTCAAAAATGCTCCTATTGCAACTCCACTTGCATCACATATCACCTAAAATGTCTTTTCAAAATTTGGCAAGATCAGAATTGGTCATTTTGTTATTTTCTCCTTCAATATATTGAATCTCCTCTCAACCTCCTCTATACATATAAAATACTTGTTCTTCTTCTTCACTGTATCCATCATTGGCGCACATATTCCACTGAATTCTTTGATGAACTTCCTATAGAAAATTGCTAATCCTCGAAATCTCGTTACCTCAAACATACTCCTTGGTGATGACCATTCTATAATTGCTTTCACCTTCTATGGATCCATATTCAGTTCATTTGAAGAGATCACAAAACCCAAGTAAATGAGTTATGTCTTCATAAAACATGACTTATTTAGATTTATCAACAATTTATCCTGTTGTAGCCTCCTCATCACTAATGCCAGGTGCCTCAAATGCTCTTCTTTAGTCATGCTAAATATCAGTATATCATCCAAATATACAACCACAAACTTGCCAATGAAATCCTTCAGTATTTCATTCATCAACCTCATAAAATTACTTGGGGCATTCATTAAGTCAAATTTCATAACAAGCCACTCATAAAAACCTTCATTTGTCTTAAAGGTTGTTTTCCATTCATCACCTTCTCTCATCTAGATATCATGATACCTCAATCTAATGGTCACAAGGATTTTGGGACTGCATGTTTCATGAAGTCGAAAGAAATATCACCTCAGATCCTCTGGTCCCTAAAATGATGATATTTCTCCCTGGACAATCAACGGTCCAGACCTCCCCTGGATCCAATAGCTCATATCAAGTCGTGAATTCTTAGCGCTCTGCCCTTTGACTTCTCCAAAGCACGATTCAGCGAAACATTGGTCGTTCACCACGTGTCCATCTTGATGGATGGTTCTGATTCTCTATCGTTCAGATCGAACGGTTGAGATATTCCCCTCTTGCGCTTACGCTATCTTCAGAGTTATAAGATCTTCTAGGTGTTCAAAGGATTTGAACCTTTTCTCCTTCAATGAGTCTGATTCTTGGACCTCTCTAATGCTTATGAAAATTGTTACCCCTCCTAAGCTTGGTCTTGTGAAGACCTCAATTTCCCGCATAGTTCTTGCATTTCAGGGATTTAGATAACTCAGATCTGAAGGATATCTCGAAGAGAAAATCTTCTCACTCTCATGGTGTTATCCTTTTCTTATTCTCTGACTTCTAGCAAAGCCTCTTCGACCCTTAGTCGAATCTCGAACCTGTGCACTCCTTGCACTAGATCTCTACGCAAGGTTCGAATTATTGCAAGTGACTGTGCAGGCCTTGCACCAGTCTCTTTGCACTACTTGCAAAGGGAAAGTTTTTTTTTATCTCTTCTAAGCTCTGGAATCGAAACAGATCCCGTTAATGCACTCCTTTCGTTCTGTGTGCACGCCTCGCACTACTTAAACAGAAAAGAAATAATTGGAACTTATACTAACATTCACAGTTCCATCTACTCATAATGAGATTCATTCATTCATTAATGAAAACAAAACAACAGAGAATTGTAAACAATGTTCACACTATACATTAGATCAATTTTCCATTGTTCTGTTTCAACATGAAAATGGTTACAACTGTGAAAAAATATACAACAACAATAAACTATTGAACTCTTACTAACTTGCAGCTAACATCTACCCTACAACCAACTACTAAGCTAGCAACTAGCCACATTCGGGTGTACAAAACCTCTATTTATTTCAGAGGGTTCTTAGGGTTTTCCCCTGGCTACTTGTCTGCTCTAAAACTTATCCTAATGACTATCTGGACCAATCGCATTCCAAAGTCGTAGTGGAATCTCCCACTTTGCTCGTAATCGTTCAAGCATGCCTCCAGATTTTCCCAGGCCGATTCCAAGCATGCGTCAAGAGATTAATTCCAGTGCTGAGTTAAGGTGGTATTCAAAATATCTGTTGTAATTGCCAGCGTTGAGCTCCCGTACATATTCTTATATGCTAATGGGTCTTTCTCCGTGCGAGTGATAACGATGCTCCTGCATCATTGAGTCTGAAGAAGGATGGAGGATACCGAATTTGTACAGACTCAAGGGCCATAAACAATATCACCATCAGATATTGATTTCCATTGCTAAGGATGGATGACTTGATGGATTGCGTAAGCAGAGCTAACTATTTTTCAAAAATAGATTTGAAAATTGGATATCACCAGATAAGAATGAGGGAAGGTGTGTTGGGTATGTGTTATATTCTTTGCACGAGTAGTAGTGTCTGAGCATTTTCACTGGGCACGTAGGGGGGTTAGAGGGGGGCGGAGTCCCCCACGCAGGGGTTCGGGGGCAGCGCCCCCGAAAAAAAATTTCGCACCGGGACGACATATTTTCGGGACCACATGATATTTAGGTAGTTTTTCAGCACATGGTTGTTTTGCCGATGGTTTTCTATTTCCGGTTAAGGAATTAGGGTTTTGGACTAATCTAGGTCATTGGGTTAGGGTTTTGGATGTCGCTGGCTCTTATATGTATATTGTATTGTAAACAATGTAACACAATGTATGAATATAATATATGTTGGTTTTCTCGATTTGGGTTTCCAGGGGAAAAATCTCTGTGTAATGTTTGCATTTGCCATTGTATCTTTTCTATTCTTTTTTGAATATCTATTTACAGTAGACATTGTACAAGGTTAGAATTTACAAGGTGATGAGTGGAAAAAAACATTCAAGACCAATGAGGGGTTATATGAATGACTTGTCATGCCATTTGGTTTAACGAATGCCTCGAGTACTTTTATGAGGCTGATGAATGAGTTGTTAAAATATTTCATTGGAAAGTTCATGATTGTATATATGGATGTTATACTGGTATTTAGCAAGAGTAAGGAGGAGCATTTAATACATTTGACATTGGTGATGAGGAGGTTGCAGCAAGAGAAGTTGTTGATTAATCTGAAAAAGTCCTCTTTCATGAAGACATAACTCATTTACTTGGGTTTTGTGATTTCTTCAAATGAGTTGGAGATGGATCCCAAAAAGGTGAAAGCAATCAAAGAATGGTCGTCACCAAAGAATATCTTTGAGGTGAGAAGATTCCATGGATTAGCAAGTTTCTGTCGCAAGTTCATCAAGAATTTTAGCAGGATTAGTGATCAAATGATGGATACGATGAAGAAAAGACACAAGTCTTTCAAATGGACAGAAGAGACTAAGAAGAGATTCAACATATTTAAGGATAAGATAACAGAACAACAGATTCTGGTATTATCGGATTTTAGAAAGACATTTCGGGTAAGATGTGATGTGAGTCGAGTTGCAATTGGAGTGGTCTTAAGTCATGAAAACATACATGTTGCATATTTCAATGAGAAGTTGAACGAAGCCAAGAGGAAGTACTCCACATATGAAAAAGAGTTCTATGCCATAATTTAAGCCTTGAATAAGTGGAGGCACTATCTCGTGCCGAAGGAGTTTGTCTTGTATAGCGATAACCAAGTTTTGCAATTCATAACCAGAGAGGAGAAATTAAACTAGAGACACGCAAAGTGGATAGAGTTTATGTAAAATTTAACTTTTGTTATTAAACATATTTTTGGTAATGATAACAAGGTTGTTGATGCATTCAGTTGGAGAATTTTAATTCTGCAGGAATTCTAGGTCGGAACCTTGGGTTTTAATCACCTTAAGGAAATGTACCACAATGATCTAGATTTTAGAGAAGCATATGAAGCGTGTTTGGATCATGTACTCAGAGACAAAATCTAGTGGGACGAATATCTGATTTAGAATGGGTTGTTGTTAAAGGGGTGCCCGCTTTTCATACCAAGATGTTCTATGAGGGAGAATTTGTTGAAGGAAAAACATAGCAGAGTTCTAGCCAGATATTTCGACCATGACAAAACATTTTCCCAATTAAATGGTTCATATTATTGGCCAGGCATGAGAGAAGAGGTGAAAATATTTGTAAACAAGTGTTAAATTTGCCAGTATGCCAAGGGGAAGAAGAGGAACACCAGGGATGATTTTAAGGATGGAAATTTATTTTACAATGTAGAAACCTTGACGAATATTACTAATCCTTCATATGTCAACTATAAATGTTTGGCGATATTTTTTTTTAAATATTCAAATTTCTAAGTATTTTATATAGTTTTTATAAAATTTTGGCGATTTTTAAGGTAAAATAATTTTATCCTATAGAATTTGGACAAATGATTTTCAAAATAGCAAATCTCGTTTTTGGAAAAACCATGGAAAATTAGCCCATGAGTGAAATTTAGCCCCTAAAATCATCTATGAAGAACACTAGGTTGTATCGACCATTGCCTATTCCAGAGAGGCCTTAGGATGCGATAAGCATGAATTTTGTATTGGGATTGCCAATAAAACAAAGGGGAAGTGATTCCATATTTGTGGTAGTGGACAGATTTTTGGAGATGACACACTTTATCCTATGCCAAAAGACCAGTGAGGCAACGCATGTTGCAAATTTGTTTTTCAGAGAGGTTGTGAGACTCCATGGATTTCCTAGAAGTATAGTTTCAGACAGGGATACCAAATTTGTTGGTCATTTCTGGAGGACATTGTGGAAAAATTTAGGGAGAGAAATATCCTTTAGTTATGCATATCATCCACAAACAGATGGGAAGTCTGAAGTGGTGAATAGAAGATTAGGAGATTTGTTGAGGAGTTTGGTCACTAAACATCATAGTCAATGGGATCATATTCTAGCACAAGCAGAGTTTTCATATAATGAATCGGTGAAAAAAAGCATTGGGAAAATTCCATTTCAAATAGTGTATGGGATGAATCCAAGAGGAGTGTCAGATTTAAGAGATCTGAAGCAAAGTGAATTTAGGAGCATGGGAGCCCGCGACTTCGCTACATAAATGCAAGAACTTTATAATCAGATCAAGAAGAAATTGAAGAAGAGCATCAATGAATATAAACGCAGAGTTGGTCAACACACGAGGATGATTGAATTTTAAGTTTGAGATCAAGTTATAGCACACCTGAGTAAGGAAAGGTTCCCGAGGGGAACATATAATAAGTTGAAATTGAAAAAGACAGGGCCATGTAAAATCCTTAGAATATTTGGAGAGAATGCTTATGAAATAAAGTTGCCAAAAGATGTGGGTATATTGCCCATATTGAACATTGTAGACCTGTATCCTTACATGGAATATAGAACCGAAGGGTTAGAATATTGAGGAGAGATCCAGTGGGAAAAACAGATGTCTGTAGCAGAGAAGTCGTAGATGGAGAAGATCATAGATCAACAATTTGATAAGGAGACCCGAAGGAAAACATATTTTGAATATTTAGTGAAGTCAAAATTACACCCAGTAGAAGACGCCAGTTGGGTTGGTGAAGAAGACATACATAAGCATGGAAAATCAATGTAGGAGCTCAAGGACATGAGTCCACAAATTTTTCATCAAGAGTATTATGATGCAAGAGCATCACCAACAAAGCACAAGAGGGAGACAATTGGGCATCCTAGCATGTATTTTGGAATATTTTGAAATTCAAAGATGGTGTATTAATGTAATATATGGAAAAAAAAATGATTTTTGAACATTTTAATGATCGAAGGCTGAACCATCACGTAAGATTGATGGGGTAGTTTTTTTTTCTGTAATGTGATGGATCGTAGTACAGATGTGGAGTATCCGCTCTTATCTTTCTGACTCAAATATTTATTGTAATAAATGTAAAGTAATTGAAAGCCTTTATTCTCGATAGGATAACATAGAGTAGTTGGGGGGAAAGACTTTAAGAGTCCCTTTGTATAAAGCTTTGTATTCTTGCCAAGATAGGTTTTTTGTTGCTGAATATAATGTTTAGATTTCCATTATAGTCAAGAGGTGGTAGATACAAAGAAACGTTGTATCAATGTACGTAAGTTTCAATTAGATGAATATAGTAGAGGAACATTGTCCCAAATGTGTGTTATTATTGTGTCTATTTGAATGAGTGAATGGTAGACTTTTAGCTTGTTTTCAATTCTTTGTTATTTCCTATTATTGTATCTATAAATGCATTCACAGGGTTTAATGTATAAGTCACTGTGAAGAGTAAATGAGTTTCAATTATTTTTCTTCATTGAGCAAGTGCAAGGAGTGCATAATGTCTGCAAGGAGTGCACGATCAAGTCTGTTTTGACTCGTAATCTCAGAAGAGATAGTGTGAAACTTGTGCATGCAAGGAGTGCATGATAGAGTTTCGAACTTGGAAGCTGAAGGAGGAA
Source organism: Picea mariana (assembly GCA_032191745.1). Classification (NCBI taxonomy): domain Eukaryota; kingdom Viridiplantae; phylum Streptophyta; class Pinopsida; order Pinales; family Pinaceae; genus Picea; species Picea mariana. The sequence goes on from JASDQU010101682.1 coordinate 365,212, forward strand.
TAACGTGATTTTAGCCATAGAAGAGAGAATCTGTGGGGAAAAATCGCAAGGAGTGTGAAATAATCGACATAGGAGTCAAGAGTGGAGAAGGACCCGTTGCAAGGTGTGCACAGGTCATCATTTCAAATAAGTGTCGAAGGTAAGTATTCAAAGGAACCAAGAAAGATCGAGGAGGTAAATCTTAGGAGGGAGAAAGATGGAAAATATTCAAGGAGAGAAGTTTTGGGAGTTTCTAGAAAAGTCCATGGACAATATTTGTCTCGAAGGAAGATGAACGATTCTAGACCGTTAGATCTAAGAAAACTGTGTGGAGGTTGGTTGTAAGGCGTTTTGGCACTTCGGAGTTTGGCAAATCTGGAAGGAGTGTAAATACAGAGTCGCAAAGTCGAAATTTGTAGTTTGATCTCAGTCATTGATCATGAGGATAGCATGTGGCAATAGATTAAGGAATCTGAAAGTTAGAAATCTAGAGGTTCATGGGTGAATAACCTAGAGTCTCATGAAGTCGTGAAACCTGAACCATAGTGGGGGCTGAAGAATCTGAGGAGACGCTTGGTGGAAGTTCGTAGATTAGGAGAAACTTTCTTTGGGAAAAGATGAAGAGATCAGGATATCCCCAAAGTTCAAATCGCTAAGAGACAGACCCATAGTCATAGTCATGGTCACTTGGAAAAAGGGGCCTATGCATGTTTTTTGGTTTCAGGTAATCACAAGGACTCAAAGAGTTTCTATGACTCAATGATTCAAACGATCCAAGAGAGAGAGGTCGAGCAACCCTTTGGAGGGAAGGGGGTTTGCGTCATTTTGACATCTAAGAAATATCCTCCCCAGACAGAATGTCCCATTTCCCTCGAGCATGTTCAGTACCTTGATGGGTTTTCCTAGTCATACCATTAGTTGGTACCCACTGCCAGCATACTTGTTAAATATCCTAGCGGGTTAGCCTTTGACACCCATTTTCCATCAAAGACTCTTGTCCCAAAATTTATCCTTAAGATAAAATTTATATATTCCATTCACACGTGTGAATGGGGGAGCATCTTTGAAAACCTTTTTACGGGATGGCATTGGGTTGGAATATATTTTATAGATTGTCCATAAAACATTGTTCGTATGAAAAATATACTTATGTATTGAGATTAGTCCAAATAAAAACCATGGTAAAAAATACTTAATGTGTGGTGGATGAGGCCATGAGAGAATGACGTAAAGGTGCCTCTAGTCCCTAAGTTCATCTTCTCCATATAATTATGGTAGTGTTCCCATGGGTAGAAATATCATGCACTCTCATGTTACTCTTTAATAAGGATGCTCTACTGACCAAATTTGAGATTAGATTAGGTTGTACTAGCTATCTATGGCCTCATAATATGGACTTTTAACTTTATGTAATCCAATAGTATAATCAAATACAAGGTTGTGAGTTACTGATATAATAAATGATTTGAAATTTTGTATAAAGAATGGAAATGAAATTTCTTGAAAATTATTGGTTGTGACAAAAAATCTTGGGTTTGATTGATCTATTTTCTCTTTTATTTTTGCATTATTAATGATTACCTAAACTATAAAATTATTCAAGGAAAATAGTTCAGAAAAATAGTAGATCAAAACTAATAAAGGTCAGCGTGTAGCGTTTAGAGAAACAAATTTTAGGAGAGTAATAGAAAAATGGGTTCAGCTATTCCGAAACAATCTTAGGTAACAAAAGATTAGAATAAAAGACTTCCTTCAATAAATCATGAAGATGTTTTTCCATTCCAACAAAAAAGAGGATACCTGTAGAACTCCAACAAATCATCATGGCCTAATTTATTTAGAAAAGTTGGAAAAATATATGACCATCAGCTGAAAAAGACATAAAAAAACGATGGTGCACCAAACTAACAACTATATGCAACACTTATTCATTTATTTATTATCCTAACTTACCTAAGAAAAGACCCATTTTCAATTATATGGATATTTCCAATGAAGCCACGTGCAAAACAAGATTATGAATATACTTACATTTAGGTTTGAATAATATACTTTAATAAGTACCCGAACATGAGGAACCAACTGATTCAAATGATAGGATGTGAAGAGTTGTCGAAGAAAAGAGTGGTGGTTCAATCTGGTCGTCATATGAAACCAATGTTCGATAAAGTCATGATGTTCTTGTTTCAATTCATCATTTAGAAAAATACTCATGCCTCCCTCTATCATGCCATGTAGATCATATTTTCTCGAATGACTGGTCTCGTTAGTGCATAGAGGATCTTCCAAAAGGAATATTAGAAACTCCTCGATCTCAGGTTCTAATGGTGTCTCTCCATCAGATGTGGTCCATGATTCTTTATTCTCCTCTATAAGTTGGAAAGGGTGATCACAGAAGGATTATGTATCTTATCGTGGATATGACTCATGCAACTTTGGTTTTTCTATGGCTTTTGGAGAAGTAGATAGGTTCTTGACTACAATCAATATGTTCTCTTCCTGAGAAGAAGAGATCCCAACTGTTGCTAGGATTTGAGAGAGTTCTTCCAAACTCATTATCATGTTTGAATCCATATTGTTGGTTGATGGGTCCTATATCACACATGTATTAGAGAATAGGGTTCTTACAACACCCAAAATATATTTGATTTTTTAATATTTTTGATGAAAATGAAATGAAAACTAACTAACACTGAAAAACAATTTAAGCAATCCATAAGAAATAATAGAAACTAATTTCATATTTTGAAAAGAACACCACACTTGCATGAAAAGAAACACACTTGTAGGAAATTAAACACACTTTATAGCAAAGTAAGTACACTTTGCGAAAGAGAAACACAGTTCCAAAATGAACATACATGGGTTTGTGTAGAGACCCACTAAAGTGGATGCGCAGGTTCTTGCCTCTCGTCTTACTGTCTTGTCCTCCACCAAGCTATGTAATTTAAAGGAAACCTACCTACCTAGACTTCAATCCTTTTAGCACCTCCCTAGAAACGATGACAAAAATGTTGGGATAAAATATATGCTCTATTAATTCCATCATTAAATTATCAATCGGAGAGTTGTAGACTTAGAGGTGCAGGATCATTATGTGCAGGATTGGAGCCTAGTCTAGCCTATTGTCGACAAACCACTCTTTAATGCAGTGAACGAGACAAGCGGTTGGAAAATTAATTCAATTGACATGAAATAAACTGATGCATTAAGTTGAAACTCATTACGTGAAATCCATATCTCACGAATTAGGTCATTAATATTCCCTTGGAGATTGAATCTATGTAAAATTAAAGTGCAAGAACGAAAATGATAAACTAATGTAGGAACAAAGTGCAGGAAATGAAACTAGATGGAGGAAGTAAACTATGGGAAACTCAAAATCATCAATCTCAATCAACACTAGATATTCACTTACACTCAAAACCACCCTTTTAAATGTATACACCAATCATAAAGAAGTAATGAGTGAATCAAATGCACAAGAGTGATGGATATTTAATACAATGGGAATTTAGAAGAAATGTCTAACTAAGATTTAGGATGAAAATAATGAATGGGGAGTGATACTTGTTTATTTTTGGAATTCAAAAGAGCATGTATATGATAAGGTATTAATGAATTAATCAATCTCTGAAGAAATAAACAATAGAAAAACAAAAATGAGATGTAATGGAAATATGATTATGTAATGGAATGGATATAATGCATGATGGATATATGCATATGGCATAATGGATTAGATCTTAAACAAGGGGAGAATGTGTGGATATAATTCATGGGTGTGGAAGAGTGTTTGTGGGTAGAATTGCGAGTGGGATATGAAGAATTAAAGGGCGAACAATACCTTCAACAATTGATATCTGTGTATGAACTGAATCTAGATGAGTATATCGGATGGAAAAGGTATTTTTTTGTTAATGAAAATGGGCGGTAGCAAGTATGAAAATTGATCATATGAATTTGACCTTGAAGTGTATTATTCTAATTGAATTATGAGAAAATCATAAGATGCACATATGGGAAGAAGGTTTGAAAATGAATTGAAATGCAATGAAAATGAATGGCACAAAAGAGAGTATTGGAAACAATTAAAGAAATTAACATATCTTCAAGATTGGTGCAAACAAATGAACAGTAAAATGAGATATGAGTTTTAATTACCAAAACTAATGTAAAGGACATAATTGAATTGCATCACAGTTGAATCCAATCAATAATCAAAACCAAAATTGAATTGCAAGTAAGCAAACAACACCATATTAATCTACAAAATAAATAAAGTATGACAACACTTGCCCTCACTGAGGGTCCCTTCCCAAGAGGTCACTTCTGCTATGAAATACTAAGATCAAGATAGAAGGATGATCTATGTGGAAGCAACAATAAATTCTTCATTGAGATCAAAAACTGTGTTTTTACATGGCTAACAACTCCTCAATGCTTTCTAACAAGAATAAATCTCTTGTTTAAAAGCACTTCATGACAATAATGGGTCCCTTCTCAACCCTATGAGGATTTATTGATACATAAATATCCAAGGAGAAAGGATAGAACCGAATCCCCCAAATTCAGATTTTGGTTAAAACCAATTTTACAAATTTTGGAATGAAATCACAAAAAATTGGGTTTTTCATCAATTTGGGAAGATTTGAGTTATAGGTCCACCGATATCTTCCAAAACAATTCAAATTTTGAAAACGTGCCCAAATGGTACTCAATTTTCCACATTCTTGACAAAACCCATATCGTGGAATTTCTGGATCTGATACTATCTACATGAAAATCGAGGTGCATGTTGGAAGTTTGAGAGTTTTGCTAATTTTTGTAGAATCATTCCCCCTATGATGGAGGTCCACACATGAAATATGGGTGAATTCCGACACACATGGCTATCTATACTAGTGCAAAATATTGAACGGCAATAATTGTATGAGAATGTTGATCATGCAAATCACACTTTATCAACCGTCATTATTAAAACATGATATAATCATGTTTTAATCACTAAAAATATAGAAAATTATGTATTAACCACATAGGATGAATAAAAAGAGACAATACAGGTTTATGGTGTGATTAGGGATATATTATTGGCAAAATTTGGGGAGAATGTGTAATGATGAATGTATTTGTGTAGTGTAAATATGAAAAAATTGGAGCCCAACAACATACCATACCAATGCAATGCATACCATTTCCATTGCCAATGTATACCATTGTTATTTCCAATACATACCATACCATTGTCATTGCCATTTCCAATGCCAATGCGTACCATACCAGTGCATACAATTTCCATGCAATGCATACCATACCATACCATACAATTGCATACCATACCATACCAATGCATACCATACCATACCATACAATTTCATACCATACCATACCATTGCCAATGTATACCATACAATTTCCATTTCCATTGCCAATGCCAATGTATACCATACCATACCCTTTCCATTCCCATTTCCATTTCCAATTCCAATGCATATCATATCATAACATACCACATACAATGCATACCATACCCTAGCCAATGCATACCAATGCATACCATACCATATCCAATGCATACCATACTATAGCATACCATACCATAGCAAACACATACCATACCAATGCCAATTCATACCATAACATAGAATACCATATTCAATGCATACCCTACCATTGTCATTGTCATTGCCAATTCCAATGTGTGTGGTACCATACCATACCATTTCCATTTCCAATGTATACCATTGGCAATACATTCCATACCATACCATACCATACCATTTTCAATGCATACCATACATGGAAATGGCAAGGAAATGCATACCATTCCCATTTCCATTTCCAATGCATACCATACCATTTCCATTTCCATTGCCAATTCCCATGCATACCATACCATTGCCAATGCATACCATACAATGGAAAGTAAATGCATACCAATTCCATTACCAATGCATACCATTTCCATTGCCAATGCAAACCATACCATACCATACCATACTATAGCATACCATTACCATTTCCAATGCATACCATACCATACCATTTCTTGATGTATTTAATATTCTAGGGTTGTTATGTGTCATCTTGCATTTCAACGAGCATTTATTATCTAAACCCTTTTTTATTGATGCAGACCCCCGACCCTCGGGCTGAGATCCACACAGGATCGATCTCCTTCAAATACACAGAACCGAATTAGTTCTTTTGGGCTCTCACTGGAACCCCACGAATCTGATCCACAGGTCCTTTAATGAAAACCCCACCTGTGCAAACATGTACCAGGTGCGAGTCTTTCAACCAACCCTACTTTCGCGTTTCGATCTTTCGGGACTCCTGTATGCGAGCTCTCCCCGACTCCTTGTCTCTTCCACCTCTCGATAGCTGAAGTTTCGAAAAGGGCTTCGTCCAAGCGACCACACTACTGAATTTCGTGATTCAAAGAACCACGATGCAAGTGGTTCCCCCGGTCCTCTGTCTTTCAATTTCCCGGGTCCTGAAATGTCGAAATGTCAAAATGAGTTCACATGCTTCCTCCGGGACCACAACCCTACTCCAAGGACTCGTCCCCTTTCATGATTTCAGGATCTTCAATAACAAGTGCCCTGATTCCTCATCATCGGAGTTGTCGAAAAGTCGAACCCCGAAATACTGAAATGTCGATGTTGAAGGACACTCAGCCTTAACCTTGCTACTTCAGGGTTTTCAATGTGAAAGGCCTTGGCTCCTTGTTACCAGAAATGCCAAAATGCGGAACCCCGAAATGCCAAAATTCTGTCTGTTTCGACTTCTCTCTTGCATGACCTCCCATAGGTTAAACTCAGTGTGCCTTCCTCCGGATCCGATGGCTATCGATCCTTTGCACTAGATCTGATGGCCCAGATCCCTTTTCCCTGTGCACCTCCCAGGGACTCAACCCTGTGCATGTACCCTTGATCCGGTGGCTCTCAAGCCACTGTGCTTCAGATCCGACGGCTGGTGGGATTTCACGAACCGAGATATCGCGATGCAGCGACTCCAAAATCCCTTGCCGCTCCAAACCATGAACTCTGAAATGTCGATCCTCGAAATGCCGAAATGCTAAAAGACTCTCAGCCTTAACCTTCTCGCAGATCTACGAGATCCAGCAGCCCGCGGGACTTTGGCACTTCCTCTTGAATCTTCTCCACCATATGATTCTACCCTTGTTACCCCTTTCGCGATTCAGGACTTGGAGCAACCAAGGATTTGGCCTGCACTCCAACTTCATGATTCCCAAATTCACGAAAATGATCCAGCGGCCCTCGGGCCTCCACGCTCTGGATCTAACGGTAGTTGTAGCTCCTCCTTAAGCTTGTTCTTCTTCCTTCCCCTTGGAAGATTTTCAAAGTTTCAAAGGCCTCGGTCTTTGCTTTCTCTACGAGCTTGATCTAACTTTGATGAACTCGCCTGCGTTCTAGGAATGTTGTCCCTCCTGATCTTTGTCGATTGTAAAACCTCAAAAGGTTTCTCGTCCTCTGCACTCCTTGCAGGGTCCCTGCACACAATTGTGCTATCCATCTTGGGCTTATTTGAGGCTCTGACCTCAAAGTGTCTCTGTCCCTTTCTCTCCTTGAAGGGATGTAAGTTCCCTCTGGAAACTTCCTGCTCAAGCACGCTTTCCTGAGCCAGCAGGGTGTTCAGTAACCATGTGAGTGTCTCTCCTTGAAACTTCCTTTTCCAACAGAACTCAAAAAGAGTCCTTCTGTGCACTCTTGCACCAACTCAATGCCCACCTGGCACAGTTCTCTAGAATCCTCAGTGATTCTATTTTCTCTATGAACTCAAAACAAAGTTCCTCCTGTGCATTCCTTGCACTTGCTCGATGCCCTCCTGGTAGGGCTTCTACAGAATCTTCAGTGAATTTGTCTTCTCTCTGTGCTTGCTCTGCATAGTTCGACCTCCAAGGTGTTCAACAACCTTGAGGCTTACTCCTTGAGTTAATGACTCCAGCTGGTGCGTCCTCCTGGCACGTCTTTGTCTAAATTCCGTAGAATTCAAAAGTGCACTCCTTGCATTGGCTTACAGAGACCGCAATACTCTGTCATGCACTCTTGCATGAAACCTCAAATAACCCAAACCTCTAAATCAAAGAACTAAAGAGACAGGAAAACCTATATACTCCCTGCAGATGAAATTTAACATACATCTACATCATATCATCAACACATGAAGACATTCATTCATGAACTCACAAATACATGAACAACAACATGCATGAAAAATTGCTCTGTTTCTATTATTCAAGAATGCCTAATTACAATGTGAACTCAGACTGCAACAGAGTCTTGTCTCTCCTTTCCTATCTCTCTTCTCTATCTTATTCTCTTCTACTCTCTCCAAAAACTAAATCTAGATACAAAGAGGGGCTCCTCGAGCTCTTCCCTCCATCTTCACCAACTATCATTAATTACAATGAATTACATTGAATGGGCCATCTAATCCGAATCAGATCTAGATCCCCAACGACCTATCATCCACGAAGGCAAAATCAACTACAACATGCTCAAAGGAACGCTTGGCTCTACTAGTCTCAGAAACAATTAATTCATTAAATTCAAATTTAAAATTTGAAAGTGAGAGGGCTGTGCCTCTCCTCTCCATTGAACGTGCGGTGGTTCGTTGGCGCTTGATGACGTGGAGTGATGCTCCTGCATCATACTCCTCAGCTGCAAAAATCATGAGCTCCTGCTCATGAGCTTCCCAGCACCATTGTTGAAATCCACCTAGATCCCAAACAGTTCCCTGGATCTATCCATTTGCTCCTCTTCTTTGATGTTGTTGATGCATCTTCCCTACTGCTAGTGCAGGTCTCCTCCTGCTCAGCTTCCCTTTGCTGACTGCTTTTGCTGATATGATCATCAGCCTTCTGATCTCCTCAATTATCTCGTCCAGCTGCTCCCATGGCTGGCTCTCCTCTTGCAGCCTGCTCCACTGCACTTCTTCCCTACAAATGGGTAGATCAACTAGATCTCCCATGCCATCTTTATATCTCTTTATGGACTAAACTTGCCACCCTGATGCAAAATTCAGTTCTGCAATCTTTTCTTCATCTTCTTTCAGATGCATCAGTGTGCGCTTCATCTTCTTTCACGATCGTCCATACACCATAACCTTCTATCAATGTCTGCATTTTGAATTTCCAATTGACAAAATCCGAGCCATCCAATTTATTGGCTTCATTGAAACAAGTTTCAGCGAGTGGATTTGCCATCTCTGCAAATTCCTTTACGCAACAAATTCCTCTTCAAAGAAGCGATCATGCGGCAAGAATGGAAACTAGTAGAGAAAATGGTGCGGCCTGTCAAACCCAAGACGAAGGTGTCGGCAACAAAAAACACCAATGGCTTTGTTCTAGAAATATTGGAGACAGACAAGTTCCTTTAAGAACTCGATTGAAACCCTATTAAAGTTCCACGTTTAATTGATATTTCAACAGAACTTAAAGTGTAGTGAAAGTAATGTTTGGATTCCAATAGGTTCAAACTGTGGGTGCCAACAGTTGGAGAAGACCCCGACTTAACAAGTGCTTAACTCGGGAATTTAAGTCAGTGTTCGTTTAAAGCTCTGTCCTACGACGTGGATTTGTATTGCAGTGAAAGTAATGTTTGGATTTCAATTGGTTGAAATTGTGCTTTCCAACAAATATGACAACTTGAGAAGACATAGTCTATGTAAATGTTCTATATTTTTTATTTTATTTTATTTTATTGGAATTTGATAACATCATTATTAGTAAAATTGCAATTTTACAATGTTCAAATAGTATTTTTGAATATATAAATAGATTCAGTGCCTTCAACAATCATCAAAATACTAACGATATGTATATTAAATAACTAAAATCTATCCTTTTAAATTATTTTTCTAAAATTTTCACCCGTTTTTAAATGAAACCCATCCCAAATGGAAAAAAGTAAAATCGCAAAACGGTTAGACAGCTTCACTTGAAAACATAAATCGGTGCTTGACCAAAGTCAAACTCTGCCCGACAGCGTGGATGTTTTCAAATCTGTTTACTTCGGGTCAATCCATATTTTAAAATTGACTTCAAAGGCGGCTAAACCTTATCCAATTTCCACATATATAGATTTTGTGGCCAAGGGAGGCTGTAAGCCTCCAAGTGGCAATGATCACATATGTTCAAAGTAAATTCCAGATATTTGTCATTCAATTTTGAGCTTTGACTAGCAAAGTTCAAACTAAGAACCATGGGATTAAAATTTAAGAGTCGACACCTTTGACTCGGCAAGAAGCTCGATTTATCTTTTCTTTGAATATAATTCCATTCAAGTGAAAAACGGGTTTAGCCATTTTAAATATTTCTAATTTTAATAGAAATAATTAGATTGTAAAATATGAAGAGCTATTTGAATCTGTGAAGATTATGGACTTCAAGAATAATTAACAACTCTATAAAATTATAATAAGATTATGGAAAAGTTTTATTTTTTTATAAATTTTATTGAAATCTTATAAAATAGATTATGGAAAAGTTTTATTTATTTTTTTTAATTATTGAAAGTTTTATTTTTTGAAAATTTTTTATTGAAATTTTATAAGATAGATTATGAAAAAGTTATTTTTTGAAATTTTTTTATTGAAATCTTATAAAATAAATGATTATGAAATTTTCATTTTATATTATTTAAATTTCATTTTTAAATGTATAAAAGGATTTAACACCTTGAAAAATTTTGAGGGCATTTTGATTAT